>CM077825.1:31978708-32373708 GCA_039720395.1 Liquidambar formosana
TTACAGTTTTTGTGTACACATTTTTTTTTCAATTCTCATGAAAATCATATCATATTCTCGTATTCAATGGTGATAACAAAGCTTCGAACCATAACTTAATTTACTAAAAATACGGGATTTCAACTTGAATCAAGATTCTAAATTACCATTTACAAAATAAGCTCAAATTTGGCCCTTCGTTAAAATATGGCAGTGAAATTTCTCGTTTAATAATTAATAACAACTATCAAAAGTTATAATCTGCAATAAGACAGTGACTGGATTTATACCTTCCTTTTCATTGCCACAAAACTTGCAGTCGGAGGCAGATGGGGGAAGAACCTGATTAACAACAAGACTCTGACTGGCACATTTTCTTCTTCAAGGAAGCACGCAACCTTGATGACTCACTAACCGCCATACCTTGAAAGAATAAATTAGAAACTTAACGACTGATTCGGAAGGAATAACAGTAGTTCCAAAAAAGCTATATACTCTAAACACCACTTCAGAGACAAGATTGCTAATATCAACTAAGATAACTCCTTCTAGAATGATGTACTCCAGTAATTTTTTTCTGGAAAATTGCGTAAACAAATAACATTATTCTATAATTTTCCTTCCAATATTAGATGTCCAATGGGTGAACTTGCTGCAAATGATCGGCACTAAATGATTCGGCCAATAATTGATGCAACCATGCTTTCAGAGTGTGCACCAAAGAGCAAAAGGAACAAAATATGATCCACCAATCTTTTGGAGAAGACATAATCCACCACTATAGACCTTCGAGAACCAAGAATGGTTTTGCTATGGACAAACTTACAACAATTATACTTACGACTGCAACCAAAACACCCTTATAGACAAGGTAATTGATCACATCCAAAACATTTTTCTAAAGGTTATTACCGTGGGTATGGTCACTATGACAAATTCTGTGGAATCAGTGTCACGAAATAGCTCTCTCACTTTAACCATCCTCTCCCTCAGTCGCTCTAATTTGTCAGCCTACATAACATTCAAACACAGAATGGTTGGCAACTTAATATTAAAACAGTGCATGACCCCAGATCCCAAGACATCAGGCTTACAGCATCCTGCCGGGTTTCTCCTTGCCCAAAAAACAGATTTGATAGCTGACGTAGCTGAAGCTAACTTCTGCTTAAGCTGTAACAGTCAATGTGGATGGAAGAAAAACATCAAATGTAATGTAAAACATAACTCCAAAAGGTTAAAAATAACTATGATGATTAACAGATATGAATGTTCTTGTAGTATTGTTGAGAATGATTGGTGCTCCTGCCATAAATTTACGGGAAATTCAATCTACCACTGAACAGATAGCAATCAAGAGAAGCAATAATAAAACCCTGTTAGAACACCAACCCCAAAAGCTTAAGCTATTAGAGAATGGGTCAACAATGTATACCAAGCTAACATCTCCCCCCACATGTGGCCCCAACCCGCATGTGGAGAGGCAGCAGACAGACAGACAGACAGACCATTGAGAAGCACATAAACTGATGGAGGAATAAACAGATGAAGATAAGAAGACTTGAACCCAAGACTTCCCAGAAACCAGAGCTCTAATACCATGGTATAACACTCCAACCCCAAAAGCTTAAGCTATTAGAGAACGGGTTAACAATGTATATCAAGCTATCAAAACCACAGTGTGGCCCACCTAAGAGTCAACATGGCAGATCAATATTCTCTTATAGTAGGATATCATGGCTGTTTGTCATACATGGATAAACAGGGGTTCATGACTATTGAAGGGATTGCCAACAAAAGTCAAAGATTGATTAAAAGATTGTTTATTTCTAGAAATCACTCCTTTCAAATAAAAATTCATCATCAGATTAGAGATCAAACATTATCTTCCACATTTTGAAGTAATCACGGCAGTTTGTCGTATCCAGCTAAACACAAGTGGTTGACTATTGAAGGTATTACCCCTGAAATCTAATGGACTCTCTAGATGAGTTTCATTTTTAAGCTAAGGTAGGATACTTAACCATCACAGTATTATTGATAGCCATGTGGAGAAAGTGTTGGCCAATGGTAGTTAACAAAAAGATTGTACAAGAATGAAAAACTTGAGGTGTATGCACATACGCTGAGAGCCCTTAATCCCCCCAACTAAAAAAAAAAAAAAAAAAAAAAAAAAAAAAAACATCTACCAAGATTTCTCTTACTTTGAGAAATCATTGTTTGCCAAAGACCAATGAAAATTAACAATTCATCATCAGGTCAATCATTGACACTTATCTTCCAATTACTTTAATAGAACTTTTTAATAAGGGAATTTTCATGACAAGTACGATCATTAAAGTTATGAAAAGTTACTCCTAGTTACAGTAAAAAAATTGCATTTATATCTGCCTTTCCTATCGTAATATCCAACCTTTTGCAGTATATCACCCATGGTGTGGGTGTGTGTGTGAGTGATGAGTGTGTGCGCCCGTGTGTAGTGGTCCGCAATTGACTATATTGTTGAATGAGATGAGTGTTCCCTCTCTCTTTCTGGAATAAGGGTTATAAATTTTTGGGTATTCCTATACTTCTCATTGACCAAACTGATTTTCATAGCCATAAAACCATGCCCCAGAGAATGTAGCTACTCAGTTCCTAAAACACTCCCCAAAACAGAGGCTGAGCATACAGGACAAGTGGACAACTATGTGACCAGCGATTAGCAGAATACGATACAACTAAAGTAATACTCCCTCTGTCCCACAAAGATAGCTCGAGTTCGAAAAAATACGCAGTTTAAGAAAGTTATCATTGCATTGACTTCTCATTTAATTAAACTCCATATTTCCAAAAGTATCCTCTTCTACTAATTGTTATTGGGTTGTGGAAAAGTAATTCTTGAGATGAGAAAGGGTAGTATAGGAAGATCCAAAAAAATAGGATTTGACTTTTCAAATGGCCTAACATTTTGGGACAAAAAAAGTTGCAAAAATGGCCTATCTTTGTGGGACGGAGGGAGAACATGTTATTGGTCATAAATATGGATCATAAGCCTTGATAAATAACTAAACCAACATTTAAAATCTTGAGCACAGGTTATTAGGTTGTCTTGGTATGAACTTAGGGTAAGGTTAAATTGAAAAAGAAAAGAAATATTATTATAAAGTGATATTTTAATAACAAGGAAACCTTCAGTAAACAATCCTTGTTTTTTTTTTTTTTTTTGATAAAAGAGTGATAAGCATCAAAGAGCAACCCAAAATCCCAACTAGGTTGGAACCCAAGGCACTCCCAATCATGTGCTCAATAACTCAAATAATTTATTAGATCAAAAGAAGAAAATAAGTACAATAGGAAAAAGGAAAAAGGAAAGTTGGTCACGATTACTAATTAAAGTCACAAGCCAACTGACAAAAGGAATCAATGCCAAAATCTATAGGAAGGCATACAATACATGTCTTGGCATAAAAGAGCCAAGAGATCAGGAGGCGTAGAACACCACCAATGAAAACCAGGGGAAAGAAGAGCCAAATAGTGTTTAAACAATCCTTGTTAATTAAATATTGTTTTTAATTAATTGCTAGAAACAAAAATTGTATAGCATATAACCCTTTAGTGTTCTAAAACATTCAAGACATTGCAGATGACTAACATTCCTCTCAGTGACATATTTCTAGCCAATTAGCTTATGAACTTTTTTTTTTCGTAAGACAATTAGCATATAAACTGAGCCTTTATGTTGTTTTTATAGATGAAGCATAGCCATATCCTGCATTGAATCAGCAGACCAACTCATCCATACGCTTTCTTAAATACCAAGTTGAGATTCATACCTTCAAGATTTTTCCTATGGAGGCATCCAAGAAGTCTGGCAAGGACAAAAGCCGTAGTGTATGACCCTGTGAGGGTAAACACATAAAGTCTAATAAATGATTACTCTATAAAGAAGTCATCTAAAGTAATTAGCATTTTGCTCACCGTGGGTTGCAGTATCAAAAATTATTCGAGTGAACATGCTATATTCTGGTGATTCAAGAAATTGCATAACCTGGAAAGAGGTTTCAGTCAGTAAGGAAGCAAGGAAAATCCATAGACATGTTGCACACAATAGTACAAGCCAAATTATTTAAACAGAGCAGTCTTTACATACTTTTGAAATTGCAATAGCTTCATCCAAACCAGGAGGAGGGGTGTCCAGTAGCTCTCCCAGTTTCAATTCTCCTAACTTCATCAATCACAAGATACATAGCCCAAAAAAGGGGAGAGTTAAAGACAAGCATGGATTGTGATAAAGCAAAGGTCAGATTGATATTCTTTATTAAATAAAATTGGAAATTGCTTCTGATAAAATATAGGGAGGAAATTCTAAATAGTTCTGGATTCTATTATAAAATGAAGGAAGGAAATTCTAAATAGTACTGGATTCTATTATTCTGACTCCTCAAGGATCCAAGTCCTAAATTACTTAGCATTTGTAAAGTGAAGCATATGTAATATGCATGCCTAGGCCTTCAATGAAGGAAAAATAATTTAAGCCATGGTACTGAATCCAGTCTTCTGGCCCTGCTCCTTATCGCTATCTTGGGCTTTAACATTGATAAACTAAAGTGTTAAGTTATTTTAAAAGTAATTTCACGGTCAACTGATTGGCCATTAAACTAAAGGTTTACATGCTGCAACCATCAACGAAACCTATTTATAATATTAGTTTGATTAGGGAAAGATAATATATCTCAAGTCATGTAGTAGATAAAGCTTTACCTGTTCTACAAGCATTCCAAGGCCCATGCCATCCATTAAATCTTTGACCCCAGCTCCCCCATTGTTTGACTCACATTGCGGAATTCTTCCCTAGCCTTCTCGGGGTTAACTGTTATAAACTACCAATTACACTTGCTGAGTTCATGAGGCAACAAAGTCATCATAAAACAACCTAGCAGATAATTATTGTTATAATACAAATTGTCTCATGCATTGAGAAAAGAAAATCATTCTTAGAATAACAAGCTACCTTTATGGGAAGCTTTTCCCACATACCTCGAGAGCAAAAAGTGGAGAATCAAGTCCTTCAACTGGTACTAGTGTCCCTCCAGTCAAATCCTAAGATAAATGAGTAAATACACAATAATAAGAAGAATATGAAAACTAAACACAAATAAATGCAATGGTTTTTTACACAAATTCCACCAGAGTGTAATTGAAATATTTGAAGGAACTGATGACAACTTGATCCATTTGGAAGAAGAATAAGGAAGTACTATGTTAAACCTGGGCAAAAGAATCACTCAAGGAATGTGCAGGATCAGTTGAAACCACTAGAGTGGGGTGCCCATTATTCGCAAATTTTACAGCAAGTGATGCAGCACAGCTCGTCTTACCAACACCACCCTTCCCACCTAGCATGTAATACTTTCGCTGGACCCCAGAAACCATGTCATCAAATCCAGCAACAGCTTCTGCAGGAGCGGCCACTGATCTCACTGCCAAAAACAGAATTCATGAAATTTTCATTTTAAATTATTCTCACTCTACATCGTAGGAAAATGTCCAAATAGTATCAAGTGTTTTTCCTTATGGTGCATTGTTTTTCTAAATCACTGAAGCTCATACTATACTTTAGCTTGTTGCAGCTTATTGCTTTTGCAGAAGTACATAAACTACACAGTTTCAGAAACTTCCTTCAGTTACCTTTCTCTGGTTCTATACATTTATGATTTACTCATTTATTTTGTATGGAATCTTGAATTAAAAGGCAGTGTAAGAGTAAATGAGAAATGATCATAGTACAGAACCATAAACAAGATTGTGTATAAATTATTACGGCAGTGATTACATGTAAGGAAAAAACTAAGCAAGAGCTTTTACTAGAAGGACAAAGGTATCTTATAATCTTAACCCAATAATTTCACCAATACATTTTAATTTACCCAGGGTATGAATGCAAAATTCCACCTCTTTGGTTTTAGAAGAATAATGAACAAAAAAATCGTTTCCCTATTTTTAAATTTTTTTTTTTTTTTTTTTTTGTTGCACAGCATTTAATTTGAGAGAAACAGGGTTAAAAAGAAAATAATAGTGTTCTTAAATACTTTGTTAGTTGCTGAGAGAAGGAGAATGTTTTTCTGAATTTCCTCCTTTCAACCTCAATGTTTATTTTCAAAGTCAAAGAGCTTCAGTCATACAGGAAAGAAAGGATAAAAATTAAAATCTTCTCCTCTAATTATCTCTTATTTTACCTTTAATTTGCACAATCAAACAAATCGAAATTTAAAATTCTCTTATCTTCCCTTCTTTTTCTTTCTCACCATTTTTTTTTTTTTTTCCTTTATTTTTTTTATTATTCTTTTTCAATTATACATATTTTTCCTTCATTCATTTCCTTTCAATTGTTAATTTCCTCTTCAACCAGCTTCCATGTCTTCAATATTCTTACTTAATCTACGGCACCCAGTAAGATCAATAACCAATATCCATCAATTATAGAAGTAACTTCTTAGGGCCTGTTTGGTTGTCCCATGAATATTGATCTTTTCATTGTGTTTTGCATATAATTTGTCGAACAAATCGAATGGCACAATTCGAGAGAGTGGCAGCATTTTAATAGATGACGATAGTTAAAAGCCAAAAAGAAAAAAAAAAAAAATGTCACTTCTTAAAATTAATCCAATACGATCAATTACGAATGATGACCCATCAAACTTTTATTTAATGGTCCCCACGATGATGGTTTTTACCTTAGATGACATATAGAGCCATTTAAATTCCATGGGACAACCAAACAGGCCCTTTCTGGTTTAAAACTACACAATGAAATACCCATTAGAATCATCAAATTCTATACTTAAACCCCCGAAGGATATTACAAACAGATTTATTAAATTTTAATTTCTTCGAATCAGAAAACCTATAAAATCACAAGTTAATTGAAGTACTGAAATACCTTCAGTTCAACTATAATCAACCATTAAATTCAGTGAAATTTTCACTGATACTGATATTAAAAAAGAAAAGGACACTAACCCGAATATTAACAAAGGATTAAATTCATGAAAGAAGCAAAGAATAAGTGCAATTGATGAAGAAGATTTCACCTTGAAATGAGTTTCTAAGCGGTTTCCTTGTGATGGTAAGTGGGCGGCAGCTAAAGCTGAACGCTAGGTTGAATTTGCAGAGAGCGGTAGGTATATGGGTTTTGGGTAAGTGGGGGAGCAAACCCACCACTGCCATGGAATTTGTTGCAGGAAATTTTGCAGCACAAGGCGAAGAAATGGAGGGAACACATGGAATTGCCATTTTTCTTTGTTATTCTGGTCAGCCGAGCCAAACACAACAGAGCTTTATTTAGTTCTTGGTGGTTGGATAACTTGGATTAGAACACGCCAGCGAGACTTGGCCCGATTCGTTTACCCGTAACCCATGTAAGATCGGGGCACCGCCTATGTACCTGTTGGAGTGTAAGATAGTGTTGGGGATATCCATGGAAATTGAGTTGTTTTTAATTGTGTATTATTGTGTATAATTCTTGTAGCCAAATTTTAGCAATCGTTAATCAAAATTGACAAAATCAAATATATTTTGGTTTTTTGGGTCAATAAACTTTCAGGATAAACTAGAAGAAGCCCCCTAATATATGGCCTTTGTTTATGAAACCCCTTAAAGAAAAAATGATTATAATGTGTTCCTAGACAGATTATAAATTTAATAATTACCACCACCGTTAATCATTGTTTATGAAATTAACAATGGTTACGTGATATTTTTCTGTTTAATTTCATAAAAAATGATTAACAACGACGCTAATGTTCAATCTGCATCAATTAATATTTACTCTTTGAGATTTGACAGTATCAAATTTAAAACAATGATTATTTTTTAATTTCTAAAATTAATTTTATAATATCAATTGTGGTAATGGCTCAGATCCGATTTGTAAATTCATCCAGAGTGAATTTATACCCCTCAATGCCTATGTCAAGTTAAATAGAGCCATTCAATTTTCCTAAGACAACCAAACAATCCTTACAAGATCTAAAAGAGTAACACCAGACCAGACCCAATATTATGAGCCCATTTTAGGTAGGTCTAGAAGGGTAAAAGTATTAACCAAAATCTAGCCAATTTAGCGAAACGAACATGTTGGGGAGCCCTAATGAGGTTTCGCCACCCTAACCCAAATCCACCATACTTAGATGCCAGGAATATCATACTAAATCTTTCATGGGTTAAGGTGTATTTATTTCTTTTCTTTAATTTAATTTAATTTAATTTTTTGGTGGGGGTGCTACATCTTTTTTTTATTTAAATTTTGGTCGATAATAAGTTTGGAACCCCTGTTTTCATCCACCCATTTCGTACCAACACAACAATGCTACATAATTTAATTTATATGTAGTAGCATTTTGAGAAAAGCCATAAAGAAAAAAGGATGTGCCATACTTAATGAATAAAGTCATAAGTAACCCACCCTCAATTCCAGAAAACATAGCAAAGTGCTCTGCATTTGGTAACTTCAAAATTGAGGTATACAGGGCAGTTTATAATTCAAACAGCACAAATGAATATTAGCCCATGCTTTTAGCACATTGGGCTGCTCACTGTAATTTTTTTGGATCTATCCCAATGACCTCTCTTCCGCCTTATGCTTTTTTGTGGAGATGGCTGAAGGGGATATGATCACTCCTGATTATCTTTTGAATTAATACAATCTTATTTGCCCATAAAAATAATAAAAAATAAAAAAAACAAAGAATATTAGCTCACCAAAAACCTTTAATATGCACAAATGTCAAGTACAGCTGATTGAATCAAATTACTGTCAATAACTCAGCCAAACAATGCCTCCTTCCCAATTTACAGAGCTGATATTTTACCCCTTTGACGATTTCATTCCAGCTAAATCTTCAACTGTAAGATTCAGGGTATCAGTTGAACCTTTTTTCACTTCCTCCCCACGAGCAGCCAGGAAGTCCTCGATACTTCCTGGTTCTCCAAACCATCCAAGCCGATCTGCAATCAGGTGTAGATTGTTACATCCACCACATCGAACAACCACCACGCCTTTCTCGTAGGATTCGCGATTAGCTGTCTTGACGGATCTTGTTTCACAGACCTTGCAAGTAAAGATCATGGCGAGATCATGCCTTGAAGATGGCTTCAAGTTGGACATAGCAGAGTACTCCACAGCAGACTTGTCATCACTGCTTGGGTGGGACACAACATTAGCTGACCTTGAAGCAGAGTCCAAACTGCCAGTTTCGTTTTTTTCCACAACTTCATTGGCCTGGTTGATTAGTTCTGCCTGCGTCTGAATTCTTCTTTTATTGAACTCGTCTTTGCGGAAGAATTCCCTTGCAGAAGGAATGAATTGCCAAGAGGGTTCTGCCCGAAATAGATTTTAGAAAGGAAAACAAAAAAAAGTACTGAGAGGCTTTACAGGAAAACAGGCAGCTGTGGAAGGACACAAAATAATACAGGGAAATGCCACAGAAAATTTGCCAGAATCGCTAAGTCAAACAATCCACATCAAACAAGAACCCCCCCCCCCCCCCCCCCCCCCCCTCTCTCCCCCAAAAAAAAAAAAAAAAAAACAAAAAAAGAAAAACTCTTGTGATGTCTAATTAGCAAATACTCCATATATGTTTTGAAAACAAAGCAATGAAATGAGTCAAAAGAAAGCAATCGTAAGGGATACGTATAATATAATCAAAAGGACAATATGCAATTAAGCCAATTGATCAAGGTTTTGTCAACTGAACACTATCAAAACCCTGTTCTTCAATCAGGCTGCATTTGGTGCCATATAAATGTCGAATGAAAAATGAATAAAGAATGCTTCAACCGCTCATGCTTAAAGTAAAAAGAAAAAAAAAAAAAAAAAAACTTGACAATTTGTTAAGAAAATTATTCTTCAAACCATAAAATAAAATATAAATAAATAAAATTGTAACTCTAACCATTTTCCACTAATTCTATCAATATATATCTAACTTTCGTCCATTCAACTTGCTGTAACTCTAAAATTTAGACATATTCGTCTTTCTTGGCCATGTCTATGTCCTTCTCCAATTCAAAATTTGACGTAAAGTCTATGACATAAAAACAGAAAATTCAGTTTTTTTCCCGACTTCCAATAATGACCCAAATCATAATTGGGAACTTTTAAACTAGTTAAATTCAATTTCCATCTCCCTTTTTGGTGAAAAAAAATGTAACTTTTATAAATAAAAGAAAAAAAATCAATTTCCATATATCCGGACTCTTACGCATCATTAACCCTAGCTCTTTTTTCACTTAAAAACAAAATAATAACTTCAAAATTCTCAAATCTCACAACTATAATTTCAGATTTTAGTCCTTTCTATAACAACAGCGGTATCAGTACTATTAGCCTTTTGGATTATGCCCTAAAAATGCAAGAATTTACAGTTCAATTTGCATAAGCTGCCCATATCTTCCGGTGACAAACCAAATCAAACAACAACAAGAAACCCTAATATACGTACACAAAAATATGCAAGCGCACAGACACGAATACAGAGAGATAGAGAAATTACCTTTGAGGGGAGAGGTTTGAGGGTGCTTAGTGAAAAAGACCGAGTGCAATCGCCTCTGCAAGAGTCGAGCCGCCATGAACACCCGAGCTTCACAGTTTACGGTTTTACACGCCCTATCTCAATGTCTTACATCTTACATTAGTGCATGTATAAATGGTAGGGATGTTTTAGTAAACCTGGGCGTAATTTATTATTATTTTTATTTATTTATTTTTTTTAGGGGGATTTAACCATTAGTCAAGAAAATAATACTTTTTTATCAATTAGTCAAGTAACTTTCTTTTTAACTCATTTAATCCATCTTTATCGTTACTGACCAAAATATCCTCACATTTATTTATTTCTCCTTCTGTCTCCTTCCACCTATCATTTCCATCCTCAACCTTAAAACTAAGACTCCCCTCACCGTCTCTCTTTTCTCAAACCCAAACCCAAACAACAAACTATGACGACGGCAGAAGCCAACCACCACCACCGCCACCCTACACCCACAGCTTCTGTCGGCGTCTTCCTTGTCGACTAACTCTTCATCATTTAGCTGGCAGATCCACTATAGAAGTTTATTCATCGTCGTCGTTTGCTTCTCGCCAGAAAAAAAAAAAAAAAAAAAAAAAAAAAAGTTGTTGTTTCTTTAAGGTTTGGGTGGTAGATTTGAACTCACCATGGAAGGTTTATTCATCTAAAGCCACCATGGAGTATTTCTTCTTCTTAGCACCTCCCTCAACGGGAAAAATGGGTTTTTTTTTTGGTGGAAAAGCATAAATTTTGGATAGCATATCTGAAGCAACTATGGAGGTCTTTTCTTCATAGTCATTTTTTTAGGGTGTTAAGTCATAGAATTTTCTTTTCTTTTTTTTTTTTTATAGAAGAAAATATAGTCGTGCTGGGATTTTTATATCTATTATTAGAAAAAATGGTGACACCGGAAAAAATAACTTAATAGAATGGGTTATAGGGAGGTTAGTGTTGTTGTGGTCGGAAGATTTATTTCAGATTTGAAATTGAGTCGAGAGTCGTGGCGCGCTAAAGATGGTGGGAGGGTGATTTTGGGAAGTGAATGAATGATGGAAGCGTAACCAGCGGCGGTGAGGTGGTGGTTTGGGTAACTTCAACCACAACGTTAAGACTTTGCAATGAAGGAGACCTCCCCCTCCTTTGGTCTGTGTCGTGAAGCCAAGGATTTGCCCCAAAGATTTTACTAGAAGTGATCCCATGTTAAAGTGAAGCTTGGAAACTATAGGGGACTTATTGGGCAAAATCTAGAAGAATGGGTTTAGGGTTTCAAAAATAGAATATACAAAAGGATTTGGTATAATTGTGGAAACTTTGCAAATAGGCAATGAAATTTTAATTTTTGCTTTTAAATCTCTCTTCTAAAATTTTATAATTTTACAAAGTTGATCATGTCCAAAGTAGTAAAATTTTACTATTTTTACAGTTTTACAAAGTAGTAAATTTTACTACTTCTTTATAAAATTTTACTACTATAATAGTAAAATTTTATTACTGAAGTAGTAAAATTTAAAGTTTTATGAAATATTACGTTAGACTATGTCAAGTAGTAAAATTTTACGATTTTTATTTTTTTAATAATTACCTAATCAATATGGATCTCCTTTCGAAAATATTGACTAGTAGATTCCGAAAATATATATTTTTTTTTTAAACGGATATATATATTGTAAGTTATAAGCTTTTAAAAGTTATAATACTAAGAGATTAAGTTAGTTACATAGGGTGCCCTTAATAACAAAAAAAGGGGTGCACTTAGTAATAATAAGGGTAAACCTAGGCATTTTAAAAAAAAGTGTGACTAATTGATAAATAAGTTCAATCTCCTTGATTAATTGATTTAGAAAAACTCTCACTTGATTAATTGCCAATATTTTACTAAAAAGTGGACTAATCACCAATTTCCCCTTTTTGGTACTGTCAAAGTGTTCGGGCCACCATGCAGGCACCTAAGCGTAATTCAACTACTAAAATAATTTGAGACGGCTTAGTTTATACTTTTTAAGGTTTTATAAAAAATATGAAAGGTTTTTATAAAACTAATCACGATGTCCGCTAGAAAATACCATTTTGAATAATTTTGTAGATAAGTTTTTTTTCAAAATATGTGGTTTAATTGGATTTTTTGGCCATTTACAATATATGTTTCACTTTTAAAAAATGTCCTATGAAAAATGGGCAAAAACTCCACTTAAATGACAAATTTTAGAAAAACTTTCTTTTACAAAATTATTCGAAATGATGTTTTCTAGTGGATTACCATATTAGTTTTCATAGAAACCTTTTATATTTTTCATAAAACCTTAAAATGTATAACTTAATGAAGGTGTTTATAGTACTTTATGTGACGGCAATAACTTGACCGAAAAAATTTTCTTAGGAAAATTCTCTAAATATAATAGTATATAGGTAGAAATTTTGCCCTAAGGTGGTGAGCAATGGGTTATGACGTAGTTAGGGGTGCAACCCTTTTTCATTTTTATTTTTTCATCTTTTAAACTGCTTAGGTGAATAATTATTTAGTGGCATGATGATATGGTATAACCATTCAATTATGCCATATTGCATCTGATAGTGGTAGCTAGGGGTGCAACTTAATTTGGCATAAGTTGAGAACCAAATCAAAACCGATCATTTGGGTTGGTTTGAGTAGATTCTTGAGTTATCTTATTGCGATCATGGATAAAACGACTATATATAGCTTAGGATCAACATATACAATTTTTTATACAAATTCTTACAAAGTTTTTAGATTACTTATCTACAATTCATATTCTGCAAAACCCACAGATTGGATAGTGTTCTCATATAGGTTATGCACACAAAAAATCAATTTGATTGGAGATTAAGAGCGGCTCATCCGTAAATGTGAGATTTTTTGTGATTAAAAAGATAAGTTTTTGGATCGAATGGTAACAAATCTCGGATCAACTTGATTTTTTGCGCGCATGACCAATGTAGAAAGATTATATAACTCAACAGTGAGTTTTGCAAAATATAAATTAGAAATAAATTATCTAAAAAATTGTGTAAGAAGTAATGTAAAAATTGTGGTATCGTTAACCACCCCTTTCATTTGTAAAATCATTATTTTTTTTATAAATAATAATATACTTTGGTGCACCCATCAACAACCGCCAAGTTGATTTCCCTCTAGGAAATATTTGATTTGTAAAATCATATACTCAAATCAATGTCCAAACTTCTATGGAAATCATTAAGCAATATTAGTTCAACCAAAATTATTACAGGGATTACAAACCAAAAATAAAAAATAAAAATAATTAAATCACCGATCGAGATGCGATAACTTACACGCGTTGGGGGTTAGTGTAAAAGTGTACAGGTGGTTCGTAGATTCTATTCCCTATAACTGTTTCCATTCATGTAACTGTTTCCCGCAACCATTCTCTCTCTCTTCCCCATCTGTCTAATATATACACAGTTCTTAAACAACCGCCTATGTCTCTCCCTTTCTTCCTCCTTCCCTCTCTCTTCTCTCTCCTCCGTCCTCCCTTTCTTCTTCCCTTCCTCCCCCTCTCTCTATTGTTTCGATCTCCAGGAAAGCAATGGCGAGCGAGCATATTGTCTTTACGTTCCATCACGAGGCATATTGATCAAGTTGCTGATCTAAGTTCCATCAAGAATGTCTTATCCTTTCATATCCGTTCTCGTAATCCTGAGAAGCTTTTGTATCTGGCATACGTGTCCAGAATTCTCTATCGAGCAATTTTGGCAAGGAGGATTAGAGCGTACTCTGAAAATCGAAGCTCCACTCCTGTCATATGCTACAATATGCCTGAAAACAGGGCATCTGAATACTTCATGTGGTTTCACCCCCATTGATCGCCAATTACATGCTTGAATCCTATGCTACAACATGCATTAAAATGAATATGATATGTAAGGAAGCTGAGACAAAGCCAGCCGTACCACTTTTCATAGGCTGGGGAAACATGGAGACATATGATGTTATCCAACTACAGTTTATATACTAGGCCACTCGGAGGCTCCAGTAGCACAAATTCATCTGCTATAGCTTCATCACTAAGCCCAAGATTGGCACGCAGCCGATTCCCATGGTGCTTCTAATACAGTTGAAGGCAGGATGGAGTTGGAAATTATCTCCAATAGGGGCACTATGCTATGATTTTGTGAAGTGGGAACTGCAAACTAAGGAGAGCATTTTTTGAAAAAAATTACGTTTTGGTGATTATTTTAATTTAATACCAAAAAAGGGATATTTTGTCAACTTATTATAGATTGACTGTAAATATGCTTTAAAATGACTACAATCTCTCTCTTTTGGGTATTATGTTGACAAATGGTCATCAAATGATAATATCTCTCCCAACAAAAAAAAAAAAAAAAAAAAAAAAAGGAAAAAAAAAAGACTTAGGTTGAGCCAGTGGGAGCAAGTGCCCCTAGAGGCCCCCCTGGCTCCGCTAGTGGTTGAAGGTGCAATTCAATAAAATCAAGAGGTAAAATGCCGTATTCCTTTTTATTGATCGAGATTATGAATCAGCAATTATGTCTTTCTTTTAATTGTTATGGTAATAGTTTCCCATTAAATTCATGTAATATTCACATATATTTGACCTTAGTCTCATGCGAGATGACCGTGTCCAAGTTGATAAATTAACTGCAGCAATATAATTCTGGATATTGGTTTGAGTAGTTCAAATTGATTGTTGATGATTCTCATAAAAATAAGTTAGTCTTAATTTTCTCCCATAAGAGAAATTATTTGTTGTGTATAATGCAACCAGGGACGAAATTAGGAAACTATCTCAAGTGAAGTAACTTATTACAACTTATTACGTTTTAGTGATCGTGTTTCAACTTAATACCATATAAAGGATAATATTTGTCAACTTATTACAAATTGACTATATACGTAATTCAAAATGACTATTAATTTCCTTTATTTGGTATTAAGTTGGGAAATGATTATCAAAAGAGCAAAATATTAAGATTTTTTTTTTTTTTTTTTTGGGGAAATTAGTCAAAAGTCCAATTCCCAGGTTTTATAAAGTGATAAGTCCTACCAAAACTCTTTTAAAGCCATAAGTCTATTTAAGTCCCCAAATGGTAATGTTGGATAATTTATTGGTTTGTTATGTTTCACGAACGCCAACCTTGCCCTTTCGCTTGATATGGTATTCTAGTAAGCGATTGATGTTTAAAATTAAACAAAATTTTCTTTGAGTTTATTCTCCACTATTTTTGCAGTATTCAATCTTTATGCCCATATTTATCTCAATCCACATTTATTTGGAAAATTAACATTTAACAAGATTCTTTATGCGAATATTTCCCATGATTTTTGCAGAAATCATAAGGATTTCCATGTTTATCTCCTTCAAGATCCGACTGGCAAAATAACTTATATTGCTTTCCATTAATATTAACCCAATAGTATATCAATCAAATCTGCAGATTTGTACATTGATCTAAATCCCCAAAATAGTTACAACAAGCTTTGCGGTGATTCAGCATCCCTTAAAATAGTTACAACAAGGTCATGCATTTGTTGGAACCCTTAAATGAGCCCCGTGTAACTAATTATAAAATTGTATTAAACAGTTACAACTATGAAGGAACTATTACCAATTTAACATGTAACATTTCATAAAGTTTATGTGGCTATTTTTGTGCCGGAAAAATTTCCATTCATGTAATTTTTATCAAAACATAAAATAATCACATGTAACTGTAATCAAAACAGGAAACAATTACATGTAATTGTTACCAAAATAGTTACATCATTTTTCATTTATGTAACTAGTTTTTAACCCAAAGAATATCTTAATGTAACTGCTCATAATTTTTGGAGATATTATAACCCAAATTAACTGTCTTCTTAATTTATGCTCACAATTTTTGGAAAATTTTGGAGATATTATAATCCAAATTAATTGTCTCGTTAATTTATGTTCACTATTTTTGGAGATATTATAACTAAGATTCTCTCCTTAATTAATGAGATATTAATGAGCTAAAGATAATCTAGGTAGTATACATGTTTCTTTGTGAGTACTACAAGGGCATTTTTGTCACATGGATATTTGGTGGACTTCATGCCGTATAAGTTTTTATTTTAAACTTTTGATTAACAAGTCCCATTTAAGGACTTGTGGCCAAATCCCCCTTCTTCTTTTTTTAAATTTTCAGATTTTCAGGTGGGGCAAACTTGACCTTCTCTCTGATATTATCTTCTAGTTTGTGATCGTAGGTCCATCAATGAGATTCAGTTCCATCACTTCCAGTAGTGTTCGAGGTCCAAATTCAGACCCACACAATTTGGCGCCGTCTATGGGAACCATTACGATAAGATGGTCACTCCACCTCCGTCCATCTATGGTCGAACTAGATCTGGAGCAAATTTCACCCATGTAGATCAAACCATTGAGGAGATAATGGGAGGTGTGCTGATACTCAACTTCCACCGATGGCTCCTCCTTTACTACTAGTAGGAACCAGTCATCCTCCCTCTGTCCAATAACATCAGATTTTGCCAGAAATGATTGCTATCCTTCACTCTATTGATGACCAGCTAGCCTTAAAAGCGGCGTTCGATAAGGCTATAACCAACAACTCCAATCCAGCAGCGGTGATGGAATTGATAGCCACCATGCAGTCAGAGATTCAAATAGCACAGCTTGCTAAACTGATGGCGGAATAAAATTACCATCGCCATCTTCAATGAACTTTTGCTCGTCGGGATGCCAATGTTGTTGTCAAGGCAGCCAGCTAAACCAACCCACTTCACCGTACTCACCATCAGGAAAGTTCACTCGAAAATAGGCTCTCTTACCACCACCGCTGCAGTGAGCATGAGGATAGGCGCCGTTCTCCCGATCCAGAGAAATTGCACTCAAGGAGGGGGGATAAATAATATAATGAGTCAGTTCGAAGGTCCCTTAAGCGCAGTTCTAGACGTTCTGGTCATTCCCGAGGATGAAAAGAAGATGACTGTAGATCTCATGGTCGAGGTGGTTCTGAGGAGGGAACACATCGAGACGAAAGGTTTTAGCATAGATTCAAGTCTCTCAAATGAAGAAGGGAGAGAAGTTTTGGCGGAAATAGCAGAAAGCACTCCTAATCTCCCAGATATGAGGAGAATGATGGAGAGAATTTTAAAAGTCATCGGGATCACGTAGAAAGAAGAGAAAATAGTCCAAAGAACTTAGCGGTGGTTTGGACTCTGTTTACGAGGTGGATCCAATGGGTTCAAATTCTAGAAGGGTACTCTGAAATAACTTTTAATCCTTACTTGCTTTCTATAGATCCGATCATTATCTAAATTATTATTTGCAACACATGTCTTTATATTATGGAAATAAGAGATTTCTTTGCAAAATTTTCCCTATGAGTTTGGATGATGTTACCCTTAAAGGGTGGGCTAAAATCTCAGATGAGTCTATTAACAGTTGAGAAGAGCTTAGCAAGCCCTTTCAAGGGAGGTTTATCACTTGTTGCAAATTCTCAAGGACAATGCAGAATCTATACGAGCTAAAACAGAAAGATGGGAAGGTCTTCGGGAATATTCTCAAAGATTTTGAGAGGTTTACAACGAAATCGATGATCCAGTGGAAAACAATGCCATGGACTTGTTCCGGCTTGGGTTGAGGAAGTTGTCCCCCTTGTTCAAAGAGTTAACCGTTAATCCTCCGAAAAGCCTGGCCAAATTGCTCTCTACTGTGAGTAGCTATTCAAAATTGGATAACTTTTACCAGCCAAAGGAAAAGAACTATACAAGTAGGGACACCTCACTCATACACTACTTCGTTATACTTGCACACACACTAGGACGAACTCACACACAGCAATGCTACGAACAAGTGCACTTAATGAAAACTCTCACTCACACTAGGATTTACTCCACTCGACTTGCATGGGAGGCCCTTGCCCCTTTTTATAGATGCTGTTTGCCGACTTGTAGAGTCAGTTGTGCACCGACTTAGAAGCTACCAGTAGCGATGGACTAAGAAGGATCCAGAAAGAATTAGAGAGATAAAGAAGGGAAGGAGAAAGATTTGGAGATTTCTAGAGAATGGGAAAAGATGAAGAAACAAGAAAAATGGAGAAAGGAGTCGGTGGAATCCTTCAACATTATTAGTCCTCTTTAATGTGTTGACAGTCAACCTAAAGGAAAATCACTTGCACCTCATGGGATATCCATTAACCATCATTTGTGGGGGAAAGATACAAAGTGAATGCTATAATTAAACATGGAAGAAAATATAGTTAATTAAGCTTAGTGAGAGTGAAACTTTGGGATCCACCACCACAACCATTGTGATACCCGGGTGAAGTTTGGAGTGTGGGTAGTGTTTAGGGTCAAGCTAGGGGGCGAATCCCCTTCACTATAACCAACCAAAAATAAAAAAATAAAAAAAATAAATGAAATGTGACACACCCTATTGAGCAGTTATAATTATAGATGTTCACCTTTTTGCTGAGCAATATGTATACTTTGAAGCCATATTTGGCAAGTAGATGGTCTTTTCTCTAATTAAAAAAAATTAATTTCCTTATATTGTGATTACATTTTTTTTCTCTTTGAAAGTTTGACTGATTGATTTTGTGAGCAGACCTCTTTCCAATTTCTTTCATGAAGCTGCGTGGTACTTGTGATTCTCATTTTTTTTTCAAAAGAAATTAGCTAGTGTGTTAAGACAAGTTGGGATTAAGATGGCTGTTTTGTGATTTCTAGTTTTCTATTCTTTTCATATGACCTGGAAATATTCTATAACAGTAGCCCATGGCTTAGCAAGACTGGACATTTATTACAATGATCGTAGAGAAAAATTGTAAAATTGCCCTCAAATGAACAAAGCACATACAGAACCCCAAAGCCAACCCACAAATCACCATCATCAAAACCGCCATTGATGCTCCCAAGAAACTTTTACCCACTTCAGAGAGTGTTTGTATGGTATAGTTTGCTTAGGTTCTAGACAGTTGTTTGTGGGAGATATCGACGTGGAGTCAACAGAGCCCACGTGGGTCGTATTCGAGGAGGTCAGCCACGTGAGATGGTGGGACTGTGGGATAAACCATGGTGGAGGAGAGAAAGAAGCAATCTAAGAGCAATGCGGAGCAGGAGAAAGGCAGGGAGAATGGCAACCGTCACCATTGGAGAGGTTCTAGTCCAATAGAACCTGGAGAGACCCAAGGAGATATTCATCCTGATGGTGAGGGTCGTAATATGTATGGTGGTGTACGTAGTGTACACGGTGTGGGTATCCCATGTTGGGTCCGATGATGGGTGTCTTCTTCTCAAGGAAGCCAAAGAAGGCTTTTTATAGTGGAGAGACTAAGTGGGATCCAGCTGGTTAGTAGGAGGGGGTAGTAGACCTAGATCGCATAGGGTAAGTCTACTACAGCAGGTCTACTGCAGTACCCCACCTACTATGTCAGCTGGTGCTGAGTTGAACACGCAACCCCATTTGCCTAATCCACCGTTGTGTCAGCTTTTCGGAGATGATGTGACCTGGGGTCATAGTGCCTCACTTTTGCTCTCAGATAGACTAAAGAAGCGTCGACCCTCAATGCCATGAGGGTAACCTCTACTTTAGTGAACCTTCTCTCTAGCCACCAAACCAAGATCCTCCAACAGTCCCAATTTATTGAGAGAAGCTAAGGTACGTCAAGTGACCTTGCTTGAAAGTCAAGCTCGTGATTGAGCCCCCTAGGTTCTGCCTCAACCTAGGCTAGTGTTGAACTAGGACTGTACCTTCGAGGGGGATCAAGTAGATCGCCAACCATGACTCCCATCACGCGATGTGACAGGCATCCGACTTGAAGAGGGCACGAAGACCCACCTCGAGATTGTTTGGGCATCCTCGATAATGAGGGCGTCCCTCCTGAGAGGGGCATCCTCGATGAGCTGTGTCGTACTCACCGAGGGTACTTAGGCCGAAAGGCACTAAGCAAGAGCTATGCCGAAGGCTAATGGCGACTTATGATAGGCGAGAGCTCGGCATCCTTCCGAAGAAGGGCATCTCCGACAAGGGAGGTATCTACCCTGAGTGGTATTCTCATTGAATGTGGGATATTTGTGAGGTAGACCTAGTACCCTTAGGTAGAGGTCGACCTTGGCATAGAGATAGACCTGGCATCCCCACATGGTGAGGTAAAAGTCAAGGCCATGTCATTAGATAATGGACACAGTGTCGCCTTCTCATTGGTTTGACCCGTTCAACAAAATTCATGTATCAACAACAGTCAGATGTATGGGTCTCTGGACTAATACATGGAAAGAGAGGGGCTACATGCCGATACAAATGTATGCGTCCTTAGTTACAATGATCGGATACTGCAACAAGTATTCATTATAATGGAAATCAAGAATGTAAATGACTGATGACACAAGATAGTAACAATAAAGATCCAGACTATGTAACACCGCCGTCTTCAATATCAGCCAATATACATGCTCTCCAAGAAGTAAACTCAGCAGTTGGAAAGAACTACTACCCCCCCTCAAGACTTTCAAATTCAAGGGTAGCTTTGTCTGTCCCTATCTCGCATATCATCACATCACTAGCTTCTATCTGTTAAACTAAGTAAACGATCAGGAAAGGAAGGCATGCTGGTCCAATAAATCAGTATTCACTTAATCAGATGTAAAAACTCAAACAGCTGCAAATTCAACAACCAAAAATTATACATAACCAACCTTGTCACCTTCTTTTTCCCTCCATTTAGCAATATTACCCTTGTTCTGCTCAAGAATTATAAAATTAATATTAAAAAAAGGGTGGGGGGGTGGAAAGCTTAAGCTTCTAAATGAGCAAAGAAAACTCTATTATAAACTGAACAAAAGCGTTGGTTCAAATTCTTATCCAAGCTTTCTAAAAGGGGTGCTTCTGCACTCCAGTTTTTTAGAGTGCCTTTTCGGCTTGTCTCACTCTTGTTTCTTTACAACAAATAGGCTTGTATAGAAGTAGGTATAGCTTTGAGTGTAGCTTTGGACAGAGCTTTTTGTACAGGTTTGTCTCAGGTGGTTTCTGCTTGGTATAGGCTTATGGTTTTTCTTTTTCTTTTCTTGTTTTTGTCATTTAAGGAGGAAATATCTACCTTCTTTGATGTACTTCCGATATTCTGATTAATACAATTTTGTTTCACATCCAAAAAATAAATAAATAAATAAAAATCTCATCCAAGCTTTCTTACCATTGTTGGGGCTACACAGGCATTTCAAGAACAACAAGAGGAGGAAGTTCTGATGCACTAATCTTAACAGAACTTGTTTCTTGTACTCTGCCTTCAATTATGGCATTGTGAAATGTTGATTTTTCCGCTCCCCCATCTTACCCATAGCCAAAAAAAATAAAAAAAAGTTAATTTTTCCTCTTTAACATCTGATATATCCACCAGCAACAGTAGCAGGGATATTTTTGATATCATCTGAATCCTCAACCTTGTGAACTTATAGAAATTAAGTGTTTACAACAATTAGACAACTGAAAGATAAATACTTTAATGGCACATTTGTTTGGTCAGAATCAGAATGGAATGGAATGAGATTTCAATAGTGAGCGCAACCGCTCACTATTGAAATCTCATTTGCTCACTATTGAAATCTCATTTCATTCCATTCCGATTCAACCGCTTACTATTGAAATCTCATTCCATTCCATTCCGATTTCCTCCAATTCTGTCCAAACAAATGTGCCCTAAAAGAAATTGCTCTGAGAGAATCAGTGCAACATGACAAAATTTTGGGTTAACAACATTAAAGTATCATACAGAAGTTGGTCTTTTGGAGGTATCAGATATACCAAAAGGCTAATAAAAAGCATAAATTCCCTGAATGTCATATTAGAGAAGCAATATATGTTTGAGAGCAATGTCAGATTACCATTACGGCAATAAGTTGTCCCACATGGGACAGGCACGTCCTTAGAACCTTTCAGGTACCAGTATCTTCGCCAGAAACCAGCAGACAATGTTCCACCCAAACACCAAGGCAAAGGCATTTAAAGATGGATTTGGATTCACAAATGACATAACTCAAGTAGCTAGTTTTGTGCTCTCCAATCAAGATTAACTAGGGTAGCTTTGTCTGTCTCTATTCTGTATAGCACATCACCCACTTCAATACGTTAGATTAAGCAATAGTCAATGGAACAAGGCTTACTGATAAAATCCATAAATTTGCTCTCCACTCTCTACCCTATCAAGAAAAAGGATTTGTTCGTCTGCAGTTATCTTTAAATCATATAATATTTAAACATAACTCACAGGATAACCCATAGCTGACCTTATCTCTCTCTTTCTTCCTCCTTTTTGCGATGTCACCTTGACTCTGCACAAAGCCCATCAGAATGCAACCTCAATTTCTGGCAGAAAAGAAAGATATACAACAAGAGAAAGGGAGAAAAATGTTACCTAATTATTTTTTTCCCAGTGCATCTTACCATTGTAGGGGACAAAGCTGGCATACCAAGCAGTTTGTGTGGAGGAAGTTCTGCAGCAACAGAGAACTCTGTCACAAGAGTCAGAACTCAAATCCATTGATAGGTTTGACCCACAAGTGATAATTGCCTCTTTAATTATCAGTAAAATCTCATTAAAACTCATGAACCCCCGCACACAAAAAAATAAAAATAAAAATAAATAAATTTTTTACCAAAAACATGTTTGATATAACTTATATTAACACATGCTGACAGGAATATAGCTGTATGTATATATATATAATCCTAATCCTATTAGCACATATTGATATAAGTTATATCATCACCATAAATTGGCCCAAAGTTAAATCAACACCCGCATTAAAAATTGTAACTCGTGTATTAATGGATTATAGGGTACATTGGGCCAATGTAATGGATACAACCCCAATACATGATGCTGATAGAAGTTATATCAACATGTACTGATGGAAACATAATCGATGTATGTATATACATATCAACTAGTAATTGACAGTTGAGTGCCAAGTATTGACATAATTTTACAGGGGCAATCTATTGAAGAGAGCCAGGTGGATTTTAACACAAGGCACTGCAGCTGTGGATTATTAACAGCCTGTACTCAGCCTGAGCCTGGATAGCTATCCTAGATCAACTAAGAAGGATAGCCATCTAGGGCTTTCTCTAATTTCTGGACGTATTAGTAGGGATAATTTTTGTCAAAATTCTTGATAAAATGATGTTTACAATTCAAATTTGGTAGTTTGCATTTTCTTTCATACGCAGGGTCGTCTTACTTAATTCAATCTGTGATACGCTTGTCCTTCTTATGCGATGGCTTCGTTTCAATTTCACAAACATCTCTTAGAAGCCATCAAAAAAAGCAGATAAGGAATTTCTTATGGAATTCAAGGACTACTACTTTATCGTAAAGCTCTTGTTAAATGGGACAATGTTTGTCAATCAAAATATCATGGTTTTAGGCAAAAAGAACATATCTGGATTCTTTCTTTTTATTAACTATGAGGGTATCTCAGGTCGAGATTTCGATCCAAATTATTCTCCTAACGACCCGTGTGAGATATACTATATCCAGTGGCGAGCCAGAAATCTATTTCCAGTAGGATCAACCGTTTTTTTTTTTTTTTTTTTTTTCTTTTTTTTTTGGCGCCTCATCCTATAAATTAAAGAATCATATGAAGTAGCCTTCTAGTAATGCTCTTCTGAACCTCAAAAAAAAAAAATAATAAAAATAAAAGAAAAAGAAAAGAAAGAGAGAGAGAAGTAGACAATAACTAAGAAATTTTTTTGAACAAATTAAAACAAAAACTTAGATACCTGCAATCTCTCGCAAGTATCGACTAAGACTAAAACTTGAAACCAAGACCTTGAAATATTACACTCCTAAGGCTAAATTACCCATACGAGTAAAACTTAAATATTTATTGATAATAAAAGGGAAACAATTAGAAATATCAAATTTTTGTGAAATAAAATGGGTAAGAATTAACTATATGAAGAGAAAAATGAAAGAGAGAATAGTAAAATTAGAAAATGTGAGGGATCAAAGAAAAAAATCAGCAGAGTCAAATCCAAAATATCAAAACAAATGTAGAGTAAAAAGAAAAATTTTAATGGGTGAAGAGGGGCAGGTACCTCCTCTGACCCCTAGCTCCGCCTATACCTATACCCACACATGTAACGATAAGTGCGAGGAGTCTTTGAACATTGATTTCTACGTCAATACTGCTGGGGTCAAGCTTGCTAGGTCAAAGATGTTGGAAATGCTTTCAAAGCATGGTGTCCCCAGCACAACTATATTAAATACAATGATTATAACTTTGTATATATTTAATCTAAAAGTAAACATATTTTAGAAATGTTTATATGTCCTACTACAGTAAGGCAACCGCCAATTTATTATCCCTGTAGGTTTGGTCAAAAACTCAAGAATGCCAACTGCTAAAGTATAAAAAGTATGTCCAGATGATTAAGTTAAACCTTCATTTTCATGGCGTCTTCTGTTGGAAGAGAGCTTCTAATAATTAAGGAATCGCGGGTCCGTGACGGCTTTTATTTACCCCTAATTGGCATACATGTCATACTCTTCTAGTACATTTGTTGCATTTTTTAAACAAAATTGAAAGATATTCAAATCTCTTTTTGGGTGGAGTGTGTTTAATTAAAAAGAATTCGTTGAGCTAATCCCTTCCATTGACTGTGATTTAAAGCTTAAGAAGGATTAATTGAATAGTTGGAACTGGTCTCGATTTCGTGGTTTTCCATGCACCATGGATAATACTGATATTTTTGTGATAGAATTAGAAATTGAAATTGGATCCTTCAACTCAGAAAGAAAATAGAAAATCTATGTAGAAGTCCTTAAGAAACTCTTTATTGAAATACGACTGAATCTGAATATATAATCTCATTTTTACACTTTAAGAAGGCTTATTAATTGGTTTTATATAAAATAAATCCTAGTCACGATTAGAAACCTAGTTAAACTAACCCAATCTAATGTAATTAACATCTTGTAAGGACTTGAATCTGACCATTACAACCCTAGCTAAGAACTATTGAAAAATAAAATTAAATAATACTAAAATACAAAAATATCAATAATAATATTCCAACGTAATGTTGTAACTTGTAAGGTTGTAAGTGACCTGTCCTACATCAATAATTTTCATATTCAAAGTCTACCTGGAGAAATCAATTTGGCAATGACTGGACCCCGTATTGTGAATCAAACTCAAGTCTCCATTTTCATATATTCCTTTTCATTTTAATTCCATCCCAAAAGAATTGAACTCTCTCTTCATGCTTCTATTTTCTTTTGATTTCTCTACAATTTTCACTTGGACCGAGGTATGCGCAGAAGCTCTAGAAGCTAAGCTAGCAGACATCTCTGGACGTCCTTGTTTCTCATAGTAGAAAGTGTAGAATATGACTCTCCTTGAGAACATGGTGTTTGTTTCCATCTCAAGACTGCACCATGACCCGGCTAGAAGCCGACAAAAGAGGAATGCGAATGCTTTGACCACCATGACAAGTTCCCTCGTGGGTGATGATATCCAACATATACTTTAGATTTTTCCCGTATTCCTTTTTTTTAATAAGCAATTCATGATTAATAAGAAAAGTTATTACTTTCATCCCTTTATCCTTATCTGCAAAGATAATATTCTCAGACAAAGAGGTAATTAAGATAAAATCACAACAGCATACAATAAGAAACCCATTGGGCAAGAAAATGAGTACAATTGTTAGCTACCCTAGAAATATGACGGATCACCCACATAAGGGTATTGTTCACCAAAACCTTAACATCACATACAACAGGATGGATCCACAATTTTTGTCAAAACCAAAATCCGAGCAATTCGAAAACATCTCAAAAATTCACAATTATAAGAATGAAGGGTGAAAATAAAAATGAAACACAAATTAAGAGAGAGAAAGAGACTGAGAAGGGGGGTTACAGTGTTGCTTTGTGGAGGTATCCATTATACAGCCGTGTTTAACCAAATATACAGGACCTAAAACGTTCTCTCTTGAAAGTAGAAACCAAAATCACTCCCCCTAAAACTTCAGTATTCAATATACAGTATCAATGTATTGGAAAGCACTTTCGTTTGTTTTTCAAAGCAAAAACAAAAATAAAAATGATAAAAAGTACTACCAAGATGCTATCTAGGAGCTATAGAGACTGAAAAGTCTGTAGGAAGACCTATCTGATCCGCCCAGCTCTTCGACTCCAAATACAGTCTCGAAATCCAACCGGCAACCCGACCCATATCTGGTCTCTTACCCGGATCCGCCTCCACACACTCCAACCCAACACGTACCATCTTCTCCGCCACCTCCACCGGGTACGAATCCTTCATCCTCCTATCCACCCACGTCCTCAACCCACCACCGCCGCCGCCGCCGTCTCGCACCGCCTCTCTCGCCGTCTCTATGACAGACACTCTGCTATAGGCACCACTCTCCTCATCAAAACAATACTTCAACGCCTCTTTCCCCGACAGCAGCTCCAAAATCACCACTCCAAACGCGAACACATCCGTCTCTCTCGTCGCCGTCCCCGTCGACTGAAACTCCGGCGCCATGTACCCTCTCGTCCCCTCGAACTTCATCCCCCGACTATCCGACCTCGTCAACCTCGACGACGATGACGATGACGACGCCGCCGCCGCCTTCAATTCCGCAGGCTGCTCCTCCACGACCTCGCCGCAGAGCTCCGCCGTGCCGAAATGACAGATCTTGGCGTTCAATGTCGATTCCGTCACAATAATGCTCGTGCTCTTGATGTGGTTATGCACAAATCCCGAATTGATCCCGGTGCAATGGTGGATGTAATCGAGGCCGTGTGCCAAATCCGTCGCGATCTGCATTCTAGAAAGCCAGCTCGAAAGGACGGTAAAGCTAGGGTTTTTAGGGTTTCGTAGACTATCCACGAGGTTGGCCCCCTGGACGTAATCGTAAACGAGGTATATATAATTTCCGGAGATCGAAACGCCGTGGAGCTTAATCAAGCTGCTATGATGGCTCCGGCAAATCAACGACAGCTTCCGTTTAAGCTCCGGCATGTCGATCAACCGGCGGAACTTCCTCTGAAAGACGATGACGTCTTTGCCGCGAACAGTGCAGCGCCAGGAAGAAGAGGAGGAGGAGGAAGAAAAGCGCTTGGCGAGGAAATTGGTGGTGACGGAGCAGATCTCGGCGAAGTCGTAGATGTGAGAGGTCTCGAGGAGGGAGTCTTTGAGGCTGGAGAGAGAGGTTCGGCTTGAGATTGAGGACTTTGATGAATCTCTGTAGCTGGAACCTGTCGTTGTGTAGTTCAAGCTGGTTGGATTGCTTGATGAGGAGGGGTCGGTGGATTGAAGACGACCGGTGATGGCGGTGGTGGAAGTTGTCGGAGGTTCTGGACGTTGATCGGGAAGTTTTGGGGGTGATGGGGCGAGAATTCACCGATTCGATCACCTGTGTGCTCATTTTGGATTTGCACATGGAGAGTGGGAACCCTAGAAATTTGAAGGGTTTCTTCAATTTGGTCCCCTTTTGGAACTGGGCTGTGCTAAAGTGCGCCGGCGGAGGCGGCGTCTCATAGCAAGACGTGAAGGACTTTCGTTTTCTCTGTTGAGGTTCGATCCCTTTCAAACCCGAGTGTTGAGGCGAAGTGAAGCTTCCGAACGGCCTTTTAAAGGGTTTGGCCGACACGTGGCACCACAGTATGATTTTCGATGCTTCTTCTTAGACTGCTCATTACTACGCAACCCATGCCGTATGCACACACCTCACCTCATGTAGATTTTGAGGAAACCTAGCGTGCACAATACTCAGATTCTTGCTTGTCTTTAAATGTGTAATGTGTGTATATGGGATAATAGAAATGCTAATCCGCTTTCATTTGCATGAAATACACCGATCATAACATGAACAATTGGACTATCAACCATCCTATAACATTTCTTATATGTACACTAGAAAAAGTAAAAGATGGTAAACTAACAGTTATATCGACAGCATCTCTCTTTATTTAAGAGATATTGCATGAATAATAAGATATTATACTGTTACATGATAAACCCTCGAAGGATTTGATATGTAAAACTTCATTAAAATTTGGAATATGATCTTTTGTCTGATGAATTGCCTTTAATTATGTGTTAAGTAACATTCTCAATGTTTTCTCATAAGAAAGAATGAGAAGTTAAATCCAAATTTAAAACTTGCTGCATCATAATAAATTTTAGGAATCAGTAGCCTAATTAACATGGTAGGCACATTTTTTTGGATTTGCCAAGGCTTCGCGCGTACACCTCCTGTCAGCACTGCGTTGGGCGGCGGCGTAGGAGGAGGTGAATTTTTTTGTGGCGGCTGGTGGAGTACTGGCGCATGTTCCGTGGGGCAACTGGGATTCTACGCCCCGAAGCCGAACCTTTGACCATGAATATGAATATGGAAGCCAGCTTTCGTCGGTAAAGAACATAAAATAGTGTCTCACGGGCTGTGGGCAAGTGGACAACCAAAATGCCTAGCCCTAAAAAAAACAAAGGAAAAAAAAGGTAAAAATAAATGGGGAACCAATTCCAGCATGTGTGCAATTTGGAAACTGAAGAAGTGGGTTGGAATATTCTTATTTGGATGGTTTTGGTACCAACGTTATTATTATTATTCTTGTTATTATTAATTTTTTTTATATAGTATATTATGTCTTTGTTTTGTTAGGAAAATGCCAGGACCGAAAGCCCCTTTCCTATAAGCAAGCCAGTGAGCTATGGCGCCAACCCGTGATTGCAGGGGCGCAACTAGAAATTTCATTTTGGGGGTTAAAAGAAATTTTTATACATATTTTTTAATTCACATGTCATGCTAAATTTTTTTACAATATTCATATTATTAGGAATTTTCAAAGATACAACAAATGTTCCTTTTTTGAGACTTTATCAACTTTTGTGTCCAAAATTTTGAAATAAAATATGAAAATATAAGCATGAGAATGAAAATTTACTTATGATTGAGAGATTATATTTGAAATAAACAAAAATTTGGAGGGCCATTGATATATTTTTTAAAAAAATTTAACTTAAATTTAAGTAAATATGTAAGGTATTTTCAAGCTTTGGCGTGCCAAAACCCCCCCCAAGCCATGTGTAGTTCCACCCCTGCGTGATTGAGTTGTGCTGCATGGCCTCTGATTTGATGTAAATCAGTGGTGGGATCACTTTGATCAAAACACAAAACTGTCACTTTTTTTTTACATCACTATGATGTTGTTTTGACTAGTCTAAAGAAGATTTATTTTAATTTTTCCATTCTACACCTAATGTAAGAGTACATGACAACTATTTCCTTTTGGGGGTATGAAAAACTCTAATTTCACTATCATCTTTTATACATTGTGTTAGGTAACATGCATGTCAACCTGATGTAATAATACAATATTAGCAAAAATAGACATAATAGTTGACCTAATATTTTACATCGATTCAATTTGGTTTGCTAATATAATGATATCATTTACTGTTATGACATTTATACTGGTGTAAAATTATCATATCAACTGTCATGTCAAAGAACAAGAGGAAAATGGCAAAAATGATGATATATTTATTCAATAATACTTTTGAATTAACTATAGTGAAATGTTATAGAAGAATGTACCTCAAAACCTAAGGAGTTCGAATGGAAACTTGAATGATTTCGAGTGCCTTTCGTTTAATAATCTCTAATAATAATTAGAGAAAACTAGAAAAGTGATTACTGTTTACTACCAACCTTGTAGTCAAGTTGGCCTCTTTCATATTCTTTTAAGGAGGAGGTTGAGGATTTGACACTCAACCTCAAAAATGGATTGGGAAAATCCATCCTTTAGAATAAGATGCAAGGTTGGCACCAACATAAAATTCGTCTTTGATTTTTTTTTTTTTTTCTTTTAAAAGCTAGTCAATTAATTGATGAAGCTATGATTTCAGGACATGTAACACTTGAAAGTAACTTCTCATTTGACTATAAAATTTACCTGATCATTTAGATTTCTCCCTAGAAGTAGGTGATGCTAATTCCCTGAATATATATAGTCTACCGGTGAGTTCGTACCCTTAGAAGGGCATTTTTCCTCCTTTTTTTTGTTAAATAAAATAAAAATTATTATTTTTTATTCTTATTGCTCCTGTGAAAGTTGTGACTCCGTCCATGGAATACCGCCCAGGAATTATTGACATGGTAGGTGCAAAAAAAATTTAATAATTAAATTTTATTTTTTATTTTTTAAAAGAAGCTATTGCGTTTAAGAATCACAGAGAATGAACTGTATTCCTAGTATTATATGACAGTATTCGCCGCCGCCCCCCCCCCCCCCCCCCCCCAAAAAAAATAATTATTATGCTAGCGTGGGAAAATTATTGTGTTCTAGATTATTAAAACTTATTGATTGACCAAAGAATACAATCTCATTTTTATAAATTTGTTTAGATAAGAGCCATTTCAGAACTTTATGATGTGATCCATTGATATTTGACCTTGGCCAAAATGGTGTTCTTTGTTTGGCGACCAATTTCATCCTAGCAAAATCTTGAGTTCTTGACCAACAATCGACATGGGGAACGGCTATTGCAACCCCCATTCTTATAAGCCCACCCCTTTCCTTTTGATTTTTAAGATTTCATGAAAAATGTAAAAGGTTTTTGCAAAAACCAATCACTTGGTCCACTAGAAAACATCATTTTGAACAACTTTGTAGAAGAAAGTTTTTCCAAAATCAATTATTTAGGTAGACTTTTTGGCAAAAAATGAAAAAAATGCTATAAATGACTAAAAAGTATATTTAAACGATAGATTTAGGAAAACTTTCTTCTACAAAGTTATTCAAAATGATGTTTTCTAGTGAATATCATGACTGGTTTTCATAAAAACCTTTTATATTTTGCATAAAACCTTAAAAACTTAAAGAATGGAGGTGGGGTGATAAGAATGGGGGGTTGCAATAACCATTACCATCGACATGGTACTTGGTAGTAGCCCATGGGCTGTAAACGAGACCCCAAAAAAAAAAAAAAAAAAAAAAAGAAAAAAAAAAAAAAAGGAAGGGAAGAGGAAGAAGATGTCGGTGCATTATTTTATTTTATTTTATCTTTTTGATCGAATCAAAATTCGTGAATGGAATAACAAAAAGTATGCAAATCAATTATTAAAACAAAATTATTCGTAGAGGAACCACTATGTTACTAATTTACAATCCCCCAAACCCATTTCTGTTAAGGGGTAAGAGCTAAAATGAGACAGGTTTGAATTAAGGTCTCTTGTACGACACCGAAAGACTTTATCATCGAACTGGGTGGCATCTTTCTCTAGAGCCTTTTATGCCATGATTGTTTGGTTAGAATTTAATAGGTGGGAATGGAATCCGATTCCATACTTAAAATACTCTGGAATGGAATATGATTGAAATAAATATTGCGAAATGAATATCATTATAATTCACTACTACTGTTTGATTCCATTCCCATTTAATTACCTCATCCAAACATTTTGTTTGGAATGAATTGAAATGCGATTCCATTCCATCCATTCTATTCCAACCAAACAAACATAGCCTTAATCAGATGATACTACACTAGGCACGACCCATTTTTCCGGCTTAAAGTTCTGGTTTACCCCTAATAAACATACAGATTATGTTCATAATCACAGAAAGATATGTTAAAAAACACTATGAAAATAACAAAGTGGAATATTTGTGCACATCTTACCTTATACAATATCATGTACATGAAACTGGATTACCCATACGAACATGATAGAGTCACTGAGGTTGATGAGGGGAAAATATGTGGTGGAGATTCAACACCCTTTCTCAATCACTACTTAGGAGGACAAATGGTGGCTTTGTTCAATCCTATAGTACCAAATAATAATAATAATAATATGGATCAATGAAAACAAATTTTGGAGGCAGATTATGAGATGAGCAGAGGAGTTATGCAAAGAGCAAACAAATTAAATTATAATTCCTCGAGGATACTGGAAATTTGTTCTTGTAGTTTTTATTGTTTTTGTTGTTTTAATTTTTGATTTGATCTCTCGGTAACTACAAAAGTACTTCCGAAAATTTGTTTTAATAAAATTTGTTTTAATAATTTTAAAATTAAATTTAATTAGTGCTTAAACTCGAAAACACAATTATGGAGACAGCAAAATTATGACATGTCATTGTGAGATGTCATCATGGTGAATAATCTCTCGTGCAATTGGGGTAGAAAGGTATAGGATAAAGCTTTCTTGGCTTCGCCATATGGGGTACTTTTATCCCTCCTCCTGTTTTTAATTAGATAAAATTGTGACTTCAGAATGACCACAAATTATCACTAGGCCAAGAAAATTTTGGCAATAACACACTTTAATTGAATGAGACTAGGACCGTCCATTGGGCTGAACCACTTTCCTACCAGCCCGTTTGACTCTTAGAGTGCGAGTTGGGCTAAAAACTGGGTCACAGTTTTAGACGTCGCCAGATCTTTGCAAAGCAATTAGCATCTAATAAATTACTGTTTATTTCTACAACTAGGGATGGTAATTAACTAATTACTAATTAGGGGAGAGAGAGAGAGAGAGAGAGAGAGAGAGAGATTTGCGCCCAAAAATAGGAGAAAAAAAATATATTATTATTAAGATAAAAGAGTTTATATTTACAAGATTTGTGTCTTCAACCACAAGTCTTAAGGGAGGAGGACCATATAAGTCTTTACATGGCTGATCGGCCAGAATGGAGGAAGACTACTGAAAACATTATTGTGTGTGTTGCTTTTTTTATTTTTTTTATTTATTTTTAATATAATTATTTTAAACAAGGAGAAAGAGAAATAAAAGATTAGAAGGTGTTCAATTTGATAATTCCTTTCGCATCCTTATAGTCGGTGGGGGGAGAAGCCAATCTGTCCATGTACAACTGATTATACCAAGAAAAAAAAAAACATGAGAACAAAATATGAAAGAGTAATAGGTACGTAAGCTCCTCCATTTGAAGCAAATTAGGGCAAAGTGCTTTAGTTTTCATCATGAAGATCATTTTGAATACAACAGGCGAGAACCAGCCTCAATAGCCGTCCCCACAAAAAAGGAAAAAAAAGAAAAAGAAAAACAACATTGCTATCACCTTCGCCATATTTTCATAGTAAAAAGAAAAAGAAACAAGAATAAAAACACTTGTAAGATCCTGAGCTTTTTCGACAAGGGATATATAATTTGCTTCACTTTACTATCACTATTTACCAATATCATCTTCAACTCATCTGATTCCAGCACAAAGTCATCTATAATCTATCCCACCAAATCACCGCAACAAGTTATTCACTTATTCCCATCTACTAGATTAAACAGCATAACCGTGAACATGAAAAACGCAGTTAAAAGGCCATAAATGTAAACATGTTTTATTCAACACAAACTTGGTTACAAGAAAATTCCGGAAATGACCAACAAGGGTAGCTAGGGAAAATAATAACACGGAACAGACCCAGTTCTAACTCCCCATCACATACCCCAAAAATAAAAACCATACACCCCATCCTACCACCACAGCATTAATCCAAAGCCTTAATCCTAGCCCCGTTTATTCCACACTGCCTCCACCCAGAAGTACAAAACCCATTTTCTTTCATTTCTTTTTATTTCTTTTTATTTTTTTATTTTTTGAAGAGAGGGGGGGGGGGGGGGGGGGCTCATAATAAATACTCCATATATATTTAATATTTTATAGTTATTAAAAAATAAAAATAAATAAAAAAAAGGGGGAAAAGAAAGCCCTAATGACCATGAGCTTGGAGGGCATCACCAGTCAACCTGCAAATCCTCCATTCCTGCAAAACCTGAGCACCCATCTCCTCACAGAACCTAATAGCATTGACGTTCCAATCAAGCACAACCCACTCCACCCTCCCATACCCCATCTTCACCGCTTGCGCTGCCACCGATGACAACAGCATCTTCCCAAACCCCTTTCTCCTATAACACTCCCTCACAAACAGATCCTCTATATAAAACCCAGGCTTTGATAAAAACGTCGAGTAATTGGGGAAGAACAAAACAAATCCCGCCACGACCACATCATCATTGTTGTCATCTGATCTAAACACTTCCTTTTCTGGATCACTCACAGGCAGGTCAAGATTGATGGTTGGAGGGTAGAAAGGATGGGTGGGGTGAGGGGTGGGTGGGAACGGGTGGGGGGAGACTTCAAGGAGGAAGACGGTGAACGAGTGGAATGGAGGGGAGTTGAAGAGGGTGGCGGAGATGGAGGACTCAGTGGCAGAGCAATGGTGGGGGAGGCGCTCGAACAGTGCCAATTGGTGGATGAGCTTGTGGATGTGGGGGACGTCAGATTTGGTAGCGAGTCGGATTCTGACAAACATGGGGTTTCCAATTGGGGTGGTTTCAGGTAATGTGAAAGCTGGTGATGGGGTTGGAGTCGGTGGAGGTGGTGGTGCGGCAGCAGCCATTGGTTTCGTTTTGAGATTGGTGGAAGTTGAAGTGTGTGTGTGTGTGTGTGTGTGTGTGGAGCAGTGGTTTTGAGCAGTTTTGTATAAATGAGAATCGAGCCTAACGAAGTGTGGCTGGGGAGGAATGGTGGCTTTATATATTGGCCAATGTATTAGTGGGGTTGTGTGAAAATTAGAGGGAATAGTAAATTTTTCCAATAATGCTACAAGGAACCAACCTTGAAAATTCTATTCAGAAAGAATATTGCTATCCAACATGAAAAGAACATCATCTATCCAACATGAAAAGAAAATCATTTTGAATACTACAATTGACTATAAGCAGCCTCATTGCTTTCACCTTGTCATAAACATAAAAAATTGCTTGATGTGGTCATATCTACTTACATGTATATGTATAATATAATAAACGGATGCATGTTCTTTGTATGCTCACTTTTTTACTTCCCAAAATAGCCCTATATTTCCCTAAAAGGCTAAAATATTATCTCTGAACCACAACTTAATATCAATTACAGAGTAAATTTTTTTTCTTTTAAAACTAAAATTCAAGGTATGATAGAAAAATATGATGACGTAAAAAATCTCTAAGCCTATATTTCGATCTCAGAAAGTTCGAGGAAAGAAAAGGAAAACGATAAAAAAAAATTGCTTAAGACAGGAAACCATTCAAACCACTTGAATTCCTCTGATTCTAGCAGTCAACTTTAACCTATCCTACCATATCTGCAACAAGTTTATTTCCTTATTCCTACCATAGAAGCAAAAACACAGCGCTGATCAAAAACATAAAAATAAAAACACAGTAGAAACAAATACCAGAAATGTAAAATGCTACATGTAAAGCAAGTCTGGTTACTAGTAAAATTCCAGATAACTAACAAAGTAACAAGGGCACAGAGGAAAATGATAGGGCACAACATACATTTCCAATTCCCCATCCCCAAACATAAAACCATACAACCCCACCCCACCGCAGACATTACACCAAAACTCTAACCCTGACCCAAATTTCCCACATTGTCCCAACCCATTTTTTTCAATTATTAAAAAAAAAAAAAAAAAATGAGATCTTTGGGGTTTCAATGGGAGAAAAAAGAAAGGGGAAAATCCTAATTACCATAAGCTTGAAGAGCATCCCCGGTCAGCCTGCAAATCCTCCATTCCTGCAGAACCTGTGCACCCATCTCCTCATAAAACTTAATCGCATTGACATTCCAATCAAGCACTACCCACTCCACCCTCCCATACCCCATCTTCACCGCCTGCACCGCCACCGCCGACAGCAGCATCTTCCCAAACCCTTTCCTCCTATAACACTCCCTCACAAACAAATCCTCTATATAAAACCCAGGCTTCGCCAAAAACGTCGAGTAATTCGGGAAGAACAACACAAATCCTGCCAACACCGCGCCGCCGTCGGATCTGAACAATTCCTCTTCTGGGTCATTCATGGGTAGGTCGAGATTGACGGTTTTGACGATCGGAGGGTAGATAGAGTGGGTGGAATGCGGGGTGGGTGAGAACGGCTGTTGAGAAACTTCGAGGATGAAGACGGTGAAGGATTGGAAAGGAGGGGAGTTGAAGAGAGTGGCGGAGAGGGAGGATTCGGTGGCGGAGAAGAGGTGAGTGAGGCGCTCGAAGACGGCCATTTGGTGGATGAGCTTGTGGATGTGAGGGACGTCGGAGTTGGTGGCAAGTCGGATTCTGGCGAAAATGGGGTTTCCGATTGGGCTGGTTTCCGGTAATGCGATGGTGATGGGTGACCGGTGGGGTGGGTGACGGTGGTGGTGGTGGTGCTGCGGCGGCCATTGGTTTTGGTTTAGGGTCAGTGCAACAGAGTGATTGTGTTTTCACAGCGGTCGTTGAGGCGATCGAGAGAGGTTTTGGGTGAATAGAAATGAGGTTTATAGGGAGCCGGCGGTTATAGATTGGCCCAGGCCCTAGGGTTTTTGGGCTTATGGGAGTAGAAGGAAGGGTGTATTTGTCATAATAAGAGTGTCATTCATCTTTGATCTATCAAATTTTTTTATTTTTTATTTTTTGGTCCTAATTTTTTTCCTAAATAATATACTCACTGCAGCATTTTCATTTTCTTATCGTATTTTTCTTTTTATTTTTGTGTGTTTCTTTTTCTTTCCTTTGTCCAATTAATAGGATTTTCTTTTATCTCAAAGGCACCTATGAAGCTATGACCAATCGATGAGTTCAGATCTTGATGTGTGCCACATCTTCATTTATCTTATAACAAAGTTCAATTCGAGATTTTTAATAGACTAATTTTGAGTTTAGATGCAATTATTTAATTATTTAGAATATCAATTAACAAATCAAATAAAGTAATATCTTATTTCTACTTGCTTTCATAAATTACTGAAATTAAAAATAAATTTGAGTTTTATTCGTTTTTAAGCTCAAACAAATCTTTGAAATCAAATCGATTTCAAACCAAGCTAACTTGGCTAATCTTATAGCTCTACCACATGACCGATCAATCAAAAGTTCAACCAAGCCGAAAGCTTGAGTAACCCAAAACCCAAATTTAAATTGCAAATAGATGCACTTTTTTTTCAACGGTTTGTTTGAGTGTTGTACTTTGTAGCATTTCAACATAGTTATTGGTCTATCACTAATTGACATTTCTTGTAATTTCGAAGAATCGTTATTAACAAAATGCCAATATCAATTCTAAAATCTACTTTTTAAAAACACTAGAAGAAGCCTGAATTCAAATATTTTTATTTTCATAAAGAAATAAATCATGAATTAAAGCGACCTTGGAAGTTCCACGAAGCCTAAATATTAATCCTCAACTTTTGTGTGTGCTTTCCAAAATAATACCAAATAAAGGTTTTTGACTGTCAACTTGTAACAAAATGACTGTCACCTTCCTATAAAATGACTGAATTGTTGAAATCGAATTGGCTTCCAACAGGAAATTTCAAAGGATAAATTTAGAAATGTATTTTGACCTCATTTAATTTCTTAAACTACACGACAATTGACACATCCTCATGACACAATCATGGTCTGACAATCACCCCTAAAAATAAGTGTAAGCCCATTCAGAAATGGCTATTTTCAATCAACTCTATCCCTTTCCAGATAAACAAGGGACAATCTAGAACACCTGTATCTTTATCTTTATTGACTAGTACAAAGAGAGGACATTGAAGATAACCATTCAATAGGTCCCACTAACTAGGTTAGGAATGACCTTAACCACCCAAACCCTAGCAACGCTTTTAAAAAGCTTCTCACTTTGTTAATTGACTGGTCCCATCTGGAAGCCATCCACGTTGAACAATCCAGATAAGTGATCATAATGTTAAGGGAAAATTTTTTAAGTGAAAATCTCAAAACCTAGAAGGATTCTTAGCTACCAGTGCAGTTCAAAAAATTGGAGAATACCCACCTACAAAAGGATCGATCAGTCTATTCCCCCAAACTAACCCAATCAGAATGCTCAGGTTCTACACATGATTCTGTGGGACCTTTTAGGCCCCCAGAATTCTCAATCCGTCGTGCGCATAAATTACAGAAACCAACCTGGATTACAGCTACAAATCTTCAAGTGGGTGAGTTCACATAATGTCCAGTTTTCCGCTAAAATATATCCGACGCAAACCTGAAGGAAAGGCCACACCCTTCAACCTTGCACTTGTATGGATGCTCCCCGGTGTGCGCCCATATATGCTCGATCGGTCCTAGCCCACGCCCACTTGAATGACATGATGCAACCTTTCCACGGCACTTCAGGGGCCTTTCATCGTCATGAACACGTTGGTGAAGCAATGCATATTCATGGGAGCTGAACTATTTCCCGAACCCAGGATGTGGACACTGATTGTTTTTGTGCAAGCGTAGCTCTGCTTTGGTCCTGAAACTCATTCGGCAGCCTTCTAGGTCACACCTGTGAGAACCCTTTGTCTTTTCTTTCTTATCGTTGTGTGGAACGATAACTGTCTGAAGGTTTCCTCGCCTTCCTTGCCTTCTCTGTCGCATCGACCATTTTGTTGATGTCATTGCCACTCCCACTAGTTGCTTCTCTTCGCCCCCTTGGCCTCAACCCTTCACATGGACTCCTAATAAGCCTTCGTAATGATGTTTTTCTTCTGCTTCTTGCTCCAGTTCTCTTTTCTCTTTCTCTTTTTCTTTTTCCTCCCAGCTTCCTTGCACTTGACCTGTGGTCCACCACTGTAGTCTTTGTGTTTTCTAGCTCTCTATTGTCATGTTAAGAACAAACCTCACCACCACTGCGCAAGTCTTCTGCAATGCAGGTCTCTTTCGAAACTTCGAAACATTCTTCAATTGAGGCACAACTACGTTGTTCTAGCAGTGTAACATTACTTGAAATGGGTTCCTCCATATTACTTCCATTTGCTGTCTGGGTTTCTTGCTGCATTTCATTATCCAAGTTCACACCACTGCGCAAGGACTTCTGCAGTGGAGGTCTCTTTCGAGACTTCGGAACATTCTTCAGTTGAGACAGAAGTACGTAGATCTATCAGTGTAATGTTACTCGAAGCGGGTTTCTCCTCATTACTTCTGTTTCTACTCTCCATTTCTTGGTGCACTTCATTATCATTATTAAAAGTCACACCATTGCGCAAGTTTTCTGTAGTGCAGGTCTCCCTTGGAACTTCAGAACCATCTCCCATAGAAGCAGGAATAGACTGATCTATAGCTGCAGCATGTTTGGGAACAGGTTCCTCATTACTTCCATTTGTACCCTGCATTTCTTGCTCCATTTCCTTGTGCAAAGACACACATTTGCCCAAGCCTTTGGCAGCACAGGTCTCTCTTACAACAACAGCATTTTCTGAAACCGAGGCAGGAGTAGATCGATTTATCAGCATAACAGAACTTGGAACAGGTTCCTCATTAGTTTTATGTGTGGTCTGGAATCCTCGCTGCATTTCATTCTCCAAGGTTGCACCATTGCACAAATCTTCAGCAGCACAGGTCTCCCTTCGAACTTCGGAACTTTCTTCCACTGAGGCAGGCATTGGCTGATTTGTCAGTGCAACATAACTTGGCTCTTTTCTCTAAATGGTAGGTTTTTTTGAATTTATTCCAACTTTGGTGTGATTTTGAACTTAATTCCCACACAGTGATAAATCGTGGTTGCTAACCACGATTTTAGCTTTAGGTATAAAAACACAATTTTGAACTTAATTCCCACACAGTGATAAATCGAATAAAATCGTGGTTAGCAACCACGATTTATCACTGTGTGGGAATTAAGTTCAAAATCACACCAAAGTTGAAATAAATTCAAAAAAACCTACCATTTAGAGAAATGAGCCAACATAACTTGAACAGGTTCCTCCTCTCCACTTCCATTTGTAGTCTGGATTCCTTGCAGCACCTTATTATCCAAAGTCAAACCACTGCATGTGTCTCCTGCAGCATAGATGTCTCTTGGAACTTCAGAACTTTCCTCCACTGAGGCAGGAGTTGGCTGGTTTACAAGTGTAACAAACCTTGAAGCACTTTTCTCCTCGCCACTTACATTTGTAGTCTGGATTCCTCATTTCCTTGCTGCAGTTTGTTAAACAAAGTCTTCTGCAGCACAGGTCTCTCCTGGAACTTCGCAACTTTCTACACTTGAGGCGGAAGTTGGCTGATTTTTCAGTGTAACATAGCTTGAATAGGGTTCCTCCGGCTCTTTTCCCTAAATGGTAGGTTTTTTAGGCTTTATTCCAACTTTGGTGTGATTTTTAACTTTATTCCCAGACAGCAATAAATCGTGGTTGCTAACCACGATTTTATTAAAATCGTGCATAGCAACCACGATTTTAGGTTGGGTATATGTATCCGTCCTTTGTCTACCGTACCCGTATAAATTTTATATACACAGAAATCGTGGCTAGCAACCACGATTCTATGTTAAAAATCCATCCCCCTTATAACGTAAAGAGAGCAGCATTTTTCATAAAAACAAAAAAACAAAAAACAGAGGAGTGCTTTCAGTCCACCTCTCGCGATTTAGGGCTGAGATACCCACATCCGACGTTGATCCTCCTTCATCGTCCTCTGCCGGCGTCGATCCTGGTCCTCCGTCGGTGTCAATCAGTTTCCTCATTGTTCGTCATCCGTAGCACCCATTATCTCTCTTGCGTTTAGAGCAGTGAGCACTATCAACTAAAAAGAATCAGGCTTCTCTTCTTCGTCTAGGGTTTTCAATTTGGCTTTCTCCTCATCTCTTGCTCAGATCAGCGTTCGTGACTGTTAGAGAAGAATTAGGGTTTGTGTGCTTTTCCCTTAATCGCGTGACCGTAGATTTTCTTGGTGATGTATTCGTTTTCTTCTTCAATTTACTGTTTTCTGTGGCGTCATTTTTGCCTATTTTATTTTGGATTGATCGATTAAAGGCTTCATTTTCTTCTCTATTTTAGTTATTTGTAAATTATATATATATATATATATATATATGCACAAAATAATAATTTTACAAATATATATATATATATCTTAGTGTTTTAAAATTATTATTTTGTGCGGATATTATATGTAAATTTATATTTCTGTTTTGTTTGATTTTAGGGATTTTTTTAAATGCCCATTTGTTTGCTGTCCAGGTACGGTCCCTATCCTCTTCTTCTTCGTCTTCTTCGTCTTACAGATTTCTCTTTTATTTGATTTTAGGGTCTTTTATTCTAACCAATTTCTCTTCAATTTAATTTTAGGATATTTGTTTCAGCTTACTTTTTGGGGTTTTGGTTGGATAAAGAGCTTTGTGATCAAAGCTTAGATGTCTGATAGCGATGGTCCGCTCTGTGCAGGTTTGTGCTCCTCTTTCTTTTCGAGTTGAATTTGAAGTTGAAGTTATTTTATGTGTTTGGTTACTGAGACAATATGGTAGAAGAAGATACATTAATTTTTGAATTATAGAGCTTTTTCTCTTAAGAGTTTTCCTCAAGTGATAGATAAGGTTTATGAGATTGGTTCAGTAATTAAATTTTAGAATTTTCAAGTGCTTGTGTGGTTAGGTGTTTTTAAGACTTGATAATGGAGGTTTGTATTCAGCTGCCTTTTGTTTTCCCTTTTTGCATTTGAAAGCTTGTGTTTTGAGACGATCTTCATTTGGGGCCTCTGTGGACTGTTAAAAATTCCAATGACTTTCTTAGTGCTTTGATCAGATCATTAGGATTGTCAGCCGTTCTAATTTTGGTTTGTGGCTAATGCATAGGCTGACCAATAACTCTCTCTCTCTCTCTCTCTCTGTGGCTTGTAACCTTGGACGATAGAAACCCTTTTTTTTTTTTTTTGTTATGTTTAGTATTTTGTTTTTCCACATATCTGAAATCTAGGGCTTGGGGGTGGTAATATGATGTAAGATGAATTGTGGGGTTTGAAATCTTAGGGCTTGGGGATGGATATTGTGCTGCCCTTCACAATTATCCAGGGTCACGAGGTTACAGGCCTTTTCTGTTGTGCATATTTCCTCCATATATAATTTGATCTTCTCTGTGCATTTCAAAATCTTCAGCGGTTGGAAGGGAAGTGACAAGTGAACTAGCACAATATTCAACAAAATAAATCTCGTTTTTCTCACTGGTTTCCTTAGCAGCCTTGATTTCATGTTGCATCTCGATCAGAAATGTCCCATTTCCTTAGCAGCCTTGATTTCATTTTAAAAGAATACAGATGACAATCGTCAAACTTCTACACTATACTCACTTCATCTATCTTGATCCATGGGTTGAAAAGAAAAGTGAGAAGGATGAGGGAACAAGAAGAGGAAAGAGAGGAAAAAGTGGAGAACCCATTTGAGCAAACCTTAAGTTCGAGAATCCCAGGAAAGGAGGTAAAAAAAAAAAAAAGATAGATGACGGTGGTGTTAACACTTTGTTTATCCTAATAAGGAAGGCAACGGCGCTTGCACCTTAAGGTGCAAGTGTGCGCCTGTACAAACACTCAAAATTTATTTATTTATTTTTAAAATTTGTATGAGTAAATTTATTTACTCCCTCCGTCCCTAAAAGATAGGCCAAATTCCCAACTTTTTGTGTCCCAAAATGATAGGCCATTTTGAAAAGTCAAACCATAAAATTGTTTAACTTTCCTATTATACCCTTTGTTTTGTTAAAAATTACTTTACCATTTCAATTTCATTTCATAAAGGAAGGGTATTTATGGAAAACAAAATTTAGTCAATGCATTTATTAAGTTTTCTTAATTTGCATGTTTGGTCAAACTTGGCCTATCTTTTAGGGACGGACGGAGGGAGTAGTATTCTAACCTTTATAGTGAAAAAATAGTTAATTTTTATTAAATTTGGTTAAATTATTATTAAATTTATTTGTACACCACTTTTGTGAATTTTATATGTTCAAGGTTGAGTTTATTCTTATGTGCAATCATTAAGAAGAACCATGTCTTATATTAGATAGCGAATGTTAGGTGTGACATATAAGCAAAGTTTCTTATCTTTAAAAGTCACCTATGTTTTTAGAGCATGGTGTGCTTGTTAATTTTACATCCTACTTTATCACCTATATTCAAAGTTAGGTCAATGTGTGATCTTGTGATTTTTCTCTTATCCTATCTTCATAGGATCTTGTCTTGTATCAAGTAAATAGAAGTGTTGGGAGAAATATATAAGTTAGTTTCGTGTCTCTGAAAGCTGTCTAGGTATTTTTAAGTATAGATGCCAATATGTATAATGTTTCTTTTTTTCCCATCTTATCCTTAGCAAAAAAATTAAAATTATTATTATTTCTTTTTAAAAATGCAACCAATGTAAAAAAAAAAAAAGAAAAAATTATGGATCCACCCCTGATAGGAAGAGGCTACGTGTTGGCTTAAGAATGGTGGGCCACAAAGGGGGATACTCACCCGGGCCAGAAGATCCGAACTCGTAAGAAGGAATGAGAATCTAAATCCAAATTTAAAACTATTCTGCACACCTCCTGTCAGCGAGAGAAACTTGCATCAAACCGTTGCATGGGCCAGCGGGTAAGACCAGCCAATGGTGAAGAAGAAAGTATCTTTATTAATGCAAAAAATTCACTGATAAAGGCACTTTTCTCTTTCCATTGGCTGGTCTTACCAGGTGGCCATGCAAGGGTTTGATACAAGTTTTTTCCCCTGTAAGCACTGCGTTAGGCGGCGTAGGAGGAGGTGAATTTTGTTGTGGCGACTGTTGGTGTATTGGCGCACGTTCTGTGGGGCAACAGGTATTCTATGGCCCCAAGAAGAACCTTTGACCATGAATATGGAAGCCAGCTTTGGTGGGTAAAGAGCATAAAATAGTGTTTGATGGGCAATTGGGCAACCAAAATGCCTAGTCCTAAAGAAAAAAAAAAAACAAAATAGCAAAAAAATAAGACTAAATGGGAACCAATTCCAGCATGTGTGCAATTTGGAAACTGAAGTAGGTTGGAGTATTCTTATTTGGATGGTTTTGGTACCAACGTTATCATTATTTTTTTTTTGGTTTGACAGTCAGGGTGTCCGGGTCAACTTGCGCGCACCTCGACTAATCCTTCCCCGGCCCGGGCGATCTTAAGGGTGCATTCCCCCCCATCGGCCTGGTGCATTCAGGAATAAATTCCTGGAATGCTTCCCAAAGGAGCACAGCGGAGAATGGAACCAGGATGTCCGAGTTTACGACTCATCCCAAGACCATATGAGCTGGCCTTCTTGGGTAACGTTATCATTATTGTTGTTGTACGTGTGTGTGTGTGTTTTTTTTTTTTTTTTTTTTTTTTTTTTTTTTTTTTTTTTTTTTTTTTTTAAGTGCATATATTGTGTCTTTTTTCGTTAGGAAAATACCAGGACTGAAAACCCATTTATTAAGAACTTTAATGGAACCGTTGTATAGTCACGTGGTGTAATTTGCCAATTACAATAAAGTAAAGTATGATTGTTGGATTAAATTAAAAGTACATTGATAATTTCACATTACTTGATTGTGATTGATTGATTGTATCTTGTGACCTATGCAATGGTTCTATGGAAGCCGGTCACAGTATGAACTGTGCCACCAACCTGTGATTGAGGTGTGCTGCATGACCTCTAATTTGATGTAAATCAGTGGTAGGATCACTTTGATCAAAACACAAAACTGTCACCTTTTTTTTTTTTTACCTCACTATGATGTTGTTTTGACTAGTCTAAAGAAGATTGATTTTAATTTTTCCATTCTACACCTAATGTAACAGAACATGACAACTATTTCCTTTTGGGGTATGGAAAACTCTAATCGCACTCCCCAATCTCATAATCAACTCTACATTGTGATAGGTAACATACATGTCAATCAATGTGATAATATAATGTCAGTAAAAATAGACATAATAGGTGACATAATAATTTGGTTTGCTAATATAATGATATCGTTTAGTGTTATGACTTTTGTATTGATGTGAAATTAGAACAAGAGGGAGATGGCAAAGATGATGATATATTTATTTAATAATACCTTTGAATTAACTATAGTGAAATGTTACAGAAGAATGTACTTCAAAACCTAAGGAGTACTAATGGAAACTTGGATGATTTCAAGTGCCTTTTGTTTAATAATTTCTAATAATAATTCGAGAAATAGAAAAGTGATTACTATTTACTACCAACCTTGTTGTCAAGTTGGCATCTTTCATATTCTTTTAAGGAGGAGGTTGAGGATTTGACACTCAACCTGAAAAATGGATTAGGAAAATCTATCCTTTAGAATAAGATGCAAGGTTAGCACCAACATAAAATTCCTCTTTGATATATTTTTTTTTTGGAAAGCTAGCCCATGTTGCAAACGAGCCAAAATAAATAAATAAATTGTGCATTAAATTTTTTTTTTTCCCCCCTGTCGAATCAGACTTCATAAATGGAATAACGAAAATGATGCAAATCAATAATAAAAGCAAAAAAATTATTCGTAGGGGAACCACTATATCACAATCCCCAAACCCCTTTTCTAGTAAAGGGTAAGGGTTACAACCAGACAAGTTCGAATCAGGGTTTCTTGAATGACACCGAGAGACTTTACCCTAAAAAAGGTGGCATCTACCTTTAGAGTCTTTTGGATGACACTATATTAGGCACAAGCAACTTCTCGAATTTTGTGACTTGGTGGGTTCTTTAAGAATTGAATTAACACAAAACATAAATAATTTATACTAATTAAGCTATAGGAATTGAAGCTGGCTTAATGTTCTGGTCTACCCCTAATAAACATACAAATTATGTTGAAATTACATAAAGATATGTTAAAAACTATACAATATAAAAATAACAAAGTGAAATCTTTGTGCACATCTTGCTTTATACAATAGCATGTACATGACTAAAATGAAAACAAATTTACATGAAAACAAATAATAATAATAATAATATGGATCAATGAAAACAAATTTTGGAGGCAGATTATGAGATGAGCAGAGGAGTTGTGCAAAGATTGATCAAACAAATTCAATTATAATTCCTCAAGGATACGTACTGAAAATTTGTTCTTGTAGTTATAATTGTTGTCGTTTTTATTTTTAATTTGATCTATTGGTAACAACAGAAGGACTTCTGAAAATTTGTTTTAATAATTCCAAAATTAAATTTAATTGGTGCTGAAATTGGGAAAACACTATTACTTAGATAACAAAATTACGGCATGCCATTGTGAGATTTCATCATAGCGTATATGCCACTGAATAATTTCTCGTGCAACTGGGGTGGAAAGAGGTATAGGTTCAAGCATTCTTGACTTTGCCCTTTTGATTTTTTTAAGAGGGCAATTATTGTAATCCCTTAATTTTATTTGCTTATCTCATTAATTTTAATTTCTTAAGGTTTTAGAAAAATGTAAAAGGTTTTTATGAAAACTAGTTGCGCCATCCATTAGAAAACACAATTTTGAACAACTTCTGCACAAATTTTTTTTTTTAAAAAATATTTAATTTAAGTGGACATTTTGACAAAAAATAAAACAGATACTTGTAAATGACAAAATTCCATTTAAACGGCAAATTTTAGGAAAAATTCATTCTGCAAAATTGTTCAAAATGATATATTTAAATGAAAAATGAGATCAGTTGTCATAAAATTTTTATATTTTTTTAAAATCTGAAGAAATTAAAATTAATAAGCTGTGCAAATAAAGATAAGACGTCCTGTATATTTAAATGAGAGCATAGGTAATAGGACGGTCAGTTGGGCTGAACTACTATTCTACCGGCCCGTTTGACTCTAGGAGTGTGAGTTGGGCTAAACTGGGTCACAGTTTTAGACCTGAGCTTGCATTCAAGCCGAGCTTGGGTAGCTGAAAGTACTGCCAGAATTGATGTGTTATTTCGGAATGAAGGTTAAGGCATCGATCGAATTACAATCCAAACCCTACTAAATTCACCGTTCTTGATATCAGGGCCAAATTTCAAATCGCTATACGTCCCCTTAAGATGCTGCTAGACAAAGATTAAACATATGCAAGTTGCCCAGTAGGCCTGTAATGTGCAAATACATCAAACTTGCCAGTCCGCTAGTGTTGAATGAAAATAAAAAATAAATAAAAAGAACATCTTATATCTATATCTATATCTATATCTATACTACCTATAAAAATATGAATGTGAGAAAAACTTTTGATTGACTAATATACCCTTATTTTAATTTTTAAATACACAACTACCTTTCTGCATATATAGGAAATACAGTAATATAAAACACATACCTTAATAAGAATTCTAAGGAAACTATACTAACTACCCTTCTGCATACCTTTCTGCTATATAGAGGAAATATAGTAATATAAAACACATACCTTAAGAACCTTAAGAAGAATTCTAAGGAATGTATACAACTACCCTTCTGCATACATAGGAAATATAATAATATAAAACACATACCTTAATAAGAATTAATTCTAACGAAACTATATATATCTTCAGACCCATGCCGAGGTGGATCCCAAAAACAAAAAAAAAAAAAAAAAACAAAACAAAAAAAGCCAAGAAGAGTCAACTTGCTGGGTGATTAATAATTTTCAACACTCATATATGCCGTCACAGGAGTAGGAGAAGAAGAAGGATCCAGGAGGAGGAGGAGAAGCAGCAGCTTCCTTCCGTTTTATGGCACCAGCCTAAAAGACAATGCAAATTTAAAGCAACCCCAATTTGCATGTCTGCAGCCACGAACATTCTGCTGGGTTAACAAAATTTTGATCAACACGGCAGCTGAGGTTGGAAAATCAACAAGGGAGTCCAGCTGACAAGCCATGCCATTCTTCTAGATCCATGCAGGAATGAAAATTCCAGGAGTCTTGTATTTGGATAAGGCAAAGGCAATGCTTTTCAAACTCTGCCAACGATTAATTATTTTAATTTAATCTGCAAGGGTAGAGGATATAACAAAGGTCTACAACTCATGAGAAATTAATTTTATGCAATCATATTTCATTTAAATTCTATATATCTTTTCTAAAGTTTTTTTTTATTCAAGTTTTTTGTTTTATAGTTTTTATTTTTGCTGTGAATATTTTCACTTACTTTTGATTTGATTGGTAGAGTTTCATAAGCAATTTGCTAAAATGCTTTTGTGTTTGAATGCTAAAGCCTTTATTTTACGTGGTAAATCATCTAATTCTATTTTTTCTTTTGATGAAAAATTACTCTTGGAAATATCCGATGGGAATTGAAAAGCTATTTTTATATGCTCATTCTCTTTCTAATTTTTTCTTGCTGATAAAAAATCCCTTGTAAGAGGTATGTATTTTATTATTATTATTTTTTTTAAAATGCTCAATCTCTATGTTGTCTTTCTGATTTTTTATTGGAGATTAAAATTCCTTTCTCAAGACTACACTGTTTATGAGTGATTTGAGGGGTGGGCCAGAGAACAAAGGCCTTAGGTTTCTAAATGTTCTTGACGAGGCATCTTGCCTTATTTTTTGATTTGTAATTTTTCCCATTTTTTTGAATCCTAAGATTAGTTTTTGTGCTATGTTATCTTTGGTTGTTTCAATTAATGGGATGTTAAGCTCCTATGATGCATTGTGGAATGTCTCGCTACAAAGTGAGGATCTATAAATTCTTTAACAAAAAAAAAAATATAAATACAAAGAAGTTGAAGAGAGGTCGGACACATTTGGAATTTGGAGCATTCCAAAAACTTGGAGATCCAACCACAATAAGACAAGTAGTCTGATACTACATTGCTCTGGTATCTTTCGCCTGTTGCTTCTCTTTTTGTCTAACTCACTTCCTTTTTCTTTGCAAGTTTTAGGAATATCCCCATTCATAGGTCCGAGATCCACATCTATGAATTGAAAGGTCCGAGTGATCAACTCTGCAATCAGTTGTTAGAATCAATAAGTTTTCAGTTGTAAAGTTTCATTTGGATGAAGTGGAATAATATTATCCCATGATAGTAACATGGCATTAGGACTCTTATCTTTTTTAGCATGTACTTATTCTTTAAGTGATCCAAAATGTATTAAAATTTGTTGATGTGTAAGTCACATTATATAAACTACTAATTCATTAATAAATTTAGTCTATTCTTTTGCAAATAATTTCTACGATACAATGGACTTGCCATATGGTTAATAATTCAACCAATTTAAATTCTTTCCAAAGATTAAGTATATACTTTCTCTATTTATTTTGGTTCTAATTATTTTCTTTTATACTTCTTCATTGATATGTTTCTTATTGTAGATGTATAGAAAATTGGTGGACAATGAATAAGTTATTTTTTAAGATTCCTGATAGTTACGTGTCATTATGTATTAGCATTTCTTTACAGATCATTTGATGTATACGGACTAAAACTTTCTACGGAGTAATAAATAATTTCTTAACATCTCAAATCTTCACACTTGATATGGATTAAATGTTAAAGAACAAATAGGCCGCATAACTTTCCTTAAGTAAATAAAGTTTATATTTAATCGATATGGACAATATTGAAGAGATAATTACCACTAGATGAGGGGCTATGTTACATGAAAAGGGTTAATCCCTATTCAAGCTAAAAAGATCTTGGGAAGCATCGATCTTTTATATTTATATGTTTATTTAGGAAAAATAATAGGTGATCTTTAAATCATTTTATTGTTGACAAAAAATCCACGTGCAACGCATGTGTGCAATAACTAGTATCCTCAAAAACCCTAATGGTAAACAAACGGGAGAAATCGAAATTGAAATGAAGAAGGTTTTAATGGTGAGTGCGGCCACTCGCCATTGAAATTTCATTCCATTCCATTCTATTCCGATTCTTCCAATTTCGACAAAACAAAAGTGCCCGAAAAGAGGAGAGGGGAGGATGGGGATCGTATCCCTATGCCCTAGCACATAATACACAGAATTTCTTGCTTATTAAAAAAAAGAGGAGTTGGGGGGGGGGGGGGGGGGGGGGGGGGGGAGAAAGAAAGAATAAAAAATAAGGCATGACCAATACTTTTTGACTTACTAGTTTGTGCACATGTGCGTTGCACATGAATCATTTTAAGTAATATGTTTATTGTATGTATATTTAATGACTTTATAAATAGAATATGATTAGAAGAACTCAAGGTGCTAACCTAGTTGGGATCTTGAGTTTCTTTATGATGCTTAATAGTACTTTCCTTTTCTCTTTATATATATATATATATATATATATATACACACATACTAAATATGGGCACACGTGCATTGCACATGAATATTATTTAAATGAAAAAATTTATAAATTCTATATATATATATTGAACATGAAAATCTAATTATTTGTTACTTTTGTGTTAATTTAACTTATTAGAATAAACGCTCAACACAATAGGTCAAAAGTCCTTCAATTGTTAGGAGTTATGGAAGGAATAAGAAGTTAGCTAGAACACATGCATAGTAGTGGAGGTTGTATAGAATTTATGAAGTGAACATAAATTGTGTTATCTTTTTTTCTTCTTTTTTGCTAGAAAATAAACATTCTTAATTGGTTAAATATGGGAGGCAAATAAATATTTAAAATTTAAAATAAGAATGTAATGGTCAATCAAAGGTGTTTCTAAAGTATAAACTTTTATAGGTAGTATAGATATAATATAATTTAATATGTGATACAAGAGCATCTTTGAGGGAGGTAGCAAGAAAAAAAAAAGTAACAAATCTGTCTTTTGCTACCTTACGTGTGGGCTGTGGCAATTTGCTACTTCAATTTGAGATGTGCATTCCAAAGGGAAGTAGCAAACATAATTTTTTTTATTTTTATTTTCTATATTTTATATTTTTGATGCTTTTTAAATATTATTTAATTTATTTTTTTAATAAGTGAAATTAATCCCTCGTAATATAGTTTTTCTTACTTTTTCTAAAAAAAAATTCTCAATTTTATTTTTATATGGTATCATCATCTACATTTTTTTTCTTTTTTTTGTTCACTTAGAGATTGAAAAGAGAGTGGAGATCGAGATTTTCATTTTATTTTTTTCCTTTTTCTTTTTCCCCCTCCCTTCCCATCAACAACCAAATTCAAGCAAAATAATAATAATAATTATCATATACATATATGACACATTCCAACAATTTCCACGTTACAATCAAAACACATTCAAGAGTTTTCCTAAGTCTACCCAAAATCCTCGAAAACAACCACCCTCAACCACAAACAAATTCAGCATTATATAAATTCTCACCAAATTTCAAGAAATACATAATGAAAGAATAAAACACTCATGCAATAGCCCCTTGAGATCCGATACCGTCTCCATGTATTGTCTCCATGATGTGGATATTTGGTTTGTGACTGCGCTAGGAAGTAGGTGTGCCTCTAACAGGCCATTCTTATTTGCTTAAAGAATGAGAGGAAGAGGGAGATACGAAGTCAACGTGTTTTAGGATTATATGTATTGTATTAAATGGAGTATTTGATTTAGGGTTTCTTTTGAATTCCTATTTGTGTTTTATATATAAGGTATATGTTTTAGAATATATTAAGGTATGTGTTTTAGAAGTATAGTTTCCATATTGCAATATTTCCTATATATGCAGAAGGGTGGGTAGTTGTGTATTTAAAAATTAAAATTAAGGTATATTAGTCAATTAAAAGTTTTTCTTACATTCATCTTTTTATAGGTAGTATAGATATATATATATACTAGTTGATGCACACGTGCGTTGCACGTGACAATATTTGTGTTGTAAAAAATAATTTTTAAATAAAATTTAAATTTATATACTCACTCATTGTTCATCTCCTAGTACAACTCTAATTCATATAACTACCAAACTTTTTACAATTATGTAACAATTTTTTCTTCTAGATAGAATCCCTCAAATTTTAATTTCCACACATTGCCTTTTATCCTTCTCCCACTATAACTCAAATTTATAAATTGTGATTTTTTTCACTTACGTAACAAATTTTTTTCCTTTTCCTATTTGGATAGAATAATATTTATTTTAATTTTGCTTATTTCTCATTCTAATAAGATCGAGATGCAATATTGAAACTAACATCCAAAAAAAAAAAAAAGAAAAAGAGAGAGGTTTGAAAGATGGCTATACAACTATAAAGAGATTCATAAACTTGCATAACGTTACATATGCCTATATATATTATAAGATATAACACAAAGACTTGAAGAACCTTTGTTAAGACAATGAAGTTTACTAAGAATATGGAGAAAATAATAAATAAATAAATAACCGGTCACTAAATTAAAATTTGTGTGTACCTTTGGTCATCCAATTTTAAGCACACCCATGATCACTGAATTAAGAGAATGATAAAAATCAAGATGCACTTACAATTCATTGATCTGGAAGATAAAAAAATTAATCTCCTTGGCTAAAATATTATATAAAATATAAAAATTGTAACGTACAAAAAATAAAGCAAATTAATCTCTTATGAAGGGAGTTTTAATCTCCAAGATTATATTACAGACATATTGAGCATATCAAAATGAAGAATCTAGAAGAGAAAAAAAAACTGGTACCTTTTTATGACAGATTTTTGAGTCTATAAAGAGAGAAAAAGAGAAAGATTAAATACTCAATTTATAAGAGAGAAAAGAAAAGAATTAATGTCAAGCTGATGCACCGGTTGACGGTTACTCAATAAGCATTATAAAACTAAACACGCTGGTATTTAATTCTAAAATTCTGAATGCTAACTATCTATGCCTAAGCCCACCCAATACAAAGTCAAGAAACAGAAAAGAAAAACCCCTATATTAATAAATAATAAATAATAATTACTATAAAAGACAGCTACAAAAAATAAGGGTAGTTCTCAAAACTTGCTCATAGTTTTGAATGCTATCTACAAAGAAGAGGGGGGCAGGGGGAGATGCCAAGAATCACCATCGTTGATTATTTGTGAGATCCATTGGATAATATGCGGAGAATGTGAATTAAAACTAAATGTATAATAAAAGGAAAAAAGAGGAGAAGCATAGAGAAAAGAAGAGAAGCATATGGGTAGAAGGGAGAAGGGAGACGTATGATTGATTGGTTGTATATTATTATTAGGTCTTTAAATCAATAGGATGCTTAACTCGTGTAAAATAAGTCACCTTGTTCTAATAACTTTTGTTCTATCATATTTAAAATTTTAAAGTTAGTTAAGTTATTCAGATTTCTAATTATATATATAACACTTATGTGTTTCTTAGTTCAAATAAATTTATGTGTGTGGTTGGGTGAATGTTTTGTAATCTTTGACTTTATATTGATAATTTTTTTTTCCTATGTATCGATCATTTCAATCAGTATGTGGTGTAGCTAGAATTAGTAATATAACCTACAACAAAGAGTCAAGACTCAAAACTCTCAAAGAAATTGAAACTTTTTTTTTTGTATCAAAAAGAGATAGTGTACTTAAGTTCATGTTGCATTCATAATTACATAAATAAATCAACAGAAAATCACTTCGACACTCAAAAAAGAAGAAAAAAATCACTTACCTTATGCTTCAAATTTTCTCTAAATCACAATGGGGATATTGAAAACTCAACTGAACTTGATTCAATAAAGCTTTATTCCCTCCTAAATGAATCCTATTGGGGAGATTCGCTCAAAAAAAAAAAATTAATAAAAAAAACCTACAAGAAGCAAGCGACAGATCCTTGCTTCTATTTTTAAAGCACATGCACATGTATGAACCTCCATTAAAACGTCTAAAAAAAACATCACCACCAGCTATTTTAATAGAATTATTGAAATAAAATAGATAAAGCAACCGATCGAGAATTGGGGTGTTCACATGGGTTAAAATGGGGCAAAGTATGGAAATAGAAATGAAAAGATATTAATTAATATGGAATAATGATGCATGGAAACTGTTAAAAGCAACCTATATTAAGGTATGTGTTTTAGAATTATAGTTTCCTTATTGCTATATTTCCTATATATGCAGAAGGGTGGGTACTTGTGTATTTAAAAGGAATTATAGTTTATGTTTCCTTTGAATTCCTATATGTGTTTTATATATTAAGGTATGTGTTTTAGAATTATAGTTTCCATATTGCTATATTTCCTATAAATGCAAAAGGGTGGGTAATTGTGTATTTAAAAATTAAAATAAGGGTATATTAGTCAACCAAAAGTTTTTCTCACATTCATCTTTTTACAGATATAGATAGATAAGAAGAAAACAGTTTAAGGAAGTGAGAGTTTACTTAGTTGTGAATTTCTGAAAGTAAAATCTTACTTAATCTCTTCCCGTTTCAATTTCAATGATGTTATATTAAATCAAAAGACATTAAAGTATTAAATAATAATAATTATTATAAAGTAGAAAATTATTGAGTACCCTGGATTTAAACAAGACAACTTGGAAGTTATCACCCAAAAACCTAAAACAAAATTAATATGCATTTACATTTAATGGATTCAAAAAAAAAAAACGTTTGCGCAACTAGTATTCTATAACCAGTTCCAATCCACAAAATTACCAAGTAAAAAAAATAGGAATGATCGATATTAGAATAATAAAATCTATAGGAACAAAAATCTCTAATTACAACACACTGTCTTAATGAAATAATGTGTTCAACAAATCACTATAAACATAAGGTAAATATAAAATACAGAAAGAAAGGGAAAAAAAAAAAAAGATACCTCTTACGGTGAGATGTTAAATCTCTAAGAGAACATCAAAGAGATATTAAGCATATACAAAAAAAAATAAAAATAAAGAAACTATACCTTCGATGTGGGATTTTCAATTTCCAACTAAGAATAAGAGAAGATGAATGTAAAATTCATAAGGTTGGCATAAGGATACTAAAGGGATACATAATGGGGGACGAAGAGGGAGAGACGTATGAGTTTTTCTTATTATTTTTTGCTGCAAAAAACAAATTAGTTAATGGGAAAGGAAATGTATGAGATGTACTGGGTTAGTGGAATAGGATTGTAGAACTTTAATTAAAATAGGTTTCTCCATGATTTAATTAATTGAGGAGGGTTCCGTTTACACCTAGTGTAAAAGTAAAACTCTTACACCATTTTATAACCTTAGGATCTCTTTTGATCTAAGGGGTCTACATTATCTCCATTTTATATCTTTTAAACGCAATTTTGGGTACGATCCAAATTGGGTCGGATAAAAATTAACCACCCATTTCTTTCAATTGAATATGTCTTAACAATTCCTACATCTATCCTCCTCTCTCCCTCAATCCCTACCCCCCAAACCCATTTCAATTACTTCATCTCTCACTCAAGATCAATCAATATCTTATTCTCACAGGCCACAAAAATTATAAGAGACTAGGTAGCAGACCAAACCGCTATAAGCAACTCCCCATCCCTCCCCACCCCACCACTAAACAACAACAACACCACAAAAAAAAAAAAAAAAAAAAAAAAAAAGGGGGTGGGGGGGGAGAAGAGAGAATATAGTTTTCTGTACACCAAGTCTCCAAACACAGCCATATCTCCATTGAAAGTGGAACTGTGAAATTCCATAGCCAAAAGAATAAAAGACAAAAAATTCAAATGTAGCCTCGTTACATTAAATCCACCGGCAAGAACAAATGATAACCTTGAGGCTCTTTTTTTTTTTTTTTTTTTTCCTAAAAAGATATCAAGATTATATCAAATCAAAACTAAACAAAGAGAAATGATATAAAAAAAAAAAAAAATCTACTATGTTATTTTCGACGAAATGAAGATGAAGAAGATTTAAGAAATCCAAAGCATTTGTTTTTGAGTTTTTGTCGAAATTTTGGAGTTCTTGCCGCAACTGCCTTTGTATGGGTATGGTGGGATTTAGAAATTGAAGCCATGTGGGTGTGTAGGTGATTGGAATGTATGGGGGGCTTCAGAGAGGAGTCCAGAGGAAAAGAGTGGGAGGGTCACATGAATGGGTATGAAAGTAGAGGGGAGAGAGAACAAATTAAATGGGTTTCAGGTCTTTCCCTTGAGCCGACCCACATCCCCAACTTATGTAAAAAGATCCACAAGCATTAGGGCCGTTGGATCAAAAGAGATCTAAGGCTGTAAAAAGGTGTAAAAGTAAAACTCTTATACTAAGTGTCAACGGAACTTCCTCTAATTAATTATATATCTTTTTTCTTTTTATCTTTTAGATTACTTAAAGATATTGATGTCATTACATTTTAAAATAAGGGTATTTTAGAGAATCAAAAGTTTTTCTCATATTCATCCTTTTATAGATATAGATATAGATATAGATATAGATAGATTATGATCATCATTTCACATGGACAACGTGGAAAAACAAACACACACATGATAACATTAAGAATTACTACTTGTCCTAGTCATTTTGCAATACAACACGCCTTTTTGCATCAGACTCAACCAAGTAGGTACTCATAAGGACGTGATATTGTATATGCATACATTAGTAGGTTATGTGAATTCCAATGCATATGTTAATATAAATTATATCAACACCTCCGTATAGGATTGGATCCTTACAAAGCAATTAACATCTCTTGGCCAAATTTTCATTGTAACCAAAAAATAAAATCTCTTTTAAGACCCTGAGCTTTTTCAACAATGGATAATTTGCTTCACTTTAATTACTGTCACTATTTACCAACACCATCTTGAGCTCATCTGATTCTAGCACAAAGTTATCTTTATCCTATCCCATCAAAGCACCGCAACAAAGTTATTCACTTATTCCCATCTATCTACTTTATCACCGTGAACATGAAAAGACCAGAAAAAACGCCAGAAATGTGAACATGTTTTATTTAACACAAACTTGGTTACAAGAAAATTCCAGAAATGACTAACCAGGGTAGCAGTGAATACCAAGACAGAACAGACCCAGTTCTAATCATTCCCCATCGCATATCCCAAACATAAAAACCACACACCCCCATCCTACCCCACCACATTAATCCAAAATCCTAATCATAACTCTTTTTTTCCAGACACACCCAGAAGTACAAAACCATTTTTTTTTTTTTTTTTTTTTTTTGGGAGTAATAATATAATATATGATATTTTATAATAAAAATTGGGAAAAGAAAGCCCTAATGACCATGAGCCTGGAGGGCATCACCAGCCAACCTGCAAATCCTCCATTCCTGCAAAACCTGAGCACCCATCTCCTCATAGAACCTAATAGCATCAACATTCCAATTAAACACAGCCCACTCCACCCTCCCATACCCCATCTTCACCGCTTGCGCTGCCACCGATGACAACAGCATCTTCCCAAACCCCATCCTCCTATAACACTCCCTCACAAATAGATCCTCTATGTAAAACCCGGGCTTCGCTAAAAAGGTTGAGTAATTAGGGAAGAACAAAACAAATCCCGCCACCACCACGTCATTGTCATTTTCATCTGATCTAAACACTTCCTTTTCTGGATCACTAACAGGCAAGTCAAGATTAGTGGTTTTGATGGTCGGAGGGTAGAAAGGATGGGTGGGGTGAGGGGAGGGTGAGAACGGGTGGGGGGAGACTTCGAGGAGGAAGACAGTGAAGGAGTGGAATGGAGGGGAGTTGAAGAGGGTGGCAGAGATGGAGGACTCAGTGGCAGAGCAATGGTGGGGGAGGCGCTCAAACAGCGCCAATTGGTGGATGAGCTTGTGGATGTGGGGGACGTCAGATTTGGTAGCGAGCCGGATTCTGACGAACAGGGGGTTTCCGATTGGGGTGGTTTCGGGTAATGTGAAAGGCGGTGATGGGGTTGGAGTCGGCGGAGGTGGCGGTGCGGCAGCAGCCATTGGTTTTGTCTTGAGGTTGGTGGCCGGGGGTGTGTGTGTGTGGAGGCAGTGGTTTTGAGCAGTTTTGTATGAATGAGAATCGAGCCTTACGAAGTGTGGCCGGGGAGGAACGGTTCTATATATTGGCCAATATATTAGTGGGGTTGTGGGAAAATTGGAGGGAATAGTCAATTTTTCCAATGATGCTACAAGGAACCAACCTCGAAAGTTCTACGCAGAAAGAAATATTGTAAAAAATGAAAAAGATCATTTTGAATACTACAATCGACCATAATCATGCAGCCTCATTGCTATCACCTTGTCATAATCGTAAAAAAATGCTTGATGTGATCATATCTATCTACAAATATGTATAAAAGGACACTTGTTCTTTGTATGCACACTTTTTTTACTTTCCAAAATAGCCCTATCTTTCCCTAAAAGGCTAAAGTATTGTCTCCAAAATACAACTTATATCAGTTACATAATAATTTTTTTTTTTCTTTTAAAACTAAATTCAGGGTATTATAGAAAAATATAATAAGGTAAAAACTAAAAAATCTCTAAGCCTCTATTTGGATCTCGGAAAGTTGAGGAAAAGAAAAAGGAAAGCCATGAAAAATTGCTTAAGAAAGGAGACCATTCAATCCACTTGAGTTCCTCTGATTCTAGCAGTCATCTTTAACCTATCCTACCATCTCACTTTTTATTCACATAATCCTACCACAAAATAAAAACACAGTGCTGATAAAAAACATAAAAATAAAAACACCAGAAATGTAAAATGCTACATGTAAAGAAATTCTGGTTACTAGTAAAACTCCAGATAACTAACAGAGTATCAAGAGCACACAGGAAAATGATAGGACACAACATACATTTCCAATTCCCCGTCCCCAAAGATAAAACCATACAAGACCACCCCACCACAACACAGACATTACCCCAAAACCCTAAACCTGACCCAAATTTCCCACAATGTCCCCACCCAATTTTTAAAAATCTTTAGGGTTTCAATGGGAGAAAAAAGGGGGAAGATCCTAATTACCATAAGCTTGAAGAGCATCCCCAGTCAGCCTGCAAATCCTCCATTCCTACAAAACCTGAGCACCCATCTCCTCATAAAACTTAATCGCATTGATATTCCAATCAACCAACTAGGATGGCAATGAACCCGACAAAGTGGGTATCCAGTGCTATCCTACCTTTATTGGGACGGATTTGGATAACAAATAAATAGAGTAGGGATGGGTTTAGGGTGAAATAAAAAACCCGAGTTAAATTTGAGACAGGGTATGATTTAAAGTCGTCCTACCTCATCCCATCCTGGCCCAAATATGTGTAAATATTTGTATTTTTTAATAACTTTCATATTTTCTTAAATTTCACATTTACCGTTAGTTACTTATTTTTCATAATTTTATGTCTACATTTAAATTCTTTTAGTATTTGCTTCTACAGACCTATAAAGATATAAAAATCTACGAGTGGAATGTGTGATTTAAGATTAATTTTTTATTTCGCTTGTTAAATAAAATTTGATTTTTATCAATGTAAATAACCTGACAAGACCTATCCCATCCCACATATTTTTGTTGTCCCGGCCTATTCCATCCCGATAAAAGGTTGAGACGGATTTGGGATGAGATTATATCTGATGGGACGGGGGTCGGGATAAGGGTGCCCATCCCAAACTCGCTCCGTTGCCATCCCTAAGCACAACCCACTCCACCGTCCCATACCCCATCTTCACCACCTGCACCGCCACCGCCGACAGCAGCATCTTCCCAAACCCTTTCCTCCTATAACACTCCTTCACAAACAAATCCTCTATATAAAACCCAGGCTTCGCCAAAAACGTCGAGTAATTCGGGAACAACAACACAAATCCTGCCACCACCGCGCCACCGTCGGATCTGAACAATTCCTCTTCTGGGTCATTCATGAGTAGATCGAGATTGACGGTTTTGATGATCGGAGGGTAGATAGAGTGGGTGGAATATGGGGTGGGTGGGAACGGTTGTTGAGAAACTTTGAGGATGAAGACGGTGAAGGATTGGAAAGGAGGTGAGTTGAAGACAGTGGCGGAGAGGGAGGATTCGGTGGCGGAGAAGAGGTGGGTGAGGCGCTCGAAGACGGCCATTTGGTGGATGAGCTTGTGGATGTGAGGGACGTCGGACTTGGTGGCGAATCGGATTCTGGCGAAAATTGGGTTTCCGTTAGGGCTGGTTTCCGGTAATGTGGTGGTGATGGGTGACGGTGGGGTGGGGTGGGTGGTGGTGGTGGTGGTGCGGCGGCAGCCATTGGTTTTGGTTTAGGTCAGTGCAACAATGTGAGTGTTTTCAGAGCGGTGGTTGAGGCGTTCACGAGCGATTTTGGGCGAATAGAAATGAGGCTTATGGTGGAGCCGGCCCCTAGGATTTTTGGGTTTATGGGAGTGGAACTAAGGGTAAATTTTTCATAATAATACCGTAATTCACCTCTTTTTTTTTTTTTTTTTCCTGTTTTTTTTTTTTTTTTCCCCTAAATAGTGCCACAGGCTCACTACAGCATTTTCTTTTTTTTTCTTTTTCCTTTTTGTGTTTTTGAAATGGGATTTTTGGCCATAACCCTATACTATTTTTTGATAAGGAACTACAATCCCATGTTATAAGAGTTCTTTTACAATAACCCATAAACAAATTTGTAAATCTCATAACCCTTTTTGACACTAAACTGATAGTTTTACCTTTATATAAAAAACCTATCCATTATTTTTCTCTCCCTCTTACCAACAATGCATCCATCTCCGTTGGCCAATGGATCTACCTTCTCCATCTTCTCCGGGGAAGTTCATTGTCGATCTTCTTCCTTCGATGAAGCTCACCACAACCCCACTCCATCATCATCATCAACTAGGAAAAAAAGAAGGGTGGGCACTGGATCTAAAACCAAAAAGCAGTACACAATAGATCTATAACAAAAAATGGAAGTTTGCTTCCACCAATGCTAACCAACCCTACTGTACTTTCACTGTCACCGATCAAGAAATTATAGAAATTGTATATAAAATAGTAAAACTTTATAATTTTGTGCTTTAAAAAATTTATTTAGAAAATTATAACAATTTACTATTTTGTGGTGTGAAAAACACTCTTTATAGATTACAATTAAGTGAGCCCAAACACAAGCATCAGCCCCAAAAGTTATCATCTGGTTATTAAAAAATTATATAGAAAATAATAACAATTTACTATTTTGTGCTATAAAAATTCTATAGAAAATAGTAACAATTTACTATTTTGTGCTTCAAAAAACACTTTTTACGATTAGGTGAGTCCAAACACGAGCAGCAATCCCAAAAATTCTAATAGAACATCCATGGGAGGTGTTGCGAGCACTATCATGGTGTCACCCCCTCCTTGCATGGTCCTTCCCTTCCATGGTCATGGCAAACCTTGAGAACTCCATTAATGGAGGTGTTTTTGCAAAAAATTGACTTGGTACGACGAATTGCCTGTCTTTTTTGAACCAATAGGTTTTATGACTTGAAATCACCACCACCATGGTGGTTCAAAGACTAAAGAGGTTACTTGTTGTCGTGATATTATTTGTGGGCAATAGTTAATGATTCATGACCCTAATCCATGGAGAGTAGATCTCCATTTGAAGGTAGTGACTCAACCCTAAGGCTACAATTTGGTTGGCTATAGTTGTCGGAAAACGTCGTCTGCGTCAAAGAAGTAGCTGTCGGAAAACATCGTCGGCATCAAAAGAAGAAGGTCAAAGTAGTAGTTGTCGGAAAACATCGTCGGCGTCAAAAGAAGAAGTTCGTAATGGGTTGGATGAGAGAGAGAACGTAGGAGAAGGGGAGAGAACATGGGAGAGAAGAGAACAGTGAGTTTGGGTTTGGTGTATAAAAGGCTAATATGGGAATTTTAAAGCTAATAAGTATTCTAAACTATGGGGTAAAAAAGTTTAAAAAATCTTTTGATGGAGTTATTGTTTAAACTAGCATTCTGATTGGCGTTATTATTAATTTCCCCTTTCTAAGTACTTAAGATGTAATTAATCACATCATTAGAGAGTGAAAACAAAAAAGGTAAAAGGATCAATAGGACTTACCTTTCTTTTCCTAAATCATTCCGTAAATGATACAATAGGAGATTAGGAGCATTTTGCATTTTGCATTTTTTACTTTTATTTTTATTTTTATTTTTGTGTGTTTCATTTTCTTTCCTTTGTCCAAATAATTGGGTTTTCTTTTATATCAAGGGCACCTATGAGGCTATGGCCATTCACTTCTGTTTTTGATGCGTGCTACATCGTCATTTATCTTATAACCAAGTTCAATTGAGATTTGTGACGAACTAATTTCAAGTTTAGATGTAGTTATTTAAATATTTAGAATATCAAATAACTTATCAAGTCAAGTAATATCTTATTTGAGCTTGGTTTGATAAGTTATTGAATTTGAAAATAAATTTAAGCTTTATTCATTTATGAGCTTAAACAAATCTCTTAAATTGAATCAATTTCAAACCAAACTAACTTGGCTAATCTTATAGCCCTACCACATGACAGCTCAATCAAAGTTCAACCAAGACAAAAGCCTTGATAACCTAAAACCTAACTTCAAATTGAAAATAGATGCACTTTTCTTTCAACAATTTGTTTGAGTATTGTGTTATGAAGCATTTCAACATCATAATTGTTTTATCAGCAAGCTATACATTTTAAAGAATTTGCATTAATATGAGATGAATGAAACTTCATCTAACCTATTTCTTGTAATCGTAATTGTTTTATCAGTAGTCTATACATTTCAAAGAATTTGCATTAACATGAGATGAATAAAACTACATCTAACCCCTCCTAATGTACCAAAAAAAATACCCTACATCTAACCTATTTCTTGTAACATTGGCTTGTGAATAATAAACACTTCCTGTTATTTTGAAGAACCGATGTGAACGAAACACCAATATCAATTTTAAGATCTACTTTTTGAAATACCAAGAGGAGCCTGAATTCAAATATTTTAATTTTTACCAAGAAAGAAACAAAATTCATGAATTGAAACGACTTTGGAAATCAAATATTAATCATGATCATGATCTATGTTGAAAGAAAAAACCCATCATATATATATAGCTATAGTTATGCTCTCAGTGTTGATATAAATTAGGTCAAATTACATATTAGTATTACTAACTTTACCCCAAATTTCAATGTGGTGTACGAACTCTTAATTTGCACAATTTAGTGTACTAACTTTCCATTTGTGTTTCAATATGGGAAAACGTAGAACAACCGTTTGGTTGTAACAGAGAAGCTCAAGTGGTGGTAACGTGTGCTGACGTGGCATCTTCTGTAGCTATTTGACCCAATTTTCCCCCATATTCATCTCACGTGCTACACATGTAAGGATAGTTTAGTCATCATCATTTTTAGTAACCCATTTTCTAGTGTGCATTTACAAAAATAACCAGCTTAGTCACATGATTACCCCTCCCCCTCTACGATATGCCTATTCCTTCCCCCTTAAACCCCATTCCGGCAATCTCCATTTTTTCCGGCCATTATCGTCACCAACACCCACCAAAACCCCATCTTCGGCAACCTCTCCACTAAAAGCATCCCCTATCTCCTCCGGCTTCCATCGTCAAGAAGAGAGGCATTCTTTACACAGATTTGCACACAAAAAAAAGGTGCAAAATTTAATAGTTCTGAACTAAAACCCTCAAAAATTGAAAGGAAAAAAAAAATTGCTACAAAACAATTCCTGGTCCAGCACCCACCGCCGTCACCTGTTTCAACACCATCATCACCATCACTAACACCCACTAAAACTCCATCTTCGGCTCCTTCTCCAACCCCCACCAAGACCCTATCTCCTCATCACAATTGAACAACTCCACCGTCGACCAACATCACAAGAAAAACCCTTTGCCTCCATTGATTCCCACCGCTGATCGAACCCCACAAAGTCTAGCTGTTGATTCCCATTGCTACACCAGCATCGTTGGAACCCTCTCCACCATCAATCAGATCGCTGACAAGATCCAGTCATCGTCGACTCCCACTGCAGATTGAACCCCACGAAGTCAACCTTTGCCATCAGAACCTCTATTACACCTCCACCACCGAGACCCCTTTTTTCGACGCTACTCGAACACCATAAACGACAAGACCCCACTTTTGTTGACTACAAATTCGCCGCCACCGTTCCCTACTGCATGAGAGAAGTGGAATGGCAAGGGAGATCATTAGCAAATTTTGATCGCTAGGAGAGAAGTGGAGATCGTTGGCAAATCCTAACCCTTTGTTTAGGGTAACAGTGAGGTGCTACTTTTAGTGCACGAAACTTGACCAAGGTAATTTTTATAAATGCACACTAGAAAATGGGTTACTGAAAATAATGATGGGTAAACAATCCTCACATGCGCAGCACGTGAGATGAAAATGAGAGAAAATTGGGTCAGATAGCTACAGGAGATGCCATGTCAGCACCAACTCGCCACCTCGTGAACTTCTCCGTTAGAACCAAACGGCAGTTCTATGTTTTCTCACATTGAAATACAAATGCAAAGTCAGTGCACTAAATTGTACAAATTAAAAGTTCATACACCACATTGAAATTTAAGGTAAAATTAGTGATACTAATGCACAAAGTACAACTCCCAATTCGGGTGTTGATATAAGTTATATCAGTACATACGTGCTTACTTGATCATCATCCTATATATTATATATATATATATATATATATATATATATACACACATACATATACAACCTCGGTGACGTGAAGATGCATTAGTGAGTTGTATTTCATACATTGGTAAGTTACATAGTATATTATACCAATACACGAGTACAAACCCCCTACGTCATCACCTAACCGCTATCTTTTATATATATATATATATATATATATATATATTTGAAAGAAAAAAAAATACCCATGTCCAACGGATCAAATCAACTAAGTCGATGAGCTTGAGCATGTGACTAAATTGAATTGGCTTCCAACCAAGAAATTTCAAAGGATAAATTTGGAAATTTGAAAATGTATTTTGACCTCATTAAATTTATTAAACTACCCGACAATTGACACAAGCATGGTTTGATAATCACTCCTAAAAATAGTAAGCCCATTCAGAAATGGCTACTTTCGGACAACTTTATCCTTTCCAGAAAAATAAGGGACAATCTAGAACACCTGCAACTTTATTGACTAGTACAAAGAGAGGACAGTCAAGATAACCATTCAATCGGTCCCACCAACCAGGTCAGGAATGACCTTAACCACCCAAACCCTAGCATCCGTTTTAAAAAGCTTCTCACTTTGTTAATTGACTGCTCCCATCTGGAAGCCATCCACGTCGAGCAATCCAGATAAGTGATCATAATATCAAGGGAAAATTTTTTAAGCGAATCTCAAAACCTAAAAGGATTCTTAGCTACCAGTGCAGTTCAAAAAATTGGAGAATACCCACCTACAAAAGGAACAGTCTATCCCCTAAACTAACCCAATCAGAATGCTCAGGTTCTACACATGATTCTGTGGGACATTTTTGGCCCCCAGAATACTCAATCCGTCGTGTGCATAAATTACAGAAACCAACATGGATTACAGCTACAAATCTTCAAGTGGGTGAGTTCACATAATGTCCAGTTTTCCGTCTATGCCTGCTAAAATCCGATACAAACCTGAAGGAAAGGCCACACCCTTCAACCTTGCACTTGTATGGACGCTCCCCCGTGTGCACCCGTATATGCTCAGTCCTAGCCCAAGCCCACTTGAATGACATGGTGCAACCTTTCCACGGGCACTTGAGGGGCCTTTCATCGTCATGAACACGTTGGTGAAGCAAAGCATATTTGTGGGAGCTGAACTTTTTCCCACACCCTGGATGTGGACACTGATTGTTTTTGTGCAAGCGTAGCTCTGCTTTAGTCCTGAAACTCATTCGGCAGCCTTCTAGGTCACACCTGTGAGAACCCTTTGTCTTTTCTTTCGTATCCTTGCGTGGAACCAAACTGTCTGAAGGTTTCCTCGCCTTCCTCGCCTTCTCTGTCGCATCAACCATTTTGTTGATGTCATTGCCACTCCCACTAGTTGCTTCTTTTCGACCCCTCGGCCTCAACCCTTCACATGGACTCTTAATAAAGCCTTCGTAATGATGTTTTTCTTCTGCTTCTTGCTCCAGCTCTCTTTTTCTTTTTCCTCCCTTCCTTGCACTTGACCTGGAGTCCACCACTGTAGACTCTGTGTTTTCCAGCTCTCTATTGTCATGTGAAGAACAAACCTCACCACCACTGCGCAAGTCTTCTGCAATGCAGGTCTCTTTCGAAACTTCAGGACATTCTTCATTTGAGGCACAACTACGTTGTTCTAGCAGTGTAAAATTACTTGAAATGGGTTCCTCCATATTACTTCTATTTGCTGTCTGGGTTTCTTGCTGCATTTCATTATCCAAGTTCACACCACTGCGCAAGACTTCTGCAGTGGAGGTTTCTTCAATTGAGACAGAGGTACGTAGATCTATCAGTGTAATGTTACTCGAAGTGGGTTCCTCCTCATTACTTCTGTTTGTACTCTCGATTTCTTGGTGCACTTCATTATCATTATTAAAAGTCATACCATTGCGCAAGTTTTCCGTAGTGCAGGTCTCCCTTGGAACTTCAGAACCATCTCCCACAGAAGCAGGACTAGACTGATCTATTGCTGCAGCATGTCTGGGAACAGGTTCCTCATTACTTCCATTTGTACCCTGCATTTCTTGCTCAGTTTCCTTGTCCAAAGACACACATTTGCCCAAGTCTTTGGCATGCACAGGTCTCTCTTACAACAACAGCATTTTCTGAAACTGAGGCAGGAGTAGGTTGATTTATCAGCATAACAGAACTTGGAACAGGTTCCTCATTAGTTCCATGTGTGGTCTGGAATCCTCGCTGCATTTCATTCTCCAAGGTTGCACCATTGCACAAATCTTCAGCAGCACAGGTATCCCTTCGAACTTCGGAACTTTCATCCACTGAGGCAGGAGTGGGCTGATTTGTCAGTGCAACATAACTTGAAACAGGTTCCTCCTCACCACTTCCATTTGTAGTCTGGATTCCTTGCAGCACCTTATTATCCAAAGTCAAACCACTGCATGTGTCTCCTGCAGCATAGATGTCTCTTGGAATGTCAGAACTTTCCTCCATTGCAGCAGGAGTTGGCTGGTTTACAAGTGTAACAAACCTTGAAGCACTTTTCTCCTCGCCACTAATATTTGTAGTCTGGATTTCTTGCTGCACTTTGTTAAACAAAGTCACACCATTGCATAAGTCTTCTGCAGCACAGGTCTCTCCTGGAACTTCACAACTTTCTACCCTTGAGGCACAAGTTGGCTGATTTTTCAGTGTAACATAACTTGAAAAGGGTTCCTCCTCATTACCCCCATCTGTAGTCTGGATTTCTTGCTGCAGTTCACCAACCAAAGTTGCACGATCACAAACGTCGCCATTATCCAGGGTCACGAGGTTACAGGCCTTGTCTGTTGTGCATATTTCCTCCATAATTTGATCTTCTCTGTGCATTTCAAAATCTTCAACGGTTGGAAGGGAAGTGACAAGTGAACTATCACAATTTTCAACAAAATAAATCTCATTTTTCTCACTGGTTTCCTTAGCAGCCTTGATTTCATGTTGCATCTCAGAAATGTCCCATGTTCCTAATTGAAAAGCTTTGCCCATGTTCATTTCCTTCAGAGTTTGATTCTCAATCTGTGCCTCAGCACGTCCAACCACAGGTGTAGGAGTGGCAAGTGAATCTACAACTGGTGCAGGAACAGAATTCTCGCTCAGATCCCTGGTTGTATCAATCTGCAGGATTTCATGCTGCATTTGAGATTTTTCAACAGAAGCAAAGAAACCCAATCCTGAAGAATCGACTCCTGTATTATCAATGTTATGAAGCTTCTTTTCAGATGTGGTTCTGCTATGCTTATCAAGATCTCCACAAGTACCTGCTGAAACGTCTTTTAGCAGGTGTATTTCAGGGCATCCATGAGCCCCACTTGCTCCTGTAGAAGAAGCCCGTTTAAACTTGAAGTTTCTTCTAGAATATTGAATAAGTTTTTCTTCTTTTCTAACCATGCTACCATCCAACTTTTCACCCAATGCTTCATCCTTCTTCTTATGAATGCTCTCACATGGTTTGCTATGAATTGAATGTTTTGACTTATGTTTCGAGCGAGATCTTCTGGACCGCCACTTAAGGTTCAAGAAATTTGAATTGGAAGTTGTATCAGAGAACAACCCACCCAATGCCAAAGCATGCTGGACCTGCTTAGACGGAGAGTTCTTTCTGACCTTGACACAGTACCGCAAGTTGATGCCAAGCTCTGAGGTCCACTCTTCTCCACGTTCATCGTGATCTTCCTCATCAATCGCAAGATTGATCAAATTCAGATCTTCCTGGGATGCAGTATCTAATGGAATCTCATTATAATTAAAAGGACTGCCAATTTCCTCTGCAACTGCTGCAGCATGTGCCTTTATTTTTTGATAGTCTACAAAAATAAAATGTATTAGATGAACAGATATCAATTAATTAACAGTAAAAAAGATTTGCAAATTAATAATAATAATCGTAGGCAAAGAGAAAGGCACATATATACACGAGTGTTGAGGTAAAGTTGGTACTAATCAACTGCTATTTGACTCCTATTTCTAATCTACATTTACTTCTTTTTTTTTTTTTGATGGAGTAATCTACATTTACTTTTGAATTCACTATTTAGAATGCGGCCCCATAAGTACCCAAAAATAAATAAATTATGATGGAGGTTAATAGGTCTCCTTGTGCTTACATAACCATGCAGACAGATTAAAACCTATCTCACCTGAATGGCAAATCACAAGCATCTTTGCTCCACCTTTGGACTGCAACAGCTCCTCAATTTGAACAGCATGCTCCAGGCAGAAAATCCGTGGTCTCATAAATCCACAAGAAGTAGTCCACCCCTCATTAAACTTGGTTATTGAAGGTATTTCCAGATCCTTAGGCGGCAGAGAATGATCAGGAACATGAGGGAGATTCTCTGCAGAACAAAGCATGGAATGGTTCAATTTGGCCCTAATGAAGTAACCACACTCATTCAATTCCATGTTCCGAGTTACTGAAAAATCAGAAACTGATAGCAACAATTGAGCATTTCTCACAATCTAATATGAGTACAAAATCTTTCCCACACTTTAGGGCCTTGATAATCCGATTACAGCCTTTGAACACCAAGATAACCCCTTAAAGTTTCATCTTTGGCCATTTAATGCATCTCCGAAACATTATACAAAAACAAAATGAAGATAGCATCCCAATTTATATAATATGGAAAATAACTATTTTTTGGATTTCATGGTCTTACAGCAGAAAGAGGAGTTGCAATTATTTTTGTGAGGAGGATGCAAAGATTAACTACACATACTTCCCAATTGACCTTTATCATATAAAACAATGTGATGATAGACCTCCACACATAAAAGGGAAACCAAATTAAATAAGAAAAACGATTGCAGAACTATGTTAGGCAGCTCTACAACAGCAGCCACATACCAAATCACTTTTCACTTTTTCCAAAAATATATATTTGATTGGTAACAGAAATGAAATACACCGAACTCCCAAAAAGACCTGCACAGTAAAGCCTATTGGGCAGGATTACAGCCACATTATACAGCTTTTAAACATTCTGCACTTTCAGTAACATATACCTCAAGCCATCCTATAGATTGCAGCAAATTAGGGTGTCAGAAACAGTTCCAAGTTTCAATTATTAGGTGTGGGGTTGTCTGACATATTCATAGAAATACTCCCTCCGTCCCACAAAGATAGGTCAAGTTTGACAAAACACGAAGTTTAAGAAAAATAATCATCACATTGATTTATCATTTATTAAATTTCATCTTTCCAAAATTACCCCTCATATTTAGTATTGGGATTTGTGTTCAGAGTAATGATTGAAACAATAAGGGGCAATATAGGAAAGTTCAAAAAAATTATGCTTTGACTTTTTTAAGTGGACAAACATTTTGGGACGAAAAAAGTAGAAAATTTGGCCTATCTTTTAGGGACGGAGGGAGTATAAATTTTTCTGCTATGCCATGTCCATGGTGATGTCAATCAAAGTAAGGTTGGGAATTATAATCGTAAAGAACAAATGACAACTAAAGCATAATAGAATAAGAAAAAAGCATGAAGCAACAGAATAAAATATTAGATGAAACCTATTACCTGAAATAGAGTCCTTAATAGTGCCATCAAGTAGTGAAGAAGAATCAGTATTCACAGATTTTGAAATTCCTGTAGTTCCTTCTTTAATAAAACATTGATCCGCGGGCAGAAGTTCCATTGATGCTCTCTCAGATGGTTGTACCACTGACATAAATGGAAAACCAAGAATTCCACAAGCCACACATGCCAACGTGCCTGAATCGACTTGAAAATCACACGACAAATCATCATCATCATCCAAATATAAATCGTTCACGGTCTCCATATACAAGCTCATCTCATCAAACAAATCATTCTGATTATTATCGTTCTCAGAATGAACATTGGTAACGTTTTCTCCTGGCATTGTATCAACAGTAGCAGCTCCACTGGGTAATTGAGACTCTTTACTTGGAGATGGCAGTGATTCAGGGTCCCATAATACTGCATGAAAAATTGATCCTTTTCCTAGAAGAACGGTTAATAAGTTGTTTTCATTTAACATGTCTTCTATAAATGCCTTTTTTACAGACAGCTCTCTTTCTTCCTTCTGGCGATCTCTCAGACGGGAACTTCTTGCCCCAGGTAGCAAGGATCTTGGCACCCTGGCATCAAAACAATTCCAGCATATGAGCATATCAAACTTGATAAAGAATAAGTGATTAGGCACCCAACAGACATCTTTATGGATATAACAATCAAAGAAACACAATCTAAGAAGGCAAAAAAGTATGAACAATATGCAAATTGCAAAACACACACACACACGATTCAGTAAAACACAAGGTTCTACAACAAGCTTACAATTCTTAAGCGCAATATGTGACCATATATGCGTCGTTGTTCTGATATATGCGTCGTTGTTCTGATGTTAATCTGAATGCATTTCAATCCAGAAAACTAAATGCAAGTCAAATGCAATGATAATCAATACCCAGAGGATCTTCAAACAAATACAATACTCTTCAAACTTGAGGATCAGAAAGAAGATATAAACTGATTCAACTTCATTAGACAGCTTAAAACACCATGGTTCAGTATATTCAGTCCACTTATTCAGCCATCTGATAGGGTTCCCTATCCCTGTATCCCTGACATGAAGTGATCAAACGAGTAATGTCCATTTCTCTTTCCTATAAAATGTACTCCCCCTTTTTTTCCAAGTTGGAGCAGCTGTTGCAAGATAGATTGTCTATTTGATATATGATCTCAGAGTTACCATACCCAAGCTAGGTATAGTCCCAGCCAATGATTAAAATTAATCAATTCTGAGAATAAAACTAGCCAAAGAAAAGGAGAATGGCCTCCTTAACTGATAAGTTGTTCTCTAAGTGGTGAAATAATATACATATCACAGCCTCCATAAAGTGAATCACCAAGGGAATTAGTCATTTTTTAATATTGCCGTTGGGATAAACCATCTTACCAAAAGTGTGATGAATAACTGTGGACCATGCTCATTGTACATAACAAAACCTGATAAAGCTTAAATTCAGTTATCTACAATCTAAATTTCCTCTCAAGGGAATAATAGCATCCACAAAACTGTTGATACACATCACAGTCGATGCAAAAACACCTAATAAATTATTAAACACCTGGTAAGCATGTCACATGGTAGAACAACAAACAAATCAACCATACAAGGCAGCCCAAAAACAACAGCAGTTCTGGTTGAGGATTTCCACACATTAGAACATCAAACCCAATCATTTGACACTCAACCTACAACATCAATAACGCAAAAAGCAGTATTTGAAGAGAAAACAAGAAATTAATGCTGACTAAACTCAATCAGCAGCAGGAGGTTTGAAAATCAAAATTAGAGTGGTATTAGTGCTGCTGAACCCCACAGCATGCAAGGAAATCAAGTTTCAAAGCTTCAAGCACCACCATATAAGGTAAATGGCACCTCAAAAGGGCAAGGGACAACACAAGTTAAGCCCTTTTGTTTAGTTACAATATAAATCATTACCTTATCAAACAAAAGGGCAAGGGACAACACAAGTTACCGTTATAGATTGGGTTCGAAGCAACAAAAATCCTTCCCCCTCATCAAATCAACCAATTTATAGTTTTGGCCAGCACATTAAATTAACCTGAAAATATAGGACTAACAAATATTTTGGGCTTAAAAAGATTACGGGAAAAAACAGACTACTCCAACAGGTCCAGACAAACAAGAGGATCTTTTCCTTTCCTGAAGTGACGAAGCTAGCCTGTACAATTTCTGATGTCAGCACCACCGATGCCAACAGCAGCAATGAATGGGACATTTTATGATTACCAGGAATTCTTTGGTCAAAAACTAAGCTGTGATGCCAAAGAAAAATATATTTCAAAGGTTTTAAGTGTTGAGGAGGAGGAGAGACTAGACAATGTGACCCTCTCATTCTGTTAAGCTTCTACAAGTAGAATGTACTCCCACAAGGTCAGAAGAGTGACAACTGAAATACCGAAGGACCCTTATCCAAAAAAGAAGTAAAGGACAAAAAAACCGAGAAAGCAAGAGCTAACCCTCTCAAAAAATCAATGTAAAAATGTTCCAAAAACAACTACAAGTCAACTAAAAAAGCCTTAATCCCAACTACTTGGAGTCGGCCACATGAATCCTTTTTTGCCATTCAGCTCTCTCTAGAGCCATATCCTCCTCTTCAAAACTATTGAAAATCAAATTTGATGCCAGGGTATGCAGCTGGACTGTTATCCATGATTTTTATTTTTATTTTTTATCTTCTCAGTTCATTTTATCTTCTTTATTAATTTTAAACTTAACTTTCCATTAAAGCTCAATTGTAGAGGCCAATTTGTGTGTGCAATGTAATCTATATGACCAGTAATCTAGTACAAGGAGAATATACCCCCACAGGGTGAGAAAAGCAACAAATAATATACTAAAGGACATAAAAACTGAGAAAGAAATAGCTAACCCTCTCAACAAATCAATGTAAAACTTTCAAAAAACAATTACAACTCAACAAAGCCTTAATCCAACTCCTAGGAGTTGGTGACATGAAACCTCTTTCACCATTCAACTTTATCTAGAGCCATATCCTCCTCTTAAGACTAATAAGAATTGAATTATCGAATAAGATGCCAGATTAGGTAGCTGCCACATCTTTTTTTCTTTTTTCTTGTTTCTTTTTTGTTTTTTTTTTTTTTTTGGGGGGGGGGGGGGGGGTGGTGGGGGCGCAATCTTCTAATCTTATGTAATCTTCTTTATTAATTTTAAACTTAATTGTCCATCAAAGCTCTATTATAAAGGTCCATTTATGTTTGCCACGTAATTTATAAACTTATTTCTAAAATCATGGTAAATTGTTTGTGCCCTTCACTTAGAAAAGCTATTTCCTCTTTTCAAGGGGCTTTTGTTCCTGAAAGAGTAATAACTAATAAGTTCCCACAAAATATAAATGGTTTTAAATACAAATCTAGGAAAGATGGAGGTTAAATTCGATATGTAGAAGTCTTATGGCATGTTTAAGTAAATCTTCAAAAAGGTTTTGTGGAAAAATTAGAATTCCTAAAATAATGGGATATATTGGATAATGAACTGTATAGTGACACCTACTTTTCCTATCATTATCAATGTAGCCCAGAAGGGAATGCAGCTCCCTTTTTTTTATTTTTTTTTTAAAAAAAAATTATTGAAGGGAATGCAGCTCCTGGACTTTAAGGGTTAGAAGACAGGGGACCATTTACTCCTAACATAGTCATTTTATGAGCTGAGATTCTAAGTAGCAAGCTCAAGGATCCCCTAAAGATTCGTCAGCTCAAGTTTGCAAGACACTAACTCAAATTGTTCCTAAAGAGTGAAAAATGCATGTAGACAAACTAAGGAGATTCTTCAAGAATATTGCAATGCATTTCGCCAACTTTCTGATCTAAATAAATCCGTCCTTCAAATATCCAAATGATTGGAATAAGAAAGAGAGAATCTCAATTTCAGAAAAATCCTAGGAGTTACTTTATTAATATCTTTTGGAAAATAACTAAGAAGGCCTACAACAAGTAGTAGAATCAATAAGAATACATTTGAGGAAGTTCTTGATATAAGCGAGGAAAAAATGGCAAACATGTAAAGCTAACTTTTTTCACTAAAGTAGGAAAACTTACGCTTATAAAGACTAACCTATCCAGTATGTCCAACAATTAGATGGATGGATTTTTTATATCAATTGCTCCACTAGAGGCTCTAAACCAAAAAAGAAGACTTTCAACAATATCGTAAATTCGTAATAAGGAAAGATCCCTATGCCCCTTCTTGCAGGGCAATTTATACATAGACATATAAAGAAGGTTTTGGTATCAGAGATTCAAAAGATAACATATAAGTAAAGCCAGGATGGAGAATTATCAAAGACCATTAGATCATTGGGTGAGGTCTGGTACATTCAGGATGGTAAATTTTTAAGAAAATTGCTGGCCCAATGCTTTGTGGGGCTGGATAGAAGTAAAGAAATCACTGCAATCTAATCTAAAGAGGGTTGAAAAGTTGTTGGAAAAGAGAACAAGACAAACTTTTGGACAGACACCAGGATCCTAGATGTACACTCCTTACCAGGATCCTAGATGTCCCTCCTTACTTAACAATCCCAAATTCAATCTAGATTGGAAGGACAAGGATGTGCCATTTATATGGATATGAAAAGAATACAGCCCAAACCTTTGGAATATGGAAAGGTATCATAGCACGGGTTGATGAAATAGGATCAAAGTATAACATGTGTGTATATATATATATATAGAAAATATTATCCAATTTTGGTCTTGCTAAGCAGGTCTGAGGAAAGGTGAGCTGGATATGGTCCTAACCTTTGTATTTAGTACAAACTAGTGATCGATCTCAAGACACAAACCCGCGTTTTTGTGGTTGGTAACTTCACACTTTTACCATTACACAAAACGATAGCCCCTCTTTAAGATTCATTGACAATCCTAAATTTCCACCACTCAATCTCAAGAAAAGATGGAAGAGCATTAATAGGCTATATATCAAAAGTTCATCAAGAACATCATCCGTGTAAAGCTTCAAAGAATTTTGGAGGGGTCTCCATGCCAGTTGTGGAGGATGTGCATTAAAATAAGGAATTTGCACCACAGGCCGCAGCAGGAAAACACATTCAAGACATTCACATTCGAAAATGAACTAGCGAACAACGATCAAAATCTACATATTAATGATCAAATTGAGATCCATGGGACATTTGTCTCTCTTTTTTTTTTTTTTTTTTTTTTTTTTTTGGATGAAGTAAGTATGTATTAAAAACAAAAGGCTTAGCCCAAGTACATGAGACATATACAAGTACTAACCACTACACTTTAAAGCTTAAAATAATCCACAAAATTAACAAAAGAGATGCCCCGGGTATTAAGACAACAAGAATACCACAAAAAGAGGGTCTTAACAAAAGAGGATTTAATATCAATGATCGATTTTTCTATCCCTTCAAAAGTTCTAAGATTTCTCTCTTTCCAAATACACCAAAAAATGGCATGAGGGGCCATTCTCCAAATCATCTTAGCCTCCTTGCTTCCCTTTTTAATCCACCAGCCCGATAAGAGATCATGAGAAGACGAAGGAAAAACCCAAACAAATTAAGCGCAAGCATCCATAGACTTCTAGCTACAATGCAATGTAAGAAAAGATGGTCCACTGATTCCGCCTTATCCTTTGCACAAAATACACTAATTAGGAATAGGCCAACCTCTCACAATAAGATGATCAAGAGTCAAACACTTACCTTTTCCCACCAGCCAACAAAAAAACGTAACTTTAGTGGGAATAGAGCCAATCCATATAGACTTAGCTAGAGCAAAAGAAACCCCTTGGGGGCATAAAGAATAGTAGAAAGATTTCACGGAAAATAACCCTTTAGAACCTAAGCACCACCCCAAGGAATCATTCTCACCTACTGAAATCTTACTATCATAAAGAACTTGCTAAAAAGCCATCACATTCTCCATCTCCCAATCATTGAAATATCTCCAAAAAATGACATTCCAATGAATAGTACCACTCACCCTGTCTAAGTAATCACTAACCAAAGCATCTTTGTCCATAGCAATAGAAAACAACAAAGGGAACTCCCGCATAAGAGGCAAATTAGAACACCACACATCTTTCCAAAATTTCACCCTCCCACCTTAAAGACAATTTCTTTAATAAAACCATTGAAATCTTGCATAATTGCCTTCCAAAGACCCATCCCATGAGAACCTCTAGCTTCCCTTGGCCACCACCCCTCAATAGCAGTACCGTACTTTCAAACCACAACATCCCTCCAAAGGCCTTGCTCACCATTCCCAAACCTCCTCCATAGCCATTTACCCATACGAGCTTGATTAGTACGAGAGATAGATCTAATACCCAAGCCTCCTAAAGATTTAGGAAGACAACTGGATTTCCAATCCACAAGATGATATTTATGCTCACCACCCATACCATTCCACAAAAAATCTCTTTGAAGCTTCTCAATTCTATTAGCCACTGATAAAGGAATTTTATGAATAGACATAAAATAAATAGGAATGCTAGACAAAACACTTTGAATAAGAGTCACCTTCCCTCCTTTAGATAAATAGCCTTTTTTCCAGCACTAAGTCTTATTTCCACCTTAGCAGTCACAGGGTCCCAAACTTTAGGATCTTTAAAACAAGCTCCCAAAGGTAAACCAAGATAAGTAATTGGCAACTTACTAATTTTGCAACAAAAGATATTAGCAAGAATCTCCAAATTATCAACCCTTCCAACCGGAATCAACTCACTTTTCCCAAGATTAACCTTAAGTCCCGAAACCGCTTCAAAACAAAGAAGAATCCCCTTCAAATTAATCATAGAATCCTCATTAATTCCACTAAAGAAAAGAGCATCATCGGCAAAAAGTAAGTGAGAGATAGTACCAATCCCATACCTCCCATCGCCAACCGAGAAACCCTCCAACGAATTGGCATCCATAGCCTTGGAAATAAATTTGCTTAAAACTTCCATCACCAAAATAAAGAGAAGAAGAGATAAAGGGTCACCCTTGCCGAATTCCCCTTGAGCCTTGAAAAAAACCACATGGAGACCCATTCACCAAGACTGAAAAAGAAGGGGTAGAAATACACCAATAAATCCATTTATGCCATTTAACAACAAAGCCCATTCTACCAAGTAAATAGATAAGAAAGTTCCAATTCACATGGTCATAAGCCTTCTCCAAATCAATCTTAGCAATAACCCCCGGAATCTCACTTTTAATTCTAGAATCAACACTTTCACATGGTCGTAAGACAATTTGTCTACCACCAATGAAAGCAAATTGGGCAGGAGAAATAAGATTCCCAACCACTTTCGCTAGTCTCAAAGCCAACACTTTCGAGATAATTTTATACACACTACCTAATAGAGAGATAGGGCGAAAGTCCCTCACATCCACAACCTCCCCTTTCTTAGGAATAAGAGCAATAGAAGTAGCATTAAGACTTTTCTCAAGTTTGGCTTGAACAAAAAATTCCCCAAAGACTTTCAATAAATCATCTTTAATAACAACCCAACACTTTTGGACAACAGCAATGGACAAACCATCCGGGCCGGGAGCTTTATCACCACATAGAGAGTTAAGAGCCTCAAAAACCTCTGCCTCCTCAAAATTACCATCAAGACCATCCACTTCCACTTAGTCAATAGAATTCAAATCCAAATCGGTAAAAGGCCCACAACCCTCCTCTTCATAAAAGAGGTTTTCATAATATTCAACAATACTTTGAGAAAAAATGAGTGGCTAATAGTTTAGCCAAATAAGGAAATAGGTCACAAGGTGAAGCCCTATGGAATATTGGAATCAGGGTATGCTTGAAATTGTAAAAGCATAATTGAAGACAAAATAGAGCACTTTATCCTTCACTTTATTCTCAGGCATCAAGATATTTCATTTGTAACAATATCCTATCTTACAAAAAAGAGGATATTGAAAAAAAAAAAAAAAAGAAAGAGGAAAAATAAACAAGATGCCCACCTTCATAGCCTTTACAAGCAAAAGCATAAGGTGTGGTGCCGAGTCATAAACCTCAAGGTATTGAGGCACAAGCTTTTCTAGTTTTGAGTTTTTATATCTTAAAATAAAAAATAAAAAAATAAAAAATAAAATATATATATATAAAAATAAATATTCGAATGTAATAAAAAATTAAAATTTATTATAAATAATAGTAATAAACTATTTTCAAAAAAATAAAAATAAAAATTGTAGAGAGGTATAGAGTTAGATATTTTGGGACCAAACTGAACCAACAAAAATTGTTGATTAACAAAAATACAGAATAACAAATATTTACAAAGACTAAAGTGTAAAGAAAGGTGTTTTACTTCTTGTGCAGCAAGCTGTCAAGACATTACTTTTTACGAAACAAGGTGCTGAGACACAAGGCATAAACCCTGTATCTTACCTTAATCTTTCAAAAGGATTAAGGGTAATTACAAGAACCAAGGTTAAAAGGTATTACACGCAACCCCAAAACCAAGAAACACGGTTGGTCATTTGCAAAGTGAGAGAGAGAGAGAGAGAGAAACAATGTCACATTAAGCCTAAACAGTATGCCTAATGAGACCCTTGCCTATTTTCTTAAGCCTCAAGGAATTTTAGGACCACCTTGCCCTGAGGCAAGCCTCAGAAAAGCCTTTTAAGCTTACGGCCACCATCATCCATCCCTAAAAACATTCAATAACAAGGTCTATAACATTGTAAATAGCCAAGACCATATCCATGACTAGAAAATTTAAATTTACAATCATATGGCTAAATCCTGGCAATGGACATCAAAATTTTGGAGATGAGTTCTGATCTGGCACTGGCATTCGGCCAGAACCCTTACATTTGATCCAATGAAAAGACACTCATGAGAATATTGAAAATCTCATCAAGTAAATTTCTGAAGCAACATGTACAGAATAAGTTCACGTCATTTTTGCTCAACAACTTAGAGTCCATAGGAAATTCAAAGAAGGAATATAAGCTGACCTTGAAACAAAAGACATTGTCAACAGGTAGAGCAGCTGCTGATGGGAGAGCATTGGAAGATAATTCATAGCAGCTCTACGCACTGCAGCTTCCTTAGCCACTTTAACCCATTCTGGAGTTCCAAAGTTAGCAGCTTCCCCACAATTAAAACCTATATTGCAAAATGATACTATAAGAATCCAGTCAAAGAACTAGGATGAACAGAGAAGGATTCAAGGAAACCTAATATGACAGAGAAACTAAAATTCCAGGAGCAGAATAAACATGTTCTACTATTGACTGTTATTTTCAGAAACTAATTGTAAATACCAGTACATCACACACCATATTTATAAAGAAGTACAGCACTGGAAATATAGCATCTGTTACTGAAATGAATGATCCTTATAACCGCGTTTACTCTTTACTTTCAAGTTTCAACTAGATGTCTTCATATTAAAACACTCCTTTTTTTAATCGAATTTTAAGATAATATATTTATTTAAATAAAAACTAGAAAAAAGGGAAAAGACGAAGCATATGTTACAAAAGAAATAAGCCTAGTAAGCAGTTTTTGCTCAACCCTTTTTGCAGTCAAAGACTCTTATCAATGAGTCGAGTGAATGGTCCCACAAGCTCTAATTTCCATAAAGAACACGATACATATATGTCATGGTTCAAAGATACAAAATTCCCATCTTACCTTTACTGAGGAATTTGTAAAGCACCACTTGAGAGCATCACCGATGCAGAGAATGTTAATAAGAAAGGGAAAATTAGGTCTATTCCTTTGTATAGGAATGATTTTACTGCATGTAGGGGTATTTTGGAAAATTTACCAATTAGATTTTCCTTTTAGGGTTTTCAAATTTGCTAATTTCTATCCTTATCTAGGATTACTTGAGTCCAATTTAGAGTTTAGAAAGTATTCTTTTGGTAGAAATCCTTATTATAAGAAGTTTCAATAATCTTAGACTTTCTATTTTCTAAAAGTTTCTATCCTGTGATAATTTGTGACCATTAAGAGTTTAGAAATTTTCTATTTTAGAAGAATTTGAGCCCTAGTTGATTTCTAAATTAGTAACTCTTATTTTTTTAATGTGAGGAAAACCTTTGAGCAAACCCTAGGTCCATATAAGACCCCACAACCCATATGGACCAGGTAAGTCCAAGGTCCATGAGAAACATGAAACCTTGTGTGGGCGGCCCCAAGGGATTTAACAAGAATCAGACTCAGGACCTTCGCTTCCTAAAGCATAGTCCGTTGCCAACTGAGCTACCATCTGGGGTTATTAATTACTCTTATTTTTAGAAGGTTTTTACTAGCCTAGCAAGTTTTATAAAGTTTATAAATAAAGGACACTGTACCAAAATAAAATTAGACTTTGATTAATGTAAAGTTGACTGTTTTGGTTTGGTTATTGAAGGCATGCTTGCCTAGATTCTCTCCTCTACTTCTACTACTTCTTCTTCTCTTTTCTTTAATTTCCTACAGTGTTGTGTTTTCTAATTAATCCCTAACCAGTCCCTATTTTTATTATTTCTCAACCTAAAACCCTACTCCCATAATCCTAAACCTATTGCTATGCCATAATCCTTTAACCTAACATCCTGATCCTACATCCTAAAATAGTTGTTGTCCAACAATTCCAATAAAATATTCCAAAAATTCCAACCACAGATTGCCTTTAAACCTCAACCTATTTCAACCCTAGCTCATCTACAAAGCCTAGTTCCCTTTCACCACACTTCAAATTCTAAAATCACAAACCTTAGAGCATTAATCTAGGGTTTAACTGCATCAATCACCTTCTCTCTCTCTCTCTCTCTCTCTGTGTTCTCACCTTCTCCATCCACTTTGGCCACCATTAAACCAGCTCCCCGCTTCATCCCAATCTAGTTCCACCATTATCATAACCCCCATCTCATGACCACTGAACTCTCATGACTACCACCCACAGCCACCAACCATCACAATCACCACCAACGGTCCAACACCAACCCACCCATGTTTCTTTCTCTATCTATAGCTCCACCACCCCACAGCCCCACCGCCTCATTCACCTTCGCATAACCCAAAAGAAAGCCAAAATTTATATATTTTTAAAGGGGAAAAAAAAGAAGGCATTTACAGTAACAGGTGTTGGTGGTGGTCTTATGTGGAGACCATAGAGTCGTTGCCTCGTTGGTGATGATGGCAGTGTTTGTTGCGGGATTGCAGTGGAGTTCAAATGGAAAATGCATGGTGGTAGCAGGTGTTGGTGGTGGCTTTATGTGGGGTTTGATAGAAAATGAAAATGGTGGCTTTTTGGGTTGAAGTTTTTCACCAGAGGTAATAGAGAATAATGGGTTGCTGGCAATGAACTTAATTAGAAATGGGGTTCCCAAAAGATAGATAAATAAATAATAAAAAACCTTGATGGCAACCCATTCCTTCTCCCTCTCTCTCTCTCTCTCTCTCTCTCTCTCTCTCTCTCTCTCTCTCTCTCATTGTGGGGTATGTGTTGCAGTGGGTAAGCGAGGGGTAGTGGTGGAATGGTAATAGTGGGGTGTTGGTGGACGAGGATGAGTAGATGGTAGTGGTTGCAACTATGGGTGGAGGTAATTAGTGGTGGATGATGATGGGTGTTGGTGATAAAGGGTGATGGGTTGTCTCCCAAGAAATAGCCACATGGCAAACCAAGATTGGCTTTTTCTTTTATCTAAATTTTGTTATTAATTCATATTAAAGGTTTTACAACCCCACCACCTCCCAATCAAAAAAAAAAAAAAAAAAAAAAAAACTTAAATTAAGCATATAATACATTTTTTAGTTTTTAAAAATAAAAATATAATAAATGAATAAAATATGGAAAGACATCACATAAGTTGAAACGTTGTGTTCTATATGAGAAGGGTATTTGCATCATTTCACAACTTCTGTAAACTCCTTGATGAAAAGGGGTTTGAGAGTAATTTTTAAAAGTAGGGGGTTCAATCCACCTCGAGAAAGATAAGGGGGTCTAAGTATAATTCACCCTTTATAAAAAAAAATATTCACCCTCCTACATACATTTCCCAATGGGAAGTTAATCGGTTAATCCTTCCACTTTTACATCTGGGACTTTAAAACTCACTGATATAAGGTCTCCTACTTAGTCTTTGAAAATTTTAAGTTGAACAATGCATTTTAAGATCATCTACAGATCAAAAGCATGCCTGCACATAATGAAAATAAGTCCTTCACTTCCCACCTAAATGTTTCATTCATTAAACCATGCACTCATTCCAAAATTCATAGAATTCCATTCTCTAGACTCATACTTCAATAAACTTGTAATAACTTAGCCTTTGGTACAGTAAGAATTTTTATTTTTTACTCCCTTCATCCCATAAAGATAGGCCTCTTTGAAAAAGCACGCAGATTAAGAAAATCAATTAATGAATTGATTTGTCATCCATTCAATTATTTTCTTTCCAAAAGTACCCTTCTCTACTATCAATGCATTGGTTATGTGTTCAAAGTAATTCTTGGTATCATAAAGGATAGTATGGTAAAGTTTAAAAAATTTATAATTTGACTTTTCAAAGTGAAAAACATTTTGGGACAACCAAAAAAGGAAAGAAGGCCTATCTTTGTGGGACGGAGGGAGTACTTTTTTACTTCTTTTTTTTTTAATAATTATATTGCTAAAAGGAAGGGCAAAGCCATGTATACAACAAGGACAATTTGTCCAGTGCAGAAGATTATAACATCATATTCTCCATATAAATACTCCTGCATGTTCAAAAAGAAATTGTAAAGCAATTACCGTGGCTGAATCCTACATGGTAAGCCCTCGGAAAAGTCACAACAAATTCACCAGGGTTCTGTATTAACCTAAAGAAAAAACCAGAATAGTATAAGTAGCACTTCAACAAGGACATAAAGAAACAAACACCAAATGTCAACCTAGGCTCCACGTATCAAATGTAAGACAATTCAACTGATGGCAATTTAATATCCTAACATATGAATAAAAGATCTTTTTCGGTAAGTAACATATGAATAAAAGATGCTAATAAGGATAAGAGGAAACAAAGATGAAACTAGACAAGAAGCAACCCACCTGCAACAAGGAATTCCTGATGCAACAACTACCTCAGGGGATAAAAGAGTGGTCTTCTCGCCCAAAAGTGTGAGAGCAGCTGACAATAAAAGAAACTGAACAAGAGTTACAACAATGCTACAAAAGTAATGCTCCACTTATGACACTTAGGGCACTTCCCTCTGTTGACAATTTCCATGTGCACAATCATGTCGGTAAGGGTCCACCTTGTCTTGATATGAATAAATAAATAAATATATACCTATATCTATATCTATACACACACACACACACACACACACACAGATTGATGAACAGAACATAACCATTCTAGCTCTCAAACGAGACTTAATAATTAGTTCATTTCAATCATCTAAGAGATCACTTATTTCTGTAAAAATAAGGAAATCTGTGGGGAAAAAATGTGATTGGACAAAACTATGATTATGTATAAAACATATATGGAATCGCTAAAACACAAGCACAATCTCAGCACACTGCAAAATAAGAAGAAAATCGAACGATATGATAAGTCTATAAATATCTACAAAATTAGAAATAATTGGTCGTATTTCCAATAAATTAGAGCATAACAGCAGATATAAAAATAGGCTTTTCTTGTATACACACTGTGTATAGGAGCTTTTGCTCTTTTTGTTTAGAACTAATTGGTTGTATCTCCAATATATTGAGAGCATAACAGCAGATACAGAAATAGGCTTTGCTTGTAAACACCCTTCGTACAGGAGCTTTTGCTCTTTATGTTAATAATACTTTCTTCACTTCATCACAAAAATAAATACATAAATTTTTATAAAATAAAAAAAAAAAAACAAAAAAAAAACAACAGATATAGAAATTAATAGTTAAAAAGGGAGCCACCTTGCTCACTCAGTAGGTATATAAATTTCACTGTATTAAAATTTACAACCTTAGTTCACAACCCATTCTTATAGTTACATTACTAACCATGATGCCCTTTCAGAACACAAAAATAAAAATTAAGACTACATCGGAAAGTATATTGGTACCATTTCCCCTTCCGTAGGGGGTATAAATAATACTCCCTCCGTGCCACAAAGATAGGCCATCTTTGACAAAACATGAAGACTAAGATTATTAATGCATTGACTCATCACCCACTAAACTTTTACTTTCCAAAAGTACCCTTCTACTATAAGACATAAAAAATAGTGATAAACCAGTATTGGGTTTTGTGTTGAAAGTAATTTATGGTATGACAAAGGGTGGTATAGAAAAGTTAAAAAATATATATATATATGATTTAATTTTTCAAAGCGGACAAACATTTTGGGACAAAAAAAGTAGAAAAAAATGGCCCATCTTTGTGGGACAATGGGAGTAGGTAATTTTAATTTCCTTATTCCGACTATCAGTATGGAAACATGAACTTATTCTGCAATTCCAGACAAAGAAAAGCCATGAATTTGTAAAGCGTGTGATTTAATAAATCCACACGTATAAGGGTATATTTAAAAAAGGAAATTATTTAGGCTCACAGTCACCCCTACTTTAACGCAACAAAGACCCAGCCCAATGATAAAGGATTGTAATAAACTAATGCTCTGTAGAGAAAGAAGTACAAATATAACCTACCACTACCATACTATTAATTAGTCATAACACAGACTCAGTAACTATGAAGTATGAATCGGGGGCACTTTTGACCACTAATTGTGTTGCCAGCCACCCATTGCTATCGGTATACAGAATCTAGAAAAAAATTATTGGGAAAACTGAGGGAATGACTTTTAATAGAAAAATTATTGCAGCTTCTATGAAAGATATCTTTATTCCAACAATTGAATAAATGGCACAAATATAAAAAATACAGAAAAGCAAGACGTTATCGTTAAACAGCATATATCTACAAGGAAACATTTATCAAAAAGGGGGAAAAGCGGACCCAAATGTTTTGCAACATTACCCTATGCATTAGAAAAGATCGAATATATAATAGCATATAAAAAGTAATTCAAAGGAGACCTCAATTAACAACAGGACATACAAAAAATTTTCTTCATCATATTGCATCAACAGGCCAAAAAAGACCCACTTCCATAACAGGTAAACATGAAGGCTAAAATGTTAAGATATCAATGAAAGGTAATAATATTTGCAAGTAATACATGGATTCTGTATCTGCAGTGGCTCATCCTTCAACAGGTGACAAAGCCCAGCCAAGGTCATATCACACAAAAACAATGACAGGGCATCATATGCACAAGGCAGGTAACTATGTGGGTGTGCAGTCATGCCAGCAGTAACAAGTGTAGAAGCTAGAAACAGCAGGTTCTCTTCCATCATTATACAGATAATAAATTTTTAGCCTTCCGTATTTGAGTATTTATCCAAGGTGTCAAAGAACACCCAAAACCAGCATTTTAACAGAAAATTCAATAGTATCATTCTTTAGTTTTTTTTAATTCCTTAAGTAATAACTATAAGTAAATTTCATACCTAACCGATCAACATTTCCTCCATAAGCCTGGTTCCGAATGACTTCCTCAAAAGTAAATGCATAATCTCCCGGGACTGCATACCAAGTCTTTGGGGAGCCACAGTGCAGAAAATTCAAGCTATGAAGCTCATGATCTTCAACATGCCAAGCAAACCAGCTGAACAACATACCGATGTAGATCATTGGAGACGTAACACCCGGGATATCATCCGGCATAAAACGTGTAAGTGAGCCAGGTGAACGTGCAATTACTTGTAGGTTCCAAGGACTATTTGAAAGCTTCCAGCCAGCAGTACCTTCCATCTCATTACTAGAATTTGAACTCTTCTGCCTAGAAGTCAACATAGTGGGAGAACTACTAGATGCCATGGATGTCTCCAATGATAATTTTGGAATACTCGTGTCGGAAACATCCTTATTTTCATCATTAGGAGAATTTCTTACACTATCGTCACGTTTCTTGCGAACAAAGCTCTCTCGACTGCTCTTCTTAAAAACCCTCTTCCTCCTCCGTTTATGGAAATACCGAAATGGTCCCTCTGGTTCTCCGAAACCTGAACCTGGCACATCATTTGCATATTCCACATAAATAGGCTTCTCAGAAGCTGCCTTCCAAAACATTGCCTCTATAACTAATGGAGAAATCTCCTTAATCATACCCAATAGGTTCCGCGCAAAAGCTTTCGACTTAGTTTCAAACTGTTCCAATGTATAAATAGACCCACTCTGCCATACTTGCTTATGAACAGCCGGTGGTTGTTGCGGCTGAACCGCCCCTCTATTCCTTTTCGTACTATGACCCAATTCTTGATGCCTAGTCGTAAATACCGCCCGAACCTCACCATCATTATCTCCATCCCCAGAACCCAATTTTGACGGAGAACAAACAGCATCAGAACCCAATTCAGGGCACTTCGAGAGTGACTTGTTTAAGTTAAAAAGAACATATTTCTTCGAAGGTTTCGGCAACGGCGGAATAACCTTACAAATACCAAAAGCACGAGCATGCTTCTCAATTTTCGATATATAAGCAATTGGGTCTGCGAATTCGGTGTCAGTCGGGCGGAATTCAGGTGCCAACGGCAACCCTTCTAGCCAATTGGGTATTTCCTCATCCCTCATTACAACCCAGATTTCAGCACTACTATATAAGAAAAATCAAAGACAAAAAAACTACTGTTTTTCAAACATACAACATTTTTTATTGGGAAGTTACATCCAAGGCATGCGATTTATACATAGTGAATTAAAAAACCCTAGATTGAAAGAAGTAGTGTGAAAATTGTTACATGGGGTTTTTGTTTGTGATTGAAACTACATTTACGTTCACAAATCAAGAGAACAAGATGAAGGTAAAAGCTTTGAATTGAGGAAAGATATGAACAATAGAACCTGCAAAGCTTCAAGAGATTCAGCAGAGTTGGCCTTCAAAAGCACCAAAGAAGAGAGAGAGAAAGAGAGAGAGAGAGAGAGGGGGGGGAACTGAATTGGGGTGTCGAGGCATTCCAAACAGCGCAAAATAGTACTATCTCGAACGGAGTGATTTAACATACGCCGGGGCGACACAGCGCACTGATTTTTTGGGTCACCGTTCAATGCGCCGTCCGATTTCAGTTGGGCCCTTTTGTGGGCCCTGGTGAGCCGGGTTTTTGGTCTAATAGCATCGCGGAGTACGGACGTAATTATGTTGACGTGATATGGTATGAGTGTGATAGGCACCATTACCTACTCAAAAAGAGAAAAACTTTCTCGATCCTTGACGTGGTGCAATCAACCAATCACATTCAAGTAAAATGAAATTATTAATGCATTTTTTTATTTCATAATTTCAATTTGCTTAGTTATGATTGGCTGATTAGAGCACCTCCAGTCATGTGAGCTAAAAATAATGAACTATTGGTATTTTAGCACATGCTACAGTGCCAAATGCTATAATTTATCACAAGATGCTCTAATGGTGTAAATGTGTAGTGTGCTATTTTTTGCCACAACTTTAATTTCCTTTATTTTTTTATAAACTACCAACTACTATCTTCCAACTTCCATTCTCTCTCTCTCTCTCTCTCTCTCCAAATATTTCCCCTTCTTTTTAACTCTTACACTTCAAACCCTCTTCTCTTCTCCTCACCATGTGCAAAGCCTTGACTAAGAAAGGGTACGCAAAAAGCGGGTCGTGTGGAAAGTGAAAAAAGATTTCTAGACTGGATGCAAAGCCTTAGCCAAAAAAGGATATGCAAAAGAAGGTCGTGTGCAAAAAGTGATAAAGGAGTACTGGCTGGGGAAATTGAGATGCTTGAAAGCAAGAGACGAAACCAAATTTGTGATTCAGTTCAACAGTAGTTCAAGAAGGGTTTGTTTTCTTAATGCAAAGTTGCTTGAAGTGGGACAAATGGGCTAAACATAAGGGTATGTTTTTTGATTATATATATATATATAATAAGATTTCAGTATTATGTTTGAAAATATTGCATTTTTAAGGCTGTTTGGTTACTAATAAAATTTTAGAAATAAAGGAAGAGAAATATCTGATTTTTCATATTTGCTGCTGTGTTGATTGTTGAGAAATGGAGCGAGTAGTGTGCTTGGTTGCTGAGAAAGGGGGGGAAAGCTGACATGGCAAATATAACAATAGCTCACTCTTGTACCAAATATAGCACAAGGTTGAGCTATTGCTATATTTAGCACATGCATTTAGCTGACTATTGGAGCATCCCAACTTGTGCTAAATGCTATAATATAGCAATAGCATCATATAACTCACCATTGGAGATGCTCTTACATTACGTAACCCATACCACAGTTCATAAAAGTTCTTCTCCCTCAAAAATATGTGTGTATGTAATCAAGCTACCATCACCTCAGAAATCAGATTTGCTGCTACATTGCAAAAACACAAAAAACATTATGTTGTGGTGAATGAGATCGTAACATATTGCACCATGTGGACTAAGGTGCAAAACTCAAGCTCAAGGGTTGATTCGTGTGGCATTCGGGAATGGGTACATGCAGAAATGACTGCCACAAATGATCGTTTTTTATGTCAATCGTCGAATTGCCACATGTCATGATCTTGTCATCGCAACATGGTGTTGTATTTTTTCAACGTAATAGCAAATTCAAACTCTTTCACCTCCTCAAAGGTTAAGCCATTTTAATAAGGTGTATGGTTGAACTCTACCGTATTCCTACTTCTTCGTGTGTGTTTTTTAATAAGCTCCTACTTCTTCGTGTTAGTTCCTACTTCGTGTTAGAAAGAATAAGGCCAATGACAGGCATTAAAGTTTTGCATTAAGGAAATGGGCAAACCCACCTGTCCTCCAACCAGGATGCATATGTCTTATATGGTCTAATATAAAAAGGCAACAAAAATATAATCAAAACATATATATATAATTATAGTTTTAACCCCTACTTTGACATGGATGTGTCCTCTGTTTGATTTATTTTTTTGGTAAGTAAAACTCTGCTTGATTTAAACCTTGGTGAATGTCTTTTTCACTATATTTTTCTCATTGTTTACAAAAGAAAAATTTGTGTAAAATAGCAACATTACGTTGATAAATATGTCTGGAAAAATAAAATTGTATACAATAGTTAATTAGTTATACACAATAAAAAGTTGTTGTAACGATCTTGATTTCAACTTTGCTTTGGTGAGTATGTTTACTCTTGTTATTTTGCAAGAAAAACAAAAAAGGATTTTATCTTGATGAATATGTTGACGCCACGATGGCTTGACACATCTGTCATTTTAGTCATATTAATATAATGACATTCTATTACTATTACATGGAGTACAATTTTTTTTTTTATTGTTACATATGAGTTTGCTAAGTCATTAGTCTAGTCATAAATGTGTAAAATGTCAAGTAGTTAAGGGTTCGAATCTCGAAGGCAGTAACATGATGTAAATTTGTTTCTTGATGGTTCTACTTAAACAATAAAACCATTAATCTTTAATGAGGTTAAGGTCACACTATGACTCAACTGACCTGAAGAAACGCTTGTAATTCCTTTATTTTATGGGTTCGTTTAAGCCCTCCTTATCATTAGTTTATAATGAAATTACTATGATTACACCCGAATACAGTCACCATCTCTAATTACCCCTCTTCTACCCTTTTTGATTATCAAAAAACACAAGTTTGCCCCTACTATTGAAATTCTGGCTTTTAGATTTATTATTTTTATTTATTTTTTATTTTTCCTAAAAAAAAAAGGGGTTTGCTCGGTGATGTATTCCCATAAGCGCATTTTAGCATGAAGCAGTGTTTATCACATAGAAAGCGACGTCTAAGGTGTACACATGTGGTACCGCACACTATTATCTGTAAATTAGCTAGGGATCCTGAGATTTCCTTGGACGGTCTCACAATTATTTCCCAAACCCTCACCATCCACGTGGCACTCTAATAACCCTACGATTGTTCGATTCGTCCCTACTCCCTACGTTAAGATAATTCTTTCCTTGGGTGTCAAAATTATGACATCTCAGCCAAAAAAAAATTATGACATCATAAGTGGGTGTCCAGGATCATCAAGTAACAGATCCGACGGCTATAATTGGGCTGCTGAGTTTTTAGAAAAAAAGGAAAGGAAAGAAAAGAAAAGAAAAGAAAAGAAATGATGATGAATCTGGTGGGCCCACACGATGATGGAGCTACACCGTACTGTATTGTATCATTCCTTTACATGGTAAATCCTCAAAAGGGACCGAAAGGTCAGCCACAAGTGATAGTGGCCCTAGTGGGTTACATATCTTTGATGTTTAGTCAAATTTGAGGCCTGAAGTAATTTTCTTACCATATAACATAGTATCAGAAAGACAAAAATAACCCTATCTTCCCAAAATGGACGACAAGCAAAGGTAAGGGGCGTGGACCACTGAATTATGATGTATAACCTTTTTCTTCTTCTTCTTCTTCTTCTTCTTCTTCTTCTTCCCTCTCTTTCTTTTTTCTGTTTTTTTTTTTTTTTTTTGGGGGGGGGAACTCAAAAATGGTTGCATTTTATTGAAAGACACTAGCCCATGCCACTAGGATATAACACATCGGGGACATGGGAGATTTTTTATTTTTTATTTTTTTTCTTGCAATCTTTGATATTTTTGGGTGTTCAGATTTAATACAATTGGGTACTTTTACTGTATGGTTTAGTAAACGTAGGATCGATAACACATGGGCAGGGAGGAGAAATGAAAGGCTATTAGGCGTTAAATGCATCTCTCGAATTTCAACCTTCCATTTTTCTTCCTTGTCACGTGTCATCGATCTTATGTTTACTGTACCATGCAATAACTCCACCAATTCCAAATCCGTGCCCAGCCATCTAAAGTTGAGCATGGAAAGGAGATTCGTGTTTATTTATGATTTTAAGTTATTTATGACTCCATTTCACCGTTGCCAATTCACCACCCATTACAAAATAAACAATTTTCACGTTTTCCCTAATAAAGCGTTTGATGTCACAGCCGCACCATTGTTTCTCCTTTTACTAAAAAAATGAAGTGCTTAGCCATACCAAGAAGTAAATCTAAAAAATACCATGCTTAAAATTTATGAAACCAACGGAAGAATCAAGGAAGTTCCAAAATTCCAAAGAGTTTTTGAAATGGGCTATTTTCAAGTAATTTCTTCTGTGCAATTGAACAGTTTGATAACTCAAATAAAAATAAATAAATAAACTATAGTCTGATGCATGCGCAGTGGCGAAGCCAAGAATTGGTTTCAGAGAGACCAAACTTTGAAGGAAAAGTCATGTAGGGGAGAGGGAGTTAAGAGTGATTGTTCTCGAAACCTCATAAATTTATGGGACATATTGGTATATGGGTAGAATTAATATAAGGGCCAAAAAACCAAAATTTCATAAGGGCCAAATATGTAATTATTGAAAAAACCTAAGTATAAAATATGAAGAAAAAATTTTCAAGAGGGCCAAGTGACCACTTTGGGCTTTCATTGGTAAACTAGGGGATATTATATGTATTTAACCAAATTTGACGATGATTTGTCACTGTAATACGATGGAGACAGCTGCATTAAAATTGACCTCCATATTTGATCTTTCCTTATCGTTATCTTTTTCATTTTTGTTCAATTGAAGCTAGGGTGGCAAGCAAACCCACGTAAGAAAGTCCCCTCCACATAAGACATCACTCGTTGCATGTCTATATATTTATCTTCCTTGGGACAAAGACATGCATCACCCACGTGTTGGGTGTTTTACGAATTTGGATCCAACTTCGAAAGCAGGATATTGGGTGGGTACGTACAACATTTTAAATCTACACATATCATGTATTGGAACCAAGCCTTTAGTGCGACACCGATCATTTTTAAAAATGAGGGGGGAACGTGACTTTATTTGGGTAAATAGTATGGGCCCCAAAGTGTTAAGAGGCGTAATGTGGCACTTTGATGGCTATTCCTCCGAATCTTCAACATAGTACTTCATGGGTTTTGTTGTGTTTTGAAAGTAATTTGGGTCGAAAACCAGCTAGTTAACTCAATTGAGTGAGAGCAAATACCCGCCACCTTAAAGAATGAGGCTTTACTCCCTAGTTTAGGGGCATTTGCAGTTTTTATTGAAATTAGATTACAATCCGATAATTTCTACTTGAATTCCATGACTAATTGATATAACGGTCAAAATTGTAACCTATCTAGAACAGGCTTGGGCCAAATGTGAACTAAGTTTCAAATGCTGGCCTGACCTGGTGATTGCCCTAGCTAGGTAAAGAGATGCAAAGCAAGAATTCCCAAGAATGGCGAAAGAGGGAATTCTAGAGGACTAGCTAGATAGGTTCTCCCTTTGGAGTGTTTTGTCTCTAAGATGATTATAGCCCTAGTTGATCAAGCTTGGCTTTTGCCGATTTGGTTGAGCCTGTTCATTGATTTTATTTTATTCTTCTTAATTCCCCCCCTCCCCCTTATTCGTTTACGTTAAACAAATTGTAAATTATCCACAACCCCCTCAGATACCACTAGGCCACAGCGGCCGATGAATTAATCGATCTATTCATCAAATATTATAGTAGCAAAGCCTGTCCAAAAGTAGAGCTAGCTAGAATTCAAAATAAAAACCATAGAGCACATTTTAAAAAAATCAACAAAAAATTATGGTATGCAGCTCCAATTTCTCCACTTTAATTAATCTAATTTAGGAGAGGTGAATGCTGCCTGGACATACAAGATATCCCGTAAGTGTATGTAGGGGTGTTCGTGGTTTGGTTTGATTCGGTTTTAGGGTAGATTTCAAACCAAATCATTAGATTTCGGTTTTTTTTTTCCCAAACTATTCTATAAAAAACCAAACCAAACCAACCAAACCATAAAATTTCAGGTTTGGTTCGGTTCGGTTTTGGGTTTTATCCTATCAAGTAGCAACAAATAATTGAAATGGAAAAAATGACAAGCCAAACTCCAAATAAAAATATTTTTAATAAAATCATTACATTAGCAACTAAAAAAAGCATTAAACATTATATCAAAATAGAAAAATATCAACTTATGTAAATCCAGGTTCAAATCTCCAATATAATACGTGTTAATATCTCACACAACATTAATAGCTAATTTAATATATGCCAATTTAACAAAGGAAAAATAATAAGAGAGTTAAAATCTACAAAAACAAGCTCATTCCAAACGTCTTTCTTCTAATAGTATACTAGTATTTTGAATATATTACCTATTCTATCCTTATTAGAATTGAAAATTTACAAACCAAGTTTATTGTATCTATTACCTATTCTTCCCATATTAGAATAGAAAATTTACAAACTAAGTTTAGTATGTAATATATAAAATTACATATATATATATATATATATAAAATATTTTTTCAGTTTTTTTGGTTTTTTTGGTTTGGTTTGGTTTGGTTTGGTTTGGTTTTTTTAAACATGAAAACCAAAACCAAACCAATTTAATTCGGTTTTCTAAAATTGGAACAAAAAAAAAGAAAAAATAAATAAAAAACAACCAAACCAAACCGACCGATTTGGTTTTAAGCAAAACCTTGAACACGCTGGCCTAAGTGCATGTAATAAACCACGACAATGAGAAATGCTATACAAACTGAAAGTCCATCCGATAAGTAATTCCTTCAGACGTGGTAGTCATTTTTCTCTTCATTTAAATAACTAATTATCAACGTCATTAATTTTTTGTCAGTTTCAAAATGTCGATTACCATGGAGAAATCTGTAATTGCATGCACAGTCTACATCGATTGCGTGCCATTTATTATGGAAATCGGTATCCCAAATACTTAAATTTCGATCATATGACACGCCAGCGGTCATAATTAAAGCCCATATGAACAAATTAAACAACGAACATGATAATTAAAACCTCAAACAATTAGGTCGACAGTCTTAATCGATCCGCAATCATTTTGGGGTTTCGCTAATTATTCCACCGCCTCCGCCACCAGCACGATCACCTTGGCCACCAGATAGTTGATTGCAGTAATCTTCGCAGCTTGGGCCGCACCCCTCAACAGTTGCACCCTCCACTCCCATGCACACAGGCATGCAGTCTTTAGCGCATTGTGAGAGTGCTTCACTCATGTTGGTGCATGCCATTACAACCAATGCAGAAATCAGGAGTGCGGCAATGGTCTTCTTCATGGCCATCTTGTCCTCTTCTCTTAATTGGATTCTCCTTCTCTTTTTTTTTTTCTTTTTTTCTTCTATGAAAATATGGAACCTTGGTTGGAAAGAGGGTGAAGAAATGAGAGAGAAAGTTGCTTATATATGTGAGGGATATGCATTTGCACCTATAAATAAGGAGAGAAATATGGTGATCCTCATTTTAGGTGGTCTGGAGCAAAACATGGAGAACCATAGCTTCACTGTTGAAGGTTTCCAACTTTTTAAATAAGGGTCTTATGGGGGTATATTCATCACCATTTGGGGCACAGAGGATGTCTCTGATCTATATAATATGGTTGATATGCCTCTCATTTGTGATGATAGGCGTGCATGACAGTGGACTTGCCCCATCGCACCAATGTTTTCATGTATCTAGGGCCGGTGGCTGAGTTTGAAATTTTAGGACCCAAGGTCGACGGAGTTAGGAATTTTTGGTTGATCGAAGGGGCCGGTGGCTGAGTTTGAAATTTTAGGACCCAAGGTCTACGGAGTTAGGAATTTTTGGTTGATCAAAGGGGCCGAATCTAAAAATTTAAATAAGAACTTATATAAACAGTACAAGAACGCAACTGTACTATTGGTTATGTTATTAAAATGCCCATTATTTGTTGCATGTTGTCAATCTTTTACTTCTTTTTTTTGATACTTGAGTTGGGAGTGCCCTTTTCAGTGTTTTTTTTTTTTTTTTTTTTTTTTTTTGCACAAATTACAAGTTTAGCCATTTTTCAGGTATCCCCTTAAAGAAAAAATTAATGCAATGTTTCATCTTAATTAGGTTTGGGTGAAAAATCAAGTGAAAATTGGGTGGAAAAAAAAAAAAACTAGAAAACACTATATCCCTTCTATACATTTAATATTCACTAATTCCTATAATGTTTTCTCACCCAATTTTTATTCGATTTTTCAGTCGAAACCTAACTGAGACGGATATTGCATCAATTTTATAATTTTTCTTTAGGGGGTTATGCGAAAAAAGGTCTAAACATTGATAATACCCCTCTTTTATTATACCTATATGAATCAATTATACATAGCTCGATTTGATTAGGTAATTTCCACTTACCGTCCAAATTAAGTTGAAGGTTTAAGGATAGTCACCTGTATAATTTTTAAAATTTTGAATCTTTATACATGAAGTGTTAAATTTTTTTATATTTTAAGAAAAAAACTAGGCCATAGCGGTTAACCATTCCATATAGCTCCACCCCTGCTTATACCCTCTTCCATATGTAGGTAATTGGATAATTGCATGTGGTGATGAGTGATCTCACTAAATTTTCACTAAACTCCTGTTTGTCATTTTTGTAAGAAACTTTTTTCCAACTAATAAGAAAGACTTTACATTTGTCAGGCCTAGAATTCCACAGAAATCTCCTCATAGCTTTCTCAATCTCCTTGAGATGGCCCAATGGAATTTGAAAAAAAATTCATGGCATGAATAGGATACACACTAATAACCGATTGCAGAAGATATGAAAAAACAAAAAAAGGGATGATGACCCATTTCTTGAGTAACAGATATACAGATCCATAGGATACACACTAAGAAACAGAGACAACATTCTATATACCAGAGGAGGGAAAAAAAACAAAACATAGATATGCAAGTGGCTTATATTGCAGTGTTGTTGAGCGAACAAAGAGAATATTCTGCCAAAAAAAAAAAAAAAAAAAATTCATTTCAAATGCAAAACAATACCTAAATGAAAGAGATTGCTCTTGCTTGAGAAAAGTCTTCAAAGTGGAATAAAAGACATCGAATTCCAGGGCTGAAAGAATGTCGGATTCCATCTCAAATGCTTCTTCCTTCATGTATCAAATTTCAGTTATCTCACAAAAGTCATCAACATTTTGTAGGGTCTATTTTCTTGAAATTTACTATTTATAACTCTATATCTATACTATTTATAAGGTCCTTTAAATAAAAAAAAAATTGATTGACAAATCCTTGGCCTTGTGAGATAACTATCAACATACAAAACTTCGAGAAACAAAGCGTTAGACTAACCAATCAACTCTTTGATTTCTCATTTCAGCACTCACTCCCTCTTGAACCCAATGGGGTGAAGGTTTCATCTCCATCTAAATAGAAAACTAACTTCTAGAATTTAGCATTAACTGTTAAAACCAAATACCCATAATAAAATCAAACGTCAAAAACCCGAATTAAAATAAATCTCAAAGAATAGACAATTATTAATTAAGAATTAAAGAAAGAGATCGACCTTCCTCTGTTTACCTCAATTCTCAAAAAATTATTGTAATTGTCCTCATACCCTGCATACATTAGCAGGTCATCCATATTGTTATCTATGTCTTTCATTGCCAGTGGAGAATCCTATTTCTTGAGCCTCTTTGATCCAAAATTAAGGTCCCCAATGATACTGCCCTCTTCTTCACAATGGGGACATGGTTCTCCCCGTCAGACATTGTCGCTAAAATTCTTGTTGAAAGTCGTCGGAGATTAGGGTTGAGATTAAGCCAATTAATGCTTTAAATAACCAAACTACTTAAACTCGGCTCGAAATTGGCTCAATTAAAAAATTTGATCTAGCTCGCTCATAAGCTCATCGAGCCAATCTCAATCCTTACTTTTGAGCTCGTTAATTTAACGAATCAAATTTGAGCAATCTACTACTTGACTAGCTCAACTAAATTCAGTTCATTTACACCTCTAAAAGAGACCTACGACCCCATAGAAAGACATTGCAATCCCTGATGGAAAAAAAAAAAAAAAAAAAGATTTGCTAAGACCAAAATAAAGATATCAAATTCCTACCAAGATATCATGTTATATATTAATTATATGATGCTACATAGTCTTAATTTTTTGTTCAAGTAATGTATAGGCAGTTTGGTTAATCAATTAAAATTTTCATTAAGAGAACAATGGGTTTGATATATATGATTAATACCACATCACTGGGGCAAAAAAATTGAACCCATTATCATTTTCCTCATTATATATGTAAAAACGACAATTGATTCTTGTATATATCTAAATATCACAATTTTAAATCACCAAGGTAAGAGGGTCAAGGGGATTAAAACACTCCCAAAGTTGGCAGTTTGTATCATTTCATAGGTGATAGGGCCAAGGCAAGAAGGTTAATAAGCAATGTACCTGTTCCATTCCAACTTGCCTCTAATAAGTTCAAAAACTACTTGGGGTAAGAGCATCTAATCTAATAAATATATACATACATACATACATATATACATACATACATACATATATATATATATGTATGTATGTATATATGTATGTATGTATTTATGTATATATATATTAAAGTAATGTCTAAGGCAACCATATGGCATCTTTTTGTACAACCAAGTGGGGTCCTTGTGTTCAACCAGGTGGTGTGTTCTTTGATTTTTGAATAATTTTTATTTTTGTAATATTTTTATCTTAAGACACCTAAATGATAAATCAATATAATTTCTCAATAATTATTTTATAAAGAGACCTGAATCAACCTAATATTCTCAATAATTATCTTATAAAGATACTTAAACCAAATTTATAATTTAAACTAAAAAAAAAAAACTATATTTAATTAAATTTTATTGATTGACTGTTGTCATCTAGGCAACCTATGCTTTTATTACAAATTTTTTTTCTAATAAATATATAAAATTTTCGTTTTATTATTTATTATTTTTTACTATAAAAAAAACATCATTTTTTTATATGATATTTTTTATTAAATATTTTATCTCGTGTATTTGCACTGGCCTATACGAAAAGAATACAAAACATATTCATTGAAGGTGGAGCATTTTCCAGACAGGAGGGTGGCCAAAGTTCTCCAAACAACGGCCTTGTTGCAAAGAAGATAATGCTGGAAATGAATTATGACATGGAAAATCCTGCATGTGGGGCTGAAAACCATGTTTGGCAAATCTGTTGGCAGTTTATTTGAAAGACGTGTCCTATTGAGGATCTCCTTCTCTTTTTTCTTTTTCTTTTTGTTGTTTTTTTTTTTTTTCTTTTTTTTTTTTGCATGCCAACATACCAAACCAAACTTTGTCTTAATTCAATAAAATCTATGTGCTGGGTCAGTCCAATGCCTGATCCACACAAAAATCAACCACTGAAACCACCCAAAAATCATATAAGAAACTACCAATTAAATTTCCTCGTGCATATTTCATGAAAATTTAAAGATATTAACTTGATTTATGAGAATATTTATAAAAACACCTAAAACCTATGTGAGGAGTTCTAAGGTCAGCATTAACCAACTTCTTCCCCATGAACATAACACATGCCCATTATAAAGAGTTAAAAATAAAAATTAAATTAAATTAAATTGTGGGAGTCCCATGCATGCCCTTATAAAATGGAAATATGATCAAAAAAGGAACTTCTTGTGCCCATGGGAAATTGGGCTAAAATGTCCGCTCAAGCAATTGATAATTTGATATTTTTATTTTTTTTTTTGGAAAAAAAAAAGAGGCAACTGATAGTTTGAAACCAACATTTTTCAAAATTATACAAGTAGACAAGAAAAACTGATATGTAATTGTGATACAGCTGAATGTGATATCACAAGTCAATTAGTAGTAAAGCAAAGTGAAATCATTAGAATACTTTTTGACCCCACAATTTTACTTTACTTTACTTTTCTTGGGCCGTGACACCAGATAACCGTGTCACAGTTACATGGAAGACTCACTCCAAGTAGACACCTAATATGGAAACTAATTTAGAGGTGTGGTACCCGTCACACGTACTTGATTTGCTAAGGACATAAGGGTTTGTTTGGAAACTTCAAAAACTAAATCAAAGTAGGTCCAATCCATAACTATTATCTGGTTTTTAAGTAAATCAACTGATAGTTGGTTTGAAAAAAACTATGTTTATGCCTTTTTTTCATAACAAAACTAAACTGTCTAGCAGAAAAAACAGACTTACCAAACAGTGTAAAATCAAAACTGGTCTGACTTATCATCAACTGGTCTGACTTATCATCAGCTGGTCAGGTTTTCAGGTTTGTCAAACAACCCCTAAGAATACTATTATGACTAGATATTAGAGTCATAGTCTGTCTGGAGCAAAATATTATTTCACAATATCCAAGAGTATCGCAAAATTGCGACATTTGTATTTATATATATTTCTTATCTCAGCAATTTGACCAACCAGCTCCATCCCATCCCTGTTTTATGTCTTGTTTATTATTGATATCTCTCACACATTGTGGGGTATAACCTTACCAAAATCCAGAAGATGACAGGTGCATACTCTATTAATGTGGGAGGAAGCAATGTTTTGTCAAGGTGCCACCGTACATAATAGGGAACATCAAGGGTTGGTTTGAATTTAAATTTTCTGTGCATATAATTTTGTGAACATATCTACCATTGTGAATGGATCAATTTAAGAGAGTGGCATCTGCCATCCTACATGAAAGAAAGAAATCTAACAAGACTTACCCAAAAGCAAAAAAAAAAGGGAAATCTTACAATGGCATTTCATGAATTCTTAAAATTGACCGTATGATGGTACTATGGTCATGGCTAAAAGCTTGATAGCCTGATGGCAGCTCTCTCCCTCTTGTAAAAGAGAGGTCTCAGGATCAAGTATGGCAGCATAGGGGGAAAAATATGGTTTGTGGGTGATGGCTCAACTTGTTTAATAGTTCAATTCAAGATGACGTATTGGTATCCTAGATGCTATATAAAATATAAACAGAGCAATTCAGATTCCATGGATAACCAGACAACACCCAAATTAACAGAAAAAATATTGCCCTTACTTTGGCTCTTGGGCTTCTTCAATAACTTAATTCCTCCTTTCATGGTAGATAAAATTCAAAGGGGTTGGGGGCCCTGGTATTCACTTCATGCACAACTCTATAAACCTTACTTTCACTTCCATACCCACACCATCTCTCTCTCTCTCTCTCTCTCTCTCTCTCTTAAGGTGATGACAATGATAAAGGGGAATTTTCTCCCTGGATGCTCCCCTAAATGGAGAAAACTGAGCACAGGGGTCATAAGACAAGCAGCTTGGGACCATTTTAGACTTTTGAACTTGTGGCCTTGCTTGCATGAAGAGAACTCCATTCCCAAAGATGTCCCCAAAGGTCACTTAGCAGTCTATGTGGGTGAAGAATGCAAGAGATTTGTCATCAAGGTAACTCTACTCAAGCATCCTCTCTTTAAGGCATTGCTTGATCAAGCTGAGGAGGTGTTTGAATTCGCCACCGGATCAAAACTTCGCATTCCTTGCAATGAGAACATTTTCCTCAGCATTCTTCACTGCGCCGGCCTCTAAACAAGAGAAATGGTTTTCACTTTGTCTTTGAGGTGCACTCTTTTGCAGAAGAAAAAGATTGAGGCTCAATTTGTACATTATGTAAACAGATATTTTGATTCCTCTGCTTATAAATTTTAGTTTAATTCAAAGTGTCATAGCATACAACCTTACTGAGACAGGTTCAACTTTCAGTCTAGCTTAAATGTCTTCATGGTCTTGTCCAATAAATTAAAAATGCATTGCTAAAAGACTCTACCCAGAGGGTCATCCCGCCCTTGGATGAACCCTCTAATAGGAGGGACTGTCGGCATAGTCCCCTCATTAGAAGGCAGGATGGCCTGTATGGTGAGACCTCTAGATTTTACCAAATTAAAGAGACTAAGAAAAAAAAAAATTTGTTTTTCTACACAAAAATTACACTTCATGAATCCCATGCTTCTTACACGACAATGATTTACCGAGCCAGTTGGATTTGAAATGGGCGCAAAAAAAAAAAAAAAAAAAAAAAAAAAGGAAGAAGAAGAAGAAGAAGAAGAAAGAAAGAAAAGTAATGTCCCATGTCATATGTTAAAGTGGAGAACCGTAGAACCGTATTGATTATTCTTGAAACCTCAGATTTTTTTTATTTTTTATTTTTTTAAGTGAATAAAATAAAAATACTCCTACTGTAGACTTTCCATTGGTGAAGACTGGCTTGGTAAAATTCTTAAACTCGACTCAATTGAAAGATAGAGTTTGATACTCTGGAAATCAAACCGCCAAGGTTGGGGTCAAGCGGTGAACTAATTGGCTTATGTGTAAGTATGTACAAATTATTGGCATACCTTAACACGGATAACATTTTTTTTTGTCTAAATGTAAATTTATATACATGATACACGCATGGAAAGGTACTTAATGGTTCTAAAAGACACCTATTTATATAAAGATAATTTTTTAAATACTTATATATATATATATAGGATGATGATCAGGTAAACACGTGCTGATATAACTTATATCAAAACCTGCATTGAGAGTTGTACCTTATGCATTAGTGAGATGTGAGGGGAATTGAATCAATGCAAAGGGTACAACCCCCAATGCATAGTGCTGATGTAACTTACATCAGCACGTGCTGATAGGATCACTTCTGTATATATATATATATATATATATATATATATATTATATTTTCACTACATTGAAAGAATGTAGTGTCCCAACATAGAGTAAGTCTACATCATTTACGTGGTATTACGAGTCAATAGAAATAAAGCAAAGTGAGACTCCAGATTTAAAAGATTTTTTGACAATCTCACTTTACCCCACTATCATTGGTTCATGATGTCACATCAACCGTATCACAATAACATACGGAGTACAAGGTTTTCTTCCTAGCGTGTGCCTAAATGTATCATATCCATGAAAAAGACGCAACGGTTGGTGCAAAGTACAAACAATTAAAGCACCCTATCTATGTATGTCTATGTAGTTTAAGTTTTCCTAATTTTATAGAACAAAATGTCTGGGAATGTTAAACACTCAAACTCCAACGTAATGGTTTTCTTCAAGGTTCTGAGCTGGTTCCATTTTTAAAAATGCTGGGGTTTAAATCCTGTGACCCTTGGTATTGAATTTGAAATAACGGTGAACCGGGTATGATTGAATAATGGTGACCCTTGGTATTGAATTTGAAATAATGGTTTTCTTATGGTTTTTAATTGAATTTGAAATAAAATCCAACAAGGTGGCAATGATTCCATCACTGATCCTGGATGACCAGGTGTGCAATAGGATTCTACCCGACATAAAACTTTTATCACAACTATAATTCAAAACATATATGCAAAACACCAAATTTCCAATGAAATTAGATTATCCCAAACATGATAAATTTCCAAGGGACGACAAGGGCATTTTTGTAAGATTCTGTGACACCTATTAAATTACAAAATAATAGGATTAAATTGAATGGCTCCTCATCGAAAACATCTGAATCATACCTGGCGTTCACCATTTTTTAGTAGAAATAACATCATGTAATTTAGTAAACAATGCCTCGAATAAGTACAAAGTTATTTGCCAAACCAAAAGAGAGAAACATACAACATTATTTCAAGAGAACAACAAAACCGACTCCTATACCAGATATGGGTTCAGGAGCTAAATAATGCAGCTGCTGTATCACACGTCCAGCAGGTAACCACGCAAGAAAAATTAACTCATTCCACCAAGTGGAAAGCACATAAGGCTAGATGAGAAATGAGCCTCTAACAGAAATCAGGCTTATCTGGGTATGTGCAGCCTGACCTTTGGATTATAACGTTTGCTGCATAGCAACCAGCTTCTACGCAGTCTTCAATGGGCTTCTCTTGAACCAGCTGGGACAAAAATCCCCCTACAAATGCATCACCTGCCACAAAAGAAAGAAGAATCCTAATTATCATGTGGAATGAACTATGGTGATGATGACAAATTGAAGAAACTCGCGCACATATTTCTTTGCCTTGAATTTGTTACTTGATGTGCTAAACGAGATCCAGAGCAATAGATCATTTATATTTATAATTCATGGAAGGCTAAATCACTGACCACCTCTAGAGTGTTATACATTACTTTTCATAAGAGTGCATATATTCAAGAACTTATTCCACAGTAGTGTTTAGGGTTTATGTAGCTCATGGCCAAATTGTACCACACTTTCTCTACTCACCCTTATCAAGTTCCAAATTCCACAAGAAACACTCAAGAGCACTCACAAGCGAAAAACAAAACCATAGGACTTAGCCACTCAGGTCCACTCTCTATATGGGGTTGGGAGAGAGGCATGCTTAAACAAAATTTTTTAAAAGGGAATATAAACAAACTCTTGCAAATTAACTGCGTTAATCCTGCAAGAAGCTGATTGACTTAAAAATAATAATAATAATAATCATAATAATAAAAAGTCATCACAGTCAAACTCAAACTACTAATCTATGTGATAAATAATAATCCATCTATAGTCATTTTTTTAAAGTTCAAAGTACATGATGCATTTGGAAGCATATGTTTGTAAGTTCCAACACTAAAGATTCGAGTAGAGTGATAAGAGAGCACATACCTGCTCCATTGGTATCAACCAACTTCTCCTTGGGTAACAAGATCACAGGGAATTTTTTCACTTTTCCATCCTCAGCAACCACAACAGGATCCGCACCTTGAGTGATTACAGTAATTCTCTTGTGTGTTCCCGATGCCTTGGGCCACTGGGAAATCTTTATAGCTATCTCCTCAACATTATCAGTCTGATCAGAAAAAGACAACCCAATCAGGTGATTTGTATTTTTAAATGTGTGCATGGGAGTGTAGGTGAGTTGTGGGGAAATTGAAGTGGAGATGCCAGATTCAACAGATCCAACACCAAGAAATAATTTACCTCCCAGCCATGAACCTTTGAGAAGGTTCTTGCTTCTGTTTCATTTCCGAAGACATAGTCCATATACCTGTAGCCAAAGGGCATATTAGTGTTGCAGCTTAACTAACAGCATGGATAAAGGGGCCAGGGGAGCATAACACTTACGGTAGAGCTTTCTCCTGCACATCCTTGAAGAACTCACAGATGAATGGAGCAGAAAGGTTCATCATGAAGACCTGCAGATGTATGAGAAAGCAGATGCTGTTTGGTCACTGAATCTAGAAAGAAGCAACAGATAGAAGGGATATGATTGCATCAGTATTACCTTGTTGTTTGCAGCTGCATGTTCAGCAACAAGTTGAATGGACTCTGGAGAGACAGTGAGGAAAAACCCAGCAATATAGAAATATTTGGCCTTTTCAACTGTCCAAAATTGAAGTTCATATTGGAAAAAAATATTTGTAAACCTATATATATATATATATATCCAACAATAAAACAAAAAGCTGAAGCAACAAGAAAGCAAGGGGAGAAACAGTACCCAGTGCCCAATTTTCTGGCCTCTTCAAGTGTTCAGATTTGTAGCAATTAGCAGCCGACAAATTGGCGACAAGTGACCTGCATAGACATTTATAAAAGACTTTAAGCCCAGAACTTTGACAAATTATACAATCAGTTAGAATAAAATTGACAACTATAGGAAGGTGATATTTCCCTCAGTCATCCAATACAGATTTGAGGTTTCTGATGGGAACCTGTTGATGGAAACTAGGATGCAGAGTATGAGCCACTTACGGAGAATAAAAAAGGACAAATATGAGGACTAGGCACATGAATTAGACACTTTGTTAATTTATAACTAGTACCCCAATTATGCAATTGAAAAAATGAATCTCTCTCCAAGATACAGTATCACCCCTCTAGAGATAGTGGCTTTTACTTACCAAGTACTTACATAATTGAAACTCAATAAATAATTGCTTCAGTGACTCACAAATGCTATATGAAGACCAAATACTACAAAAAGTGGGTCTGATAGCCTAAAAAATGGGGGGAAAAAGAAAGACTCATGCCAGGTTGAATTTGCAATAAATCTGCAATGGCTGATGATTTTATTAGTTTTTTATTTTGGTAGTGAACCTAGCAATCCCACCCCATTAAAACATACAATTGGAAACTGTGGATACAAATGATCGTGATGGACATAAAGAGTTTAACAGTTAACAAGAAGGAATATAGACCACGGTCTAGATCGACCCAAGTGAACTTTTTAAGAAGAGAAAGGCATATGGTTTAAATTTTAAAATATATATTAGTAAAATCACTAAATTCCACACTGACATGTCCAACACATCTATGGAACCCTTAACAATGACCTGAAATGGTAATTTAGATAACCCAAAATGGGCAACACCCATACACCACTTCAGCATTTGTGCTACATTTGATTATTTTAATGCCAAAAAAATGGTTTTACAATTGTTTTTATCACAAATCAGAGCAATACATGGCTCAGAGGCAAAGTCAACCAAGTCCATTAACACCTCACTTGTAGATATCAACATTTTTAAGATCATGTTAACACTAACTAACCAAAAGACTATGAATTAAACAGGCATAATGCAAGGCAGGATATGACCTTCAGTAACTTCTACTTCAGATTCTAATAGGCAATTTAATTGCATAAGGAAGTCAAATCATTATGAACAGCATTTATCACAGAAACGATTTGATTCCACAAATCAAAGCTTGTAGTTAGGGCTGACATCAAATCCCAGCACTTGGACAACCATGATTCAAAATTCGTGAAAATCTTGGGTTTCTTAGCAACATTGACCATCTCATAATGCGCCCAAAACACATTTTATTTGTACAGAAATTTACATTAGTTTCTACAGTTAACATCTCATAGGAACTTGAACACAAATCTATTTTAGCTAGCGTTTACTCGTTTAGTATACTTTACTTGTATCAACTGGTTTATATTTTGACATTTAGAGCTAGAAATGAGACCCAATGGGCATATATAATTTTCAATTCCAATTTCTCAAAGGAAGCATAAAAACTTGGATTTTACATGGTAGTGGTCATACAAAATAAAAGCACAAGGAGGGGGAAATTTGGCCATTTTCCATTTAAAAGAGTGAAGATTAAAATTTTAATTTGAACAAGGGAAGTTGACTTATTAGGGGAAAGAAAAACAACTAGAAATCAGGCACTCCCACGTGCTATGGGATTTTAGAGCAGACACAATGTAGAACTCACCTCTCACCACCAACAACACAAACAGCACATGTGCCTGTTGGTGCAGCCTCATCCTCATAGTAATGAACCTGATTATAGATTACTATCAGTTCTCCTTGACAAAACAAAAACAAAATCTGAAACAGAATGCTTACAAATGTGGTAAAAGCTGTGAAAAGTGCAAAGACATGGAGAAACTTACATTAACACCAGCAAGTTTTGAGTTTTTCTTCATTTCCTCCCCAAACTTGTCCTTTCCAATGCAACCCATATAACTAGTTGCACCAGGAATTTGAAGCATCCACTGCAATATAGACACAAGACAAGTGGCGAAATGTTAATGCACTTCGATGAAAATATAGTTATAACACTAAGCCTTATCATAAATATTTAAACATACCTGGGCAACTCTGATTGAATTTTGAGTAGCACCTAGAGGTAAGATGATAACAAAAACTTATTAGCCGACAAATAGCCATAAGACATGAAGAAGGGGGAAAAATAGCGTCATTATCCAACCAGTTGCCCAGTTGGTATAGAGATATTGAAGATGGAATCATAAAAATTAAAATCAAAGAATGCAAACATTACCTCCAGCAATAAACTCCACATTGTAATTGGAAGCCATTTCATCATACCTGAGAAAATCCATCAACATAAAATTGTATCAAGATAATGCAGCATTTCAGTGAGTAGCCAAAGCCAAAAACAGACCATCATCTTATGGTTAAACATCTCTGTTGGTCACATAATATTGCATTGCCTTCAACAATGTCAATTCCTATTTCAGATATAATGTCGTTCTCTCTACTATCTTATATCTATGTTGCCATTCATGTATGTGAGGTTGGGCGAGGAAAATCATGTCACTCTCAAAATGAATGCCAAATAAGTGATAAAATCAAAACCCCAAGGGGTAGCTCATTTGGAAAGGGACTACACCTCACAAAGACAAAGGTCCTGAGTTTGACTCTTGCTAAACCCCTCAGGGCCACCCACACAAGGTTTCATGGTTCTCATGGGCCTTGGACTTACCTGGTCCATATGGATTGTGGGGTCTTATATGGGCCGAGGGTTTACCCAAAGGGTTTCCTTATCAAAAAGTAAAAATAAATGTAAAAGGAACACATTTTCCAGAAGCCATGTGAATCTACTAAACCAAATTAAAATAATAACAGATCACAAAGTTAGAAGGTTACTTACATGGGCAAGTGCTTGTCCTCAGCAAGAATAGCATTGTTCAACTTGATGTCATATCTGTTATCAAACCAGTCATTTCAAGCTAAGTGGGAGAAAAAACAAAATAAAAAGTTGATACTGAACAGACCCAATAGGGACCTAGTTAATATTGAACCAGCCACAATAGCTCTTGAAACAATAAAACTTGAACAAACCATATAATATACAATCTTGAAGCTGTAAGCCCATAACGAACTTCAAACAATTGAACATAAGGATAACAATCAAAATTAACAAAAACTAATTAAGAAGGCATTGAGAATGCAAATGCAATCATATGCCCAAAAAAAAAAAAAAACCCATAAAACACAAAAACCGATCTATGTTTCTCAATCAACTTGGGATCATATGAAAATACATAATAATAGCAAATTATACACTAAAAGCTACAAAATCAGCTTAGTGCATTACAGGGCTTTGAGTTTTAGAAACTATCAACACAGGTATCCAAAATCCAAAAGCATTCAGTAACAGTATGTATATTATGGCAACAAAATCATTACTATCAGTTTCATAAAACTAAATTACATAAGCCATGATAAAGGAGATAGAAAAAAATGCATTAATGGGAAAACTAGCAGCTCAAATGGTAGCATAAACACTGAGATTTGCTTGCAGACTTAAAAATAGGCCTCTCCAGTACAGATCTTTAAGTACATTAAAAAAAAAAATTAAAAAAAAAAAAATCAGATAACAACACAAGAGCAAATTAGTCATTTGTGTGAATAAAAAGGGTTGTAGCATTGGACAAGATAAATTAAAATAAGTAATTTAATACATAAAGAAGATTGAAAAACTATTCATCATCATACAACATACTAATATTTCCTCCTATCAACAGTTGAGAGTTGAGAGCATACTATTCACTTGCACAAACCCACCGAGTATCAGGTTGAGCTGGTTAATTCACCTCACTTAGCCAAGTAAAGTGAGGAACTCTTGAAATAACTCTTAGAAGTTGGATTTTGTAGGGAGTGCAAAAAAATATTTTTACAGAGCCCCGATTTGGCATTTGGGAAAAATAGATCCTTGAAAATGTTATATACCAATCATGAGATGAGAGATTCAAGAAGGTTGCACACCCTTTGACAGTCACTAGATAGGAGGAGAAATTCCAAGAGACAGAAACCAGAAGAGATATTTGCTATTGGATAGCTTGATGAGCCTACACTTTCAATACTCAAAACTCTAGAACTAAGGGAATAGACAGACCACAAGTCAACAAGCAAGGAAGCCACTCATCCATTGCCTGGTTTTCAATCCCTTTCTTCTTTCCCGTAAATCAATCTTCTCCTCCCGAGTTCTGGTAAGGGGTCTGGGAATGGTAGATAAGAGAGCCAGATATGAGGGGCCCTCTACAACTAGGCAAGAAGCAGTTATAGCCCTACCTTTCTTGTAGCTTTGGGATTTCTAATGCTACTTTAGGGATTTAAAAGAAGGGTACAAGCTAAAGAACAAGCTCAGTAAACTCGTTCAGCTTTACTGCTAAGTACACTTGCTATTACCTTGCTTAAATCTCTCCACTTGCGTAGTTAAATTGCGCTTGCCCCAGTCAAATCCAGATATTGTTCCTTTGCAAGCCTAAGTCTGAACGAATACTGAAATTCCTTTATTTTGTGCCTTATTAATCATGAAAAACCCCAACTTACTGTTCTAGTATTCTTACAAGGAAAAAAAATACATACTTCGATAACAAATCTGATATTCTTCACTCTTCAAAATGAAAAAATAGCCATACTAGCTTTGTTTAGCTCAATGTCATCTCAATTCAATGAATAACATGGCTTAGCAATCTTTGCAATCTCAATAATGCATACTCTCATCCATTAGCATAAACCTATTTTCTTCCCCCGATTTCATTGTCGAATAAATAGCATCTGAATTAAAAACAGAATGATTGATACGACTACTTAGAGAAAAAGCACTATAAAAGCCCAAGTTCCCATTCCATCCGACGTGACAACACACTTTTTCCCTTACACCTTAAAACAAAATACCCACCATTGTCTCACTAATTTGAAAGACACAACGCTACACATCAATCGGAATACAGTGCTCAAATAAAAAATGCATGAACTAAGGACATAACCAATGGAAATAAAATTTAAAAACACACATCCAAATACATAAAGGCATGCCATTTGCTACAAGAAGAGAAGAAAAATGCAGATCCATGTCTGTAAAGTCTCATTTCTACAGAAGCAATTCAAGAAATGCACCGTCAGGTGTTGCTGACAATCCTAAAAGGAAAATTAAACTACAAAATTTCAACCTTTTTTTTTTTTTTTTCATTTTTCCTACGTTTTCTCAGCAACCAAACGGACAAAATCCATCAGGAAGATACAGATCTGTCATTGCAATAAGCTTATATGTGTGTTTATGTATGTATAGAATTGAAAATGGTCAGATCTGGAACATACTTGTGGAGGAACTCGTCGTCTACGACGGCAGAAATGTCGAGAAGGGGGTTTCCCATCCCCAGGAGGATTCCCTCGCACGCCATTGGAGATTTGAAGCGGAGATCGCAACCGAACAAACAAATGAAGAGGGAAGGGGTTTTAGAGAGAGAGTACTTGGCGAGCTAAGATGGATCTCAGTTCGAGAAAAAGTGGGGTTTGAGGGTATTTAAATTCAAAGGCGTTGGTGAGATGTCGCTACAATCACCAACCCCCACTGGCCCACTCACTCGGTCCCTCCTCCTCGCCTATGGAATGAACCTCGGAATGGATTTGGATTTGGTGCAGTTTGGTCTCTTTAACTGCATGGTGCAGTAGCCGGACGATCACCGCCACGTGGCAATGGGCAGAAAGGAACGGCTCAGCTGCAAGACGCAATATATTTGCGTCGTTTCACTGAGACATCCTCAAACGTTAACGCCGTTTGCAAAGAAAGGTTCCAAACGCTGCGTTTGGCCTAGATCTGCAACCCGAAATGGCGATCTGCTCCTTTTTCCCGCTTGCCCTCCCTCTCTCCTCTCTCTCTCCTCTCTCTCTCTCGTCTCTCGTCTCTTCTCTCTCGGCGTTAGCGGCGGCCGTCGATGACCTTTTCACCTCCCGTCGATGAGAGTTTCCCGCTCGCGATCTCGCCGCTCTCTCTCACCGTCGGCGCTCCCACCATCTGTCGACGACACGCGACGACAGTCCCGTGGGTCTCCTCGCAGGGCCTTCTCCGACGACACATTCCCCCGTCCAAGTCACTTGAAGCCGTCGGTGACCTTTTCACATCCCGTTGGCGACCCCTTTCCCCTGCCCCTGCCCTTGCCGCTGCTCCATCTCTCTCTATCGGGCCTCGATCCCCCTTACCGTCGGCGCTCTCCATCGTCGTCGACCCCTTTCACCTCCCGTCAGCGTCTTCTTCCATACCCCCGAAACGAAACCCAGGTTTGTTCTTTTTTTTTTTTTTTTTCTTTTGTCTGTGTGTGTGTAACCCTAACCCCAAAATACATGTTCAAAAATCTGGCTTAGAATGGTTTTAGGGGTTTGGGAATTTTTTGTTTTCTCAAGTTCAAATTTTATTTATTTATTTATTTTTGGTATGTTGCTGCTGTTGCTAGTGTATAGATGAGGGCGGAGCAGCGGCGGCAGCGGCAGCGGCAGCGGTGGTGGATCTGGCGCACCTCTGCGCCTCCGCCTGCGCCGGTGGTGGGGGAACTGCCGGTCTGCAGATCTGGGACGACGAAGGCGATAGAGTGTGGAATGGAGCCAGGGGGGGAGAGAGGAGAGAGAGTGGAACGGCGGGGAGGGGAGAGACGAGAGAGACGAGAGAGAGGGAATAAAATGAATTGAAATTGGGATGCATCAGCTTTTGCCCCCGAAATTGTAAGCAAAACGCAGCGTTTTCTTACATTTTGCATCTTAACGGCAAACGGCGTTAGGGGGAAAGAAGCATTTCAGCCAGGCGCAAGATCCACCCTCCATTTGTTGCTCCGCCACGCGGCACAGATCCAACGCCTACTGCACCGTGCAGTTGAAGCCATGGACTGCACCAAATCCAAATCCAACCTGGGGTCTGCTTGGCTACTTTGTTCCAAAAAATAGTTCTTCTCTTGGAATTCCAAACGATGGAAACATAATTTTTTTTTTCTGCATTTTTTTTCTCATTATATTGGTAAAGTTTATGGCCCATAACTTAAATGGTGATCCATCAGATTTTATTATTTTATGGTAATTACCTTTTGTGATAAATAATTATATTATGTAGAAATTATCATAGAATGTGATTGGTTGTTAGAAAATATGATCGATTTTAGGTATGCTTACCCAAAACTCTTTTTTGTTGGCACCATAGAAGCACCCCTTTACAGCGGCGGAGTCAGGATTTTGATCTAGGGTGGCCACATTTTAGTTGATTTTTTTATAATTTCTCCTAATTCAAAATATTAAAGAAATCAATTGACTACAATTTTTTTCAATTTTTCTCGCATTTTTCTCTTACTTCACAACAATGAAATGAGAAAAATTTTAAACTAACTACGAATACTTTTTATTATTATTATTATTTTTTTTTATAGATAAACAATCATATGAAAGATATATAGTTGAAGCAACACTTAATCAATTTCAGATCAATTTGATTTTAATGTATATAACTTGCATGAGAAAGATATCTAATTCAATGGTGAGTTTTGTAAAATATGAGTCATAGATATAATGAGATACAATTGACAAAAAATTTTGTAAAAGCTTGTATCCATTGATCCTAAGTTATACACACACACACACATATATATATATAAGTAAAAAAGAATGATTACAATAGGAAAGTACTTACAAGAAGCCAAAAGAAAACTCAGTTCATGTATAAAAGAAACCCTTCTAGGCCAAACAAAGAAAAACCAAAGGAGAAAGAGCTCCAAAAGCAAAATTGAGAAGGGTCAAAAAGAAAAAAGTGAAGGGCCAAATGTGTGATTAGCAAAAACATACATGTATAAAATACTAAAAAAGAAAAGTCGAGGAGAGCTGGTGGAGGCCCTCAGTCCTTAGCTCTGCCCCTGCCCCTTCATATTTTCATTCTTTGTCGAAAATTGTAATTCATAGACCTTTTTTTGTTTTATGCTAAACGAGAGGAGAATACACACTTATATACAACGTTTTTGCAAAATTGAAATCAAGATTTCTGTAAATTCACGATCTTATTTTAATAAAATCATGCCATTGGATCCGAAAGCCAAATGACAAAGACCCGATTTTTAGAAATGACGAACGATTTTCGTACATTTTTGTGTTGACAAAATGGGAGTCCAAGGCCCAATCACAATGAAACAAAGCGGGGCAGGCATACAAACCCCAATGACAGAGCCCAACAGGAGGGAAGGCAACCCCAAGTCCCCATGCTAGACGTAAATCCAATCCCATCAAAATAGCCCAAAGCTCAGCTGCCATATTTGTGGCCATACCCACGTTAATAGCAAAGTCTCCTAAGCAACCACCCGAATCATTTACTTAAAAATAAATAAATAAATAAAAACCCACCTTAATCATTTCTGCTTAGCCCAAATTACATTTTGAACACTCATCTGTGATCTATATTCCACTTAACCCAACCGTTAAGAGGTTTCTCCTAGCTGACAAGAAAATGGTTTTTCAGGGGAAGAGTGGGGTGAGGTGGGCAAATTAAACAGAAAACTCCTCCACTGGCCTCAAAATTAACGGAGGAAGGTTGCAGATTTTCAACCACGACTCATGGAGTACCTCTAGAGATAAATGTAAATGTCAAAAGACTCCCAAGGCTCATGAAGGGCTCGAAAAGAAGGCCTAATTTGACTGAACATAAAATCGAATAGAGATGGATACACGGGTCCATGGAGAGAAGTGTAACTCTCTTATGCTATGTTTGGATAAAGATTTTCTAAGGCGGAATTTGTCTTTGAGATGGAATTTGTAAAAAAATTTATAAAGAAATTGCCTATAAAAATTTTACGAATTTCATCTCAAAGATAAATTCCATTTAAAAATTCCTTATCCAAACATTGCGTTATGGATATACAGATTGAATATCTATGCATAGTTAAATCTCGGAGATAGTGCTTCTTTTTATTTTTCTGATTGCGCATGGGAAAGGTTTCAGTTATCTTCAAGAAGTGATTATGCGCCTCTAAGCCTTGATTTCCTTTGTTTCATTGTATATGGTGAAACTACCGTCTATTAGGGGTGTTAATGGTTTTGGTTAAAACCGAGAACCAAACCGAACCAAACCGAACCAGGCGGTTTGGTTTGGTTTTTTTGTCATTAGGTTCGGTTATGGTTTTAATTTTTGAAAACCGAACTTAATTGGTTTGGTTTTGGTTTTCAATTTTAAAAAACCAAACCAAACCGAAAAACCGAAAAAACCGAAAAATATTATATATATATATATATATATATATATATATAAACTTAAAGTTTGTAAATTCCCAATTCTAATAAGGGTAAAATAGGTAATGGGCTTGTTTTTGTTGATTTTAAGTTTCTTATTGTTTTCCCTTTTTTAGATTGGTATGTATTAAACTAGCTATTAATGTTGTGTGTATTAATATTGTGTGTGATATTAACATATTAATATATGTCAATATGTTTTTATTTTAATACAATGTTTGTTTTTTTAGTTGCTAATGTAATGCTTTTATTAAAAATGTTTTTATTTGGAGTTTGGCACATCATTTTTTTCATTTTCAATTATTTGTTGTTACTTAATAGGTTAAAACCGAAACCGAACCGAACCAAACCGAAATATAATGGTTTGGTTTGGTTTGGTTTTTTTATAATATGGTTTGGTTTTGGTTTGGGAGGAACAAAACCGAAGTATAATGGTTTGGTTTGAAATCTCTCCTAAAACCGAACCAAACCGAACCATTAACACCCCTACCGTCTATTGGTTTCTTGTAATGTTTTGCATTAACATTATTAGGTCCCATACTAGCAATTTGTTGATATTATTTATACATGTTGACATGAAAATGTTTTAGGAGTGTTGTAACGTACATTTTGAAAACTTTACAAAAGGCCCAAAATTGTAAATCAGTCCAAAAGTACAATCAAAATCTTTTCTGATGGAAAATTCACAAAGGTCTACTATCTTAACATATGTAGATAAGAATTTGGCAATTCGGTGGAAATTGAGTGAAATATAACAAAAGTTTGAAAAATCAGACTAAAAAATAGATTAAACAAAGTATAAATTCGAGATTTCAAAAGATAGCATGGTTTGTCTGTAAATAATAAAGTAATAATAATAATAATAAAGTGAAATTTGAGACAGAAACCATCCACGTTGGTCTTGGTGGTAACTTTCCCTATAAGGGAGACATTTGGAGTACGAAACTTCATAGTATTTGATGTTCAAAAAAAGAAAATTAAAAAAAAAACCTAATAAGGGGGACATACTTATGGGCACGGCGAAGGGTTTGGTCGCAAGAGTATCATATCAGACTTAGATTTTCAATGTTAATGGCATGATAGTTTAGTGATATTCTCCTTGATCACTTGTTCATGGGTGAACTGATCTCGAATTTAAGTTTATGGAGAAGAACATTGATACCCATTTGTTGATAATAGGCTGGTCTAGAGAAAAAAAAAAAAAGGCAAAAAAAGAAGACTTGGCCTTTTAATAAAAATCCTTGCATGGCTTAGATTTCTAATAATTGTTTATAGCATAGCTTGAAAGTTTGCATATCAGTCTGAACAGCAATTTGAAGTTGGCTGCTTTTAAAGATTCTGCTGAAGACTAAAAAATGCAGAGAGTCGTGCTTGAATGGACAAAGTACAAAACTACAAATAAACAAATGAAAACGTGCTAGCATTTCAAAAAGCAGTGATCACACCTCTGTAGTTTGTACCATGTAGTTCAACCAAATTTTCAACAGATGATGAAACTATGTAGTAGCCGTTTCTACAATTGGCAACTAGTGAGATTCAACTGGGAATTGCCTACTTCCCCATCAGCCATGAGCCACCCCACTAAGGTAAGAATGCCATGTTATATGCCTAATACTGCATTGCATGGGTAATGGAAGCAGCTTTTAATTTCTACCAAATGATCCACCTCTCTCTTAAATTGCCCTTATATTATTATGTGGTAAACTTTCATTGGCATCTCGAGTGTCAGTTTCTTTTCTAGTTAGGGATCAGGATCCTGCGTCCAATCCACTAAAGGCATAAGTTGCTTTATTGATAAAACAAAACCAAACCACTATGGTACCAGAGGCATGAATTCGAAATTCGTCTTTGTTACTAATGCACATCTAATCATCACTTTCCTTTGCCCAAACCCCTCCCACCTACCAAAAAAGAAAAAAAAAAAAAAAAAAAAAAGAGAGAGAGAGAGAGAGAGGATCCTCCTCTCAAATCCAATCAATGATGAAATTGAGTTATGATCTTTTATTGCCAGCATAAAATAATCTTTTGTTACTAATGCACATCTAATCATCACTTCCCTTTGCCCAAAGAGAGAGAGAGAGAGAGAGAATCCTCCTCTCAAATCCAATCAATGATAGAAATTGAATTTATGATCTTTTCTTGCCAGCATAAAATAATAAAAAATAAAAAATTAGCAGTGTACTTGTAATTTGTTGAGACTTGAGACTTGTGCCTCAATTAAGAAGATATTGGATTTGATTTCTCACTTTTTTTTGGGACCAACCACTAGTTAGATGTTTATCTTAGATACAAACTAACATGGAATAGATTATAGTAACACATATTTCAAGAATAAGTCGTTTCAAATATCTTAATGTTTATACAAATACAAATACACCAAAAGATTGAGAATTAATAATTCCCACAAAGTATTTCAGTCATGTGGTGACTCGTGAGCCTCTTACCATACATAGGGGGTTGTGTGAAATTAATGTTTATAAGATTTCATAAATTGAACTATTAGAATAATTATCTTATCTCTACGTCATTTAGAATGAACCAAGTCTTTCTTAACCGAGGCCACTTTGTGTTCTATTTCATTATTTCTATTTGTTCATGCCGATTTATGATTTTATAATTTTTACTTTCCATATCTTACATTTAACACCCCCAAAAAAAAAAAAAAAGAAATTGAAGAAGAGAGAGGGAATATCTCAGTTCTCCCGACCCATCAAGTCCTAAGATGAAATAAATAAGAGGATGGCATAATTTCCCATTTTAATTGACAAATTCACCCCTCACCAACTTTTGGAACTACGGATTGGTGGCCAACTCATGAGCCATGTGGCTCACCTACCACAGACCACCCGGGGGTTGGTAGGGAAGTGGCCTTATCACGACTAGTTGTACCCAAATGAAAACTATCCCTCACTGACCTTTATTGACAAGATATATGGCGCTTCTTTAGTTTGACTTTGATAGCCCAACATCATCTCTCAAAGCTACGGCCCCTCACACGCCTTTCTCCCTTATCCAATTTTTTTGGTCTTCATTTCTTACTCCCTATTTGTTTTTTTGGTTTTTTATGGGCAAGAGTTGTATGCATCAATGGTGAGTCACCTCTATTGCCACGTAATATGCTTATCGCGAAAAATTATGAAATGGTTGTATGTGATGGTTGTTTTTGTCTATAGAATTTAAGAGATACTAATCAAAGTCGCGAAAATCAGACAATCATGCTGTGATTGGCACACGTACATGACATGCGCCAACCACAACTAAGATGGCTAATATGCCAATCACAACTTAATGGTTGCCGTCCTCATACCGCCATTATACAAAATAATAAAGATGTCGTTTTCGCATTTAAGAGACTACTGGTTCCAAAAGGAAAAAACAAATATAGAATAGAAATCCACTACCTCAGCAGCTTTTCCAATACTTCTACATTACATATATCAAACTTGTTAGACATTATTTTTTATCTTTCCATTTTTTGGGTGGGGGATTATAGATTGGTCCGGCTCAGGCCAAATGATTAGTAACTTTCTAATAAATGACTACTAACTTAATTAAGAATAACTACTCATTTATATTGATATGTAATTATTTGCTTATAAATGTACTAGCCTGTAAACCCCACCCCACATGGTTGTAGAAAGTTGTAAGGTTAAGAGATTGAATCGAGTGAGAGAACTTATAAATTTTGCTTTTAAAAACAAGTTTTATTTGCTTTTGATTAAAAGCAAAATTTTGCTTATAATTGCTTTTTACTTATTAAAAAGTACTTATTAAAAGCTGTAGCCAAGCGTTGCTTTTTACTGTTTATAACCTTTTTGCTTTCGAAAACAAAAAAGATCTTTTAAAAAGTATAACCAAACGGTGCCAAATTGTTTCGCCTACTAATACGCAAGTGCTAGTGGAATTGGGGTGTAAGTATAAACTAGGATTTAGAAGTCAAATCCCCTCTAATATAATTTTATAAATAAATTTTATAAATTGAGAAGGTTTAAGTGGCAATTTAACAAAATTGATGGCCAAACAATTGCTTGAGAAGCAGTTTTTGTCCACCACCATAAAAAAAATAAAAAAGAGAAAAAAAAAAGAAAAGAAGAAGAAAAGTTGAAAATTTCGTAACAGTGGAAAAATATTGCCACTATTTAAAAATTTTGGTTTTTTTTTTTTTTTTTTTTTTCTCTCTGGGTAGCAGTATGATTGCTGGTAAGGCTAATAAAAGATGAATAATATATATATATATATATATATATATATATATATATAGTACTTATTAAAAATTTTCTTTGATTTTTTCCTTTTAAACCGATAGAAGTAAATTTTTCTTTGATTAATATACTAGAACTTCAATACAATCAAAGTATATACCAAGTCCAAGCACCGACATAATTGGTACTCAATATTCCTCCTTTTTTTTTTGTTTTTTTATTTGACACAAGGGCTGCTTTCAGGCTGCTAAGTGTCGCATGCATATATTAATGGACCGTCACGTATGGCTCACCTCTATTGCCACATGACATGCTTACCTTAACCTAGTGGTTCATAAAAATTATTACATGGCAGCATATGATAGGTTGTTTGTTTCTATAATGGCTATATCCCATTTTTTAAGAAAACAAATATCCTGTAAATTTTTAGCCGTGGAAAAATGTGTTTCATTAAAAATAAAAGCGAAAAATCACGCCCGGCCCTTAAGGACTTAGCAACGAAAAACGGCCACCTGCCACTTTTCCGTTGCTAAATCAACAATTAGTAGGGCTCTATTTGGTGGCAATTTAACCAAACCATTACCAAAAAAAATTGTTTTTAGAGACAGTTTTTGTCCACTACTATTAATAAAACACAGAAGATTTTGTATCTTTGGAGAAAGACTGCCACTATAAAAATAAAAAATAAAAAATAAAAAGTAAAAAGAAGGGGAATTTTATTATTTGTAGCAATATCTTGCTGGAAAGGGCTAGTAAAAGATGAAAATAAAAAATAAAAATAAAAACAACATACCATTTTTTACTCTAATATCAAAAAGACTGCTGCTATAAGGATACACCAACTCCCAGTCCAAGCACCAACATATATATATAATCAGCATTCAATATTCATTGCTCCAAAATTTAAATAAGAACATAGATTTTAGAGTATTGTACCAGCCAATTCCATAGCTTGATGGCATCCCTCCCCCTCTTGTAAGTGAGAAGTAATGAGCTAGCTTGAGTTTAAATCCCAGAAAAAGAAAAAAAAAAATAAGGGTTGGGATTCTTGGGAAGACCTATCCTATAGGATAAGATGCAAAGGTTTGGATAAAAAATAAAGTTGTTGTTCCAAATCCAAACTAGTCAGACACAAGTACTTGACTGATCTAGAAGTGCCAATGCATGATGCAGCTAGCACAATGTCACCTATTCCAAGGATTACAATTTGTGAAGTTTTGAACTATGTCATCCTGTGCAAGTATCCTAAAATTGGGGCTCAACCAAGTTTGGCACTCACACCAAATACCAAACATACGAGCCAAATCCCAAATAACATAACTATTCAATATTCACACTCAACCCCATTCTACAAAGTCAATCTTATTATTCTTTTCCTATAATCGTTTACCCACTTGACCCCAAAAGCTTAAGTTATTAAGAAGTGGGTTAACAATGTATATCAAGCTAATAACGGAAATGAGTTAGACTAAATTGAACCGATAAATGGTATAAGGGGATCAATGAATGTGGGGAAGAGGTGTGAAGACTTGAAACCAGGACCTCCCAGAGACCAAAGCTTTGATACCATGTTAGAACACCATTTGACCCCAAAAGCTTAAGCTATTAGGGAATGGGTCAACAATATATATATATCAAGCTAATAGTCACAATTCACAAATGCTTCCAAAAAAATAAAAATCATTTGCAACATTAATAAATTAAACTGTTAGAGAGAGAGCGAGAGAGAGGGGACAAATTGCAGTGATAAGAGAGCTGGAGAGGACAAATTGCTGAGTTAAAACAGTTTATGTGACAGTCTACATTTGTTGCATGTTATACTTAAAAGTTCATCAAAATACAAAGGAAATAATAAAATTACAAGCATCGCAGAGAGAGCTTGACATCACAAATGTTTATGAGGTACAGACATGGACAGTAACCCGTATAAGAAACATAATTAAAGAAACAACAAAAACAATGTCCACATATCTAACATAGAGGCAGAGGTGCGCCATTCCATTCCTTCAAACAATCCATCATTGGATCAATCAACTTCCCTTCACACATGGCCGAGAACACCTTATCGAAGTCCTCACCTGGCGATCGGACTTTCTCTCCTGTCAGCAGAGTAGCCCCCAACTCTTCCCTCACAAACTTGTACAAAGGGTAAGACCTGCATTCCTTAATCCGGTTAGGAATTGCCGGATTCCCATTCTCATATTCGCTTCTGACACCCTCCACTTCTTTAGGCAAAAGGGCCTTTAGTTCCTCCTCAAAGGCACCAATCTTTTGGAATATGGAAGTGCTTGAATTCTTCTCTCTGTCGCCGTTGACTAAGGCATGCTCTACGAGTACTTGCCTTAGTTTCTGCATTAAAGGGTAAGTAGCACTGCATGGATCATCAATGTAGGCAAATACGTACTCTCGATCGACCACTTTGAGTAAGTCCTTTTCGCAGAATCTAGATGGGTGCAGCTCACCGTTGGACCCCATGGTGAGGACTCTTTTGGCCACTTGACTCACTGTGTTTTTCACTATGCTCCTCATGTTTTCCTCCAAGTGCCTTAAATCAATGGCTTGGCATAATGCAACCAAGTATGTGGACGACATGAGCTTCAATATATCGACAGCTTCGGCTGTTTTTCTTGAAGAAATCAAGCCCAAGGAGTTGACATCTTGGTTATGTTGCTCTGCACTTTGGACATGATTGGTCACAGGGTTAGCAAGGAATTGGAGTTCAGAGCAGTAAGCCGCCATTGCAATTTCAGCGCCTTTGAAGCCGTAATCCAAGCTTGGATTTCGACCCCCAGAGAGATTTGAAGGCAACCCATTGTTGTAGAAGTCATTCACCAGCTCGGAAAATTGTGCAAACATGAGTTTACCTATCGAGGCAATGGCTAGACGGGTGTTGTCCATGGAAACACCAATTGGGGTCCCTTGGAAATTCCCTCCATGTAAGGCCTTGTTCCTCGAAACATCGATCAATGGGTTGTCGTTCACTGAGTTTATCTCCCGTTCGATCGATTTGGTTGATGCTCTGATGACTTCAATTTGTGGGCCTAACCATTGAGGAGATGTACGAAGGGCGTATCGATCTTGTTTAGGCTTTTGAAGGGGGTCCGTCTCATGTAATTTTTGGGCTGCTTTTACATAAGAGCTTCCATCTAAAATATGTTCCATTATGGCTGCAGCCTCAATTTGGCCTGGGTGGTGCTTCAATTTATGTGTCAAGTGGTCTGTGAATTCGGGTTTTCCTTGCATGACTTCTGCGAAAACTGCTGATAAAACTTCTGAAAGGATGGCTAGGACATTGGTTTCGAAAAGGACCATGGAAGCTAGACCTGACCCAACTGCTGTGCCATTGACCTAGTGCAAGGCCCTCTTTGGGCTGCAACTCAAAAAATCCACTGTCAATTCCGGCGAGTTGGAAGGCTTCAGTGGGATTGAGGGATTCTCCGTTCGGGCCAACGGCCTTGGAATTGGGCCTGCCTGTTAACAGCCCAGCAATGTAGGACAGTGGGACCAGGTCACCGGATGCAGTGATCGTGCCACGGAGCGGCAAACATGGGGTGATGTTATGGTTGAGGAACTTGGTGATGGCCTCTAGGATCTCAAATCTGATGCCTGAGTAACCTTGAAGGAGAGTGTTGATTCTCACTAGCATTGCTGCTCTTGTTGCAGAGTGAGGCAGTGTGTGGCAAGACTCCGTCCCGTTTCCGAAGATTCCAGGCATTCAAGAATCTGGTGCAACAATATTCCAATTGAAGTAGATTAGCAACAATCAAAAAAATTCAGTAGTTTGTGAAACATACTTATATGATCCAGTATGATATGTGCTTATAGTGAGATGATTCATCACTCTTTGTGCTTGTAAAATGCAAGTCCAAAGGGTTGGGCTTGGCTACTCAGCCACTAAAGGGGAAAACCCAATCTCATGGACTGTGCTCAGTCTGGTCCAAATTTAGACTCACAAAAGCTAGCCCAGTTATACTTTTGACATATTCCATTTTATTTTGCCATCACCATTACCAAATCTAGTTTTCCCTAATGCCAAATCCCTTTTATTTTTTATTTTTTTTGAGCCAAGTCACTTTCCATACTTCCAAAAGCAAGTGTTGATACAAATAGATGCCAATTCATGACCAATAAATTCAAATTTCTTGTTCTATGACAATTGAGAATAATATATTTTATATATATATATATATATATATATTAAATATTTGTCCATCCTTGACTTGGCACACTCCCATACCCTACAAAATTTTCTAAATATTTTTTTTACTTCCATCTTTCTGTTGGAATGCCAGAGGTAGATCATGACAGTTGGACAACTTCCAGCTCATGATTTTGATGGGCCTTTTAATCTAGATCGGCAATGTGGGCCCACATACTGGATTCACCCAAACTCCTCCACAACGGCCAATCGGCCATCATTCAGTGGTTGAGACTCGAGATGAGATGGTAAAAGCTATGTGGGCCCAACAATAAATCTATAGTTTCCTCATTTACGTGAAATTGCATGTGCAAGTGGGGCCAGATTTGGAACTAGAAGTTACATTTTAGGTAAATGACGTAAATAGCTTAAGTTCAGGGGAATATTCTACAATTATATGTTTAGTAGGACAATTAATAAACAAATATAAATAATTCGAGTGGCGTGCACTCTCTTGTGCCTCTGATGAACAAGTCATCCAGGGTCATTTTATTTTCTGCAATTTTTTTTCATATAATAATTAAACTACATAAATAACCAACTTAGTAGTTGAATTAGTAGGAAATTAACTTTGATGATTTCGTATAACCAACTAGGAAACAGTCTAGAAGTCAAAATTTTAAAGACAAAACTAACTTGTGATCATCATCATAATAATAGAGCATGAGTTCTAATATTTGGGATAAGATAATGTTAGTTGCATATTTTAATTTTAATCTATACATTTTGACTAAGTCACACCTTTATTTTCCTTTTGTTTCTCATTTAAGTTGAACATCCTAATAATCTATGAGCAAAAATTATATTTGACCAATACACCTACTTAATGTTTGATTACTCTGTGTGACCGATTACGAAAAAGTTTAGAAATCAAATTTTAGTGGCAAAACTAATTTGAGACCTCCGTCGCAATATTCTAGCATGGATATTCTGAGGCAAAATAATGTAAAGTATAGTATCGAGTTTAATTTTTTTGTGACATAGATGGTGAAAGTAGTGATGACAATGACAGCAATAATAGTAATGGCTGTGGTTGTGGTGTTGCTGGTGGTTGAGGGAAAGAGAGGGAGAGAGAGGTGTGATAGGTAAAGGACTTAAAAATGGAGAAGAATTTCAGTGAGACCGTTCCATGGCCACGGTAGTGAGACCACCCAATCAGAGATAAGGAAAGTGCCCTTATCAGTGTAAAAAAGTACATTGATAAGAGCACTTTTCTTGTCTCTGGTTGGATGATCTCACCTCCATGGCCATGGAAGGGTCTCACTAAAGTTCTTGAAAAATGAGGGTATTCTCATGATTGCCTTTTGGAAGTAACTTATGAAAAATACAAAGTACAAAACAAAATACTCCTTTCGTTCCACAAAGATGGGCCAGGTTTGATAAATCAGGGAGTTTAAGATGGAGTTATCATTACATTAACTTGTATTAATTAAATTCCATTTTTTCAAAAATACCCTTAACTTTTTTGTATTGAGTTTTGTGTTAAAAGTTATCATTGAAATATCAAAGGGTATTGTAGGAAACTTAAAAAAATAATGATTTAACTTTTCAAAGTAGGCAAATATTTTGGAACAAAAAAAATTACAAATATGTCTTATCTTAATGGAACGGAAGGAGTAATATATATAATAGACCTACACAACCAAAGGTGAGTGGTGGAGCATGATCTCCAATGAAAGCAAAGGACTACCTTGCCGGCTTGCCGGCTTGCCACGTGACACTTTACAGAGGAATTACATATAGGTCAGGATATGAGTAAATAATTACATTTTAATATCATTTATTGTTAACTTACTAGCAAAATGACTAATAACTTAACTAAGAATGACTACAACCATAATTATTTACCCATATTCGGACCTATCTATAATACATATGGCTCTGCGTAAACGCGCCTTTTAGAGCCTAATTCTTTAAATGCATAGAAATAGAACATTTAGATATCTAATTCGACTAATTCTTGAAATATCAGTTGATAATTAAATTATAGTCATACGACGTCGTAAAAAATAGGATTTGGCTTCGATATTTTACCCTTCATCTTAATGATGGTATGGTCTAGGTGGATCACCAACAAGCCACCCACCCCAATTATGGAAACAGCCAAAAGTAATTTCACAAAATTAACTCCTATCCGCACGAAATGGTTTGAAAAGATTTACATAACATACGTAGCCACTAAATTACAAAATAAATCATTGATTAATGATTGTAACATAACGTAAACTTCTTCAAGTAATACCTGATTAGCTCCTTCTGAAGAGCTCCACCCTGTTTGGTTCTCCTATGTGAAGTTGCACCAAAACCAGTGGTGACACCATAGCTATCAGTCCCTTTGCTCATGCTCTCCATCACCCAATCACTGCTCGCCTTCACGCCGGCCCTGGCCCCCTCCGACAGCTCAACCTTGATGGCCGCCTCGCGGGCTGCAACCGCCGCCACTTGCGATATGGTCAAGGTTTCGCCGCCAAGCTTGATCAGCGGCTTTCGAAACTCCTCCACCATGCGCTTCACTTCATCAAGGTGGCTACCCTTTAGTGCCTCCGCCGCGGCACCCCAGTTCAATGGGTCCTCCATGCAAATACTTATCGACCTATTGCCATTACAATTTTTCTCTGGGGAAAATTCCATTGCTCCCTAGAACGGAAAAAACAGACTAGCTGGGTGAAACCCAAGATGAGGAAAGGCTAAATGGTGTTTGGAAGGAAGGAAAATGGATAGAAAGTAACTATAGGTTTTGATGCACGGGAGAGAGGAGATTGAAGGAATGAAAGAATTTGGAAAGAACAAAAATAATGAAATTCTTAAAAGGTGGTGTATAGGAAATTTCAAGCTTGTATTGAATTTTCCTGAGTCTATCCACCCACATTTGGTTTCTTTAAATAGAGGCCTCTTCTCATTGAGTGTTGGGTGGGTAGGCCGACGGGTTAGTTGAAAACTGCACGTGACCGTTGGATCTTCATGTGAAATGGACGGTGAGGATGGTGACACGTGGCAATCATGTGGTGTATGACACTGTCATGGGGTAGTCCCAAAACGCGGGTCTTGTTTTTTTTCCTTTCTTTTACTTGTCAAAGGTAAAAGGAGGGAGAGGTTGGTGGGAGGCACGAAAGCAGGATGTCATCCCATTGTAAATTACTTAAATGTCCCTGTCCAACTTTGATTAGGTAACAGACCCCTACTACTTTTTTTTTTTTTTGTTTTTTTGGGCAATAAGTGAACATTCTAACATTTGAAAATTAAGATCACAACAACAGTAATCAGACCTATCTGCCAAGTATTATTTACAGTATTCAAATTTTGTTTGTTAACTACCATAGTTACTATAATTTGGTTTGAGGGAACCTAAGTGTGGGTGTCACATTGAGGTAGATGTCATTAATGCTATAAGAAAATATAAATTTCAAACCTATCTAACCAAAATTAAATACATTAACAACTACTTATATCATTAGAATGATGGGTCGTTAGTGTATAATCTTATATTCGACTTTTACTAAATTTTTTTGAGTCACCTACACGAGATTTCATACTTTTAATAGGTTTTAAATTGACTTACCTAGTCTATATGGATTGTAAAATCTTATATGAGCTTAAGGTTTGTCCGAATGATTTCCTCATCATTAAATATATATATATATATATATATATATATCTCAACCATGACTATTCACAAAAGATTGAATAATTTCAAGTCATTTGTTTAGAACTGTCAAAATGTGTATGAAAATCATATTGCAAAAGTCTTAGAAATCATAATGAGTTCTCCATCTGATAATTGGTGTCACTTATATGGAGTCCATTAAATTATGGATCAATGTAGACAACATACCTTTTACCATAGGCTTCATAGTAAAGCCATTAGAACTGTCAAATTGTGTATGAAAATCATATTGCGAAAGTCTTAGAAATCATAATGAGTTCTCCATCTCATAATTGGTGTCACTTATATGGAGCCCATTAAATTATGGATCAATTTAGACAACATACCTTTTATCATAGGCTTCATAGTAAAGCCATTTGCACCACAATAAACACCCCCCCCCCCCTTTTTTTTTTCTTTCCCATGTCTTTTTTCCTAGGAAAATCTTTTTTGTTTCTCCTCTCTTTAATTTCTCCCAATGCATAATTTTTGGTCCTTTATATTCATTGATAGGCCTTGAAGCTCCTTGCCTTTGTTAGTATTAAAGACACTTTCTGTATGTCCTTGGGTATACATAATCGATTGAATCCACATCCCCACTGCGGCCCCAATTTACTGCTAGGTCAAGACTTAAAATTTCAAACACTTTTAAGCAATAAAAATTCTTGTACTATATAACTGTCTCTTGTATATATATTCTACAAATTAAATGGTTCCCTTATGTCGATCGTCTGATAACAACTTGTGGGAGGGGTGAATTAAATACGACCCAAACCCTCGAATGTCTTTTTTTCATTTTTGGGTGCATAAATTTATTGTTCTTAATACATATATGAACCTAGACATTGCACTTTATGGCCCGAAACTTTTGCCATTACACCAAGGGAGCAATGGCCCCTCCCTAATGACTCATATTATAAATACATATTAACTTAATTACAAAGGGCAATTCTGAGTTATTAGATTGATCACGGATATTTTGCCCTAGAATGAAAGGGAGAAGTAATGCATAGTTTTACCTGCGTACGGAAAAAGAATTAGGTTTCGATTAGTTTTAACCAATTCAATCGAGTATTTTTACAAGCATTATGCATAGACATTACAATTTAATTTTAGATGCCATAATTATAAAAGTTAACCATATAATAATCACCACAATATACAAACAATTATATATCAATCACTCCAAAGGTCCTTCAAATACTTCTCTATGGCATATATGAGTGATTAATCACTGACAAGACCAAGTCTGCCCTGGGAAAGTTTCGTCTTGACAAGTGTCAACACGTTATTTGTTGCTGCAGGCTGCAGCTTGATATTTTCTTTCATTTTTTTTTATTTTTTTTATTATCCAATTTTAGTTAGTGCAGAACCTACCAACCCCATTCTAATTAAATCTTTCTTGGTTGGTAAGGTTTTGTCACAGAATCTTGTCATTTCTGCCCACCTTCCTCCCTACGACTCATTATTTTTCATATCATGATGATCTTGAGGTTCATTTTCTAGTTAAAATAGTGCTTTAATTTTTATATGTTTTGGACATTTGACATTCCTATCTGAAATTCAATTGTCTCATTATTTTTTTCTAATGCAATATCATTTTTAAAGAATTGGGTCATTATAATTTATAAGGTTGTTATCGAAGAAGCAAAATTTTATACTTCTTAGTTTTCTAATATTCTCCACCTAATTAAAATGGTAAGAATTTAAATAAAAAAAAAATGATAATAGAGTCTTATTTGATAATGAAGTACGTACCATATATCCACGGTGAAGGATTGTAACATGCGCCCTCAAGAAATAGTCAGCTAATTTTAACCATATCGGTAATGACCCAGTCTTAACTTGATTAAGCATTAATTTTTTTCACCGGAATAATTAATCAAACAAGTAAAATTTGATGAATAATATTAATTAGGGTTTATCATCAATGTGAAAATGACCAATTCATCTGAACAAATAAACTAGATATATAGTAATGAGTACAGTCTGAACCTTTGGCCAACTTTTTTGTATCAATAATAGGTAACATTACTTTTTGAATTTATTATTAGGGTTTATTATTATTTATTTGTTGGAACTTGAATTTAAATTATTAAAGGAAGCAAGTGGAATTCGATTCCTTGAGATCGAACGGGTTCCAAATGTGAATTTCAGATCAGCTGAAATTAATTTATTCCGTTGCATGTGAAGTAAACATTATAGTTAAGGATTTCATGAAACAATGTTGTTCGATCATATGAATAATATGATTGATAGTCAAATTGGGGATATTTCTTTTTCTTTTTCATAAACCATGCTTTTGTTTTAATGAAGACATAAACCATGCTCATTTATTTATTTTTCTCTTAAATTTTATTTTATGGTACTCATCAATCTGGTTTTTACTAAATGATTTGGTGGTATCCACTACGTGGTTGAAAATTTTGACTAAGCAATCTTGTGAAATATACTTTGACTAAGCAAGGAGATGTTGTTCAAAGGTTTTAGAGCATAAAATTAGAGCAATTTTTTTATCATTATATATATATATATATATAGAGAGAGAGAGAGAGAGAGAGAGAGAGAGAGAGATTCAGGGTGTAAATTGTATGTATATCTATTAAAATATATGATATTTTAAAACAAACTTTTGGGGTTGGTATAGCTTCCACAAGTCATGCTCACCACCAACCACCACTTGTTTTTTCTCCTTCAGGGTAGGTGAAGCCACTGAGAAATTCACGAGATTTTAGTTTATACGAGATATTCATATTTGTCATGATAATTTGAAAAATCAAAATTAAAAATTTTGGATCACTTTGGGTGGTCGTTGGACTCTTGGGAGAAAGTTAATCCTCCACTGTAATCTAGTGGAAGTAAAGTGTAAATATACACGAAAAATAATTCACTGAAACTAACCTAATGGTGAGGGAGGATGTGGAAAATGATAGGATTAGAATAAGTTAACAGTTCAAACCCCTCCAATTGTATCATAATAAATATATATCTTATAATAATATGACGTTATGTCATTGCTTTTGCAATAAAAGACATCCTAACATGGTATGTACTTGTAAAAAATGCCTATGTTGACATATGTTGGTATTGTCATTGTCTGTTGGATTTTCATGCTAGCCAAACTAGTTATATAATGGTGAAATATTAGTGGGTTAGCATGACGACAGATTAAAGAATTTTTTGTACTTTATTTTTTTTAGCGGGGTAGTAAAATTGTGAAGGGGAAATAATTAGTCATACTTCGACGTGACCATAGTAGTTCCCTTACTCATTGAGAAATCAATGACAAGAGGAGTTTAGATATGTCCACTAAGGGACGCATCACAGACGCTCCCTCAAGTCAGCTGAGCCATATATAACTTAACCCCAAATCCATCGAATATTGACTTCAGTTCATGCGGAGGACCATCAAAAGAATCCACATCGTACCACCGCCTCCATACTCTTAGCCTTGTTATTGAGGCGGCATTCCCACCTAATTTATGTGACATCAATGCTAAGAATCAAACCTAGGCCTGCGAACACCCCATGCACTGATGCAATGGCCCCAAGGTCTTTGGCAAATTGAAACTACTCTGAAATAATTTAACTTCTGGCCCATAACGCGTTTCCAAATCGTCATATGGCAAGGTCATCCTGTTTACTTTGACAAAACCAAATTTTCATGATAAATTATGAGAGATGGGGGGTGGGGTTTGGTGTAAAGCAAGTCACCTAATTAGAGTTCAAGAGAGGATTTTAGAAGTGGGAGATGACCATATATTGTTTGATTATCCTCTGAAACAGGTGCTCCTATTTTATATATATTTATTTCTTTATTAGTTGTGGTTGGTGTGAGCTCCTCCTTTCACCAGCACCCACCTTCATTTTCAGCAAGGCCCATGCAAATTGCATCTTGCAAACTCCCTCGTAATATCAATGACAATAATAATAAGGCCTCAATTTTTTTCTTTTTCTTTTTCTTTTTTGGTTCTTTGTCCCCTGTTTTATTAATTTATTCAACCAAATAGATTTTAATTTTTTTTTTTTCGAACGTAAGATAAGAGCATTATAGTATCAAAATACATTAAATAAGAAAATAGCACATTAAATCATTATTCGGACCTAAAAATCCCGAGAGTTGACATTTTTAAAAGAAAGGAAGAAATATCATCACACTATAAGGCCATTAGAGGATATATCCTTATATTGGATCCCAAAATTTGGCTCTAACTCTCTCTTTTTGAGAACACTAGTGAGCTTTGATATCAATGCAAAAAGTGCATGCCAAAATTATAATCAGAAAATAATTATACAAAATTTATGTGTGCTAGTTGATATTGTTGTTACATTAAGATGTAGACAAAATTATACTTTATCCCTTTTAAGTTTGATCAGTAACTCTACTTCTGAAGCATGATACTATATACAAGTGATAATCAATGTATAACTAAAAAACAAAACAATGGATAAAACGAAAAGCGGGCCAAAGTTGCGTTGGGGTTTAATGTAATTTTCCCTAGAATAAGTTTGTCCCTCTAATAATCACTTTCCTCTTCCTAATTTTTTTTTTCCTCCTCCTTATCCCACCCTACCAGCCTAGCCCTAACCCTAGCTCTAGGCTTAGACTTATCCATTTCACCCAAAAAATAAAAAAAAACTCACAACATTACATCATTGAATAAGAGAATTGTACCCATGATCTGACCGACCACATTTATGGGTCTCCTGTACGGCTGTCCCAAAAACTATATTGACCTAATGAAGCTAAGACTAACCCCGTGTTTGGTTGGGTGGAAAAGGGGAGGGAAGGAAAGGGGGGAAGGGAAAAGGGGAGGGGAGGATTCAAAATCCCTTATTTGGTTGGTGGGGAAAAGAGGAGGGAAGGAAAAGGGAGGGAGGAAAAGGGGAAAGATAGGGATAGTTATGTGCGTTTGGTTGAGGGGAATAGAGGAAGGGAGGAAAAGGGGAGGGAAAGGACAAATCCTTCTTTAGTTTTTTGGAGTCCTCCCAAAAGTGAGAGAAGGAAGAATGCAAAGAGGGAATTGGCCTTAAAAAACAAATTTACTCTTATACTTATTATGATTTATTATTATTACTACATATTTGAGGGTAAAATAGTAAAATTAGTATCTATTCTTTTCATTCCTTTTTCTATACCAAACATATAGAAAAGAAGAAAATTATCTTTCATTCTATTTTTCATCCATTAAACCAAATACATAGAAAGAAAAAATGTTTTCTTCCCTTAAGGAGGGAAAATCCATTCTTTCCATCTTCCCTTCCTTCCTACTTTCCATCCTCCCTACTAAACATAGCATCAACGTTCAATTTTCACAGCATCTTCAGCAGTTCTATATAAAGCTGGGTTGAAAGTGGGAAATGGTTCCCACCATCATATCAGGTTTTTTGATCTTGACCACATGGTGAGTTGTGACCTCTTGCATTTTGAATATTAGCATAGCATTTTTTTTTTTTTTTTAATTTCTCTAAGCTAAAAGGAACAATGCATTAAATATGTTACTTGAAGTATCACTTTTTTTTCTTTTTGTTTCCCCTACAGTAGGCTAATCCAAAGGCTAGCACCAAACCCAACTACCATACCCCCACCCCAAACTCGCCCCAAATCCTCAAAGCTAAAAGGGCTATATATATATATATATATATATATATATATTTAACCTAGTATATCCCCAAAGCTAACAATCGATGGACTAATCACTGTCGCAACGTGTGGACAACAGAAAATCGTTAGCCCAGAGATTTTTTCCAAAGTGTTAGGATTCGAAATCGAAATCTTTCACCTTTACTCGAGACAGCCACTTTAAAGTAAAGTGTCCAACCACTAGACCAACCCACTAGGTTGCTAAAAAGGCTATATAGTGAGTTGCTTTTTCCCATCCACGAACTTACAACTTAATACAAAAGCACTTGTGAAGTTTGCAAATTGAGTTAAATCACATTTTTTGAGTTACATCTCAGGAAGGCCTCAAGTTTGACTACCTCAATGTTGCCAATCACCAACCATTTTGTTCAATTTGAAATGAGCAATGACTTTACCTTTATATGAAAAATCAACAAGACGATGATTTTACGTACCTGTGTTCAAAGTGATACTGATCAATTCCAAAGTTTGGTAAGCAAAATAATAATAAATAAATAAATAGCTAGAGCCTACCAAGAATAGATCGAGTGGTTGAGGCACAAGGTTTCTTTCCCACCGGCAAAGTAGTGATTATAGCCAGTGTTTGTGTACTAGTGTAAATTGATGCATGCCCACATTGCTAATCTAATAAACCATTAGGAAAATTTGGGCCACACATTCTGAAAAAAAAAAAAAAAAAAAAAAAAAAAAAAAATCCTAAAATTAGTGCCATCCAATAGCAACAAATTTAAGCTAGTGGACCATAATTTATCAAAATAAATCATCTGGGACCAATCCAGCAAAAATAATTAGCCCACTATATAGGGTGTTGGTACTGCAATAATGTTATATGGGCAGACCATGCAAGGACAGCAACTTCATCCACCCATCGGAAGTCCATTGTTGATGCAAAAAGTCAGTCACTTTTTCCATGGTTGAGTGGTGTACCCATGCTTTGGCGCAGTGCGAGATTTGCGTGGTCGAGTCTCTTTCATCTAAAGTGTTAAACGAAGAGGTACAAGAGACACGAAATGTGAGGTGGAAGCATGAAACAAAATTACATTGGACTATATATGACATTGAGAAACAAGCTAGTTTGGCAAGAAGCTAGAAATCATAATCAAAAGGGTGATCATATTTTCCCCTCCGCTAACTTGTAGGATTTGTCACATCACTCTTAGTTTCTTAGTTGTTAAGGATTCGGTGCTGAGTTGTAAAAACTCACGAGCGTGTTGAGAAGTGTTTTGGGCAATTGGATATGACGGGTTTTTAGACAACTAAGATTAAAATATCAAAAAATTGTCATTCAAGTCATTTTTGTTATTTCGTTAGGTACTTTTTGATCTTCAATCTTGGCCGTCTAAAAACCCATAAGACGGTCCAAAGAACTTTTAGAGCTAAAAGTCATTTTACATGTTTAAGAATGTTTGATGAAATCCTAAAATGGAAATAGCAATTCGCTAGCCTTTATATCCCTCCACTTTTTGATACATCTACATACTCTCAATTGGCAATAACATGAAAGATGTATTTCTTTTAACAAGAAATATGTATTTTAAAATTATTTATATAGAGGGTGTTGTTGAGTTTGTTAATAATGATTTACGTAATATTCAATGAATGTTTGCTATTTTTAGTATTATACATGATTGATGATTACATAAAAATTATTTCAAAGAGTATAAATGTTAGAATTTATTATGATTACAGAAAGGCCATGTTTGTTTAACTGGAATGGAATGAAATTTCATTCCAATTCATTCCAAATAACATGTTTGGATGAGTTAATTTGAATGGGAATGGAATCAAATAGTGTGTTTAGACATCTATTTCAAATCTCTTTTCATTCCAAATTCTTTAAGCATGGAATTAGATTTCATTCCTATCCATTCCATTCTAGCTAAACAAACATGGCCAGAATGAAATAAAACATGAGTAATATAATTCATTGGCTTTGAAGTAAAATTATTTGGGAAATAAATTTTCTTAGAGGGATCTTGTCCATTCTTTAGAGAGACTTTGGTTGGTAGGTCTCGACAACTCGAACCCACGCTGGGACCCAACATATGCACTCTTTGGCCTATTTGGGTAACGGGGTGACTACTGTCACCTCTAGCTCAATTTTATCTGCACCCTTATGTATTTTAGTTTATCAATATTTCATGATAAATATAAAAGATTTTGATGAAAATCAATTGCATTATTTATTAGAAAATTTCATTTTAAACAACTTTGCAGAAGAAAGATTTTAAAAATATGTCAATTTAAGTGGATTTCTTTTGCTATTTACGGGCGGCCTCTATTTCATTTTTACCCAAAATGTCCACTTAAAACGATAGATTTTGAAAAAAATTTATTTTGCAAAATTATTTAGAATAAATTTTTTTTAGTGGACAAGGCAACTAGATTTTATAAAATCTTTTGCATTTTTCATAAAATCTTGAAAAATTAAAATATGTGGGGCTGTAAATAAAACTAAGGCGTGGCAATAACCACCCCTTTTAGGTAAAATTTAAAAATTAATTAATTAATTAAAGAAAAAAAGCATGTGCTACTTAAAAGAAAAATACCCTTTGGCTTCACAATGACCTTTCCTCACCTTTTATCACAAGGCAAGAACATCACATAACATGCATCTATACTTAGAGGGTCAGAGAAGTGCACACGATTAGGCTATAAGGCAAAATATTCTTTCCACGCAATAAAAATTTTTATAATCTTCCAAAATTTTTAGAAATTTAAGTACCAAATGTGAGGCTTTGGTCATGTTAGAGGGCCGAGAGCCAAATAGTTACAAATTTTTGTCATCTTCCAAAAGTTTTATTGTGTTCCAAGGCAAACAAATGGAATGGATTCCATTTAAGAGTTAAAATGCATTTTAAGAGGGGGATTGGATAAAGCTAGTAGTAGACGAGATCATATATAAACACTAGTTTTAGAATCCGTGCGACATACGGATTAATTTATAAAAAATAATAGTATTAGCAAATTAGAATTTTAATAGAATACTCATTCTCTAAAATAGTAAAATGTATTTGTTAATATAATGTGCCAACTAAATTTAAAAGATATAGACAAAAATAAATAAAATAGTTAATCAAAATAATCTTTGGTGTGATGTTAGCGTAATGTATCACACAAAATTTAATTATACTCCCGAGAAAGATAAATTATTTTCAAAAAACAATTAATTTAATGGTGGAAACTTGTAAAAAAATGAAAGAACTGACACGTTATGATATTTGGTGGAAAAAGATTAACATTCTCTAGAGTCTAACTTATCTCACAATCATAGTTTTAACATGTTGGTATATACCAAAGCAAATATAGCCGTTAAAGGTGTCTCGAAATTCGACAGTGGAGATTGTAAAATGCATAACAATGATTAATCTTGGCCTTTCATGAGTTTTCAAGTAGGTTTCACAAAAAGTGAAAAATCATGGGGAAAAATATCAAAAATATGTTTAAGATTAGAACATAAAAAGATGAGAAAAAAGTCTAGACTGAGAAAGAGAATAGGAGAAAAAGCTAGAAGGAGAAGAGAATAAGAGAAAGTATAAATCGTTTCAACTTTATGTAATTAACCATATAGAAGAATTTTGATTAAAATAGATTTTTTTTTTCTTTCTTATTTGTGTCAGAAGCAAATCGGGAGAATCTGAAGATTGCGGCAGATCGTGTTTTCTTTTTTAATCCTCCTTTCCTCTATTTATTTCTTTTTTTAATTATGACTATTTATAATTTTATACGTTCAGTTTTTAGGAGGGGAAATGAATAGGCATAAAGAAAACAGAGAAATATAGTACAGTTTATTAAGTTTGGGTTGAACATTGTATAGTATGGGTTTTCTAATCTTCTCACATAAAAATAAAGAGATATGCAATGAACACCAACTGTCAACTTACCTCCACCGTGTGAGAAAGAGCAAGTAATACCCCCAAAAAAAATTAAAAAATTTTTTTTTAAAAAAAAGGTGAGAAATTTACCTTTTGGTGACCACTTCCCAATTTGATACCAAAAAAAAAAAACAAATTAAAGTCCTTTTGAAGTACTTATCAAGTCAATTTGTAGCAAGTTGACAAACGATATCCTTTGTTTGGTATTAAGTTGGAAAGTGATTACTAAAAGTAGTTTTTCCAGGAGTCACTAAGGCTCTATTTGGTTTGTGGATTTTATCAAGGAAAAAAAAATATATAATGAATTATATTTTTCTTTATTTAGTTGCAATGAAAAATTAGAAAAGAAAGAAGAATTCAAATAATTTTGGCTTGATATGGGTTTATCTTTTCCTTTCATTTTCTTTCCTCCTCATTTTTTTTCCCTTCTTTTTTTTTTTTTACTTGGTAGAATCTATGAACCGAATAGAGGATAAAATCAACTTTTTGGAAAAATTACATTTCAGTAACTACTTCCCAACTTAATACAAAATAATGGAAATTAGTTGTCATTTTAGCACACATTTGTGATCAATTTGTAGCATCTTAACAGATAATATCCCTTTTTTGGTAATAGGTTGGACAACTGTTACTAAAATGTAATTTTTCTAAAAAATTTCTTCCATTGTCACTGTTTCAGCACGTGAAAGAGGAGGAAAAAAAATTATGTTAACACGTGGCACACAACAAGGTGCCATTCTTCCAATTTATATATATACTAGCTTTAGAACCCGTGCGACGCACGGATTAATTTATAAAAAATAATATTATTAACAAATTAAAATTTTAACAAAACTCTTATTCTCTAAAATAGTAAAATATATTTGTTAATATAATATGTCAATTAAATTGAAAAGATATAGACAAAATTAAATAAAATAATTTAATCAAAATAATCTTTGGTGTGATGTTAGCATAATGTATTACACAAAATTTAATTATATTCTCGAAAAGATAAATTATTTTGAAAAACAATTAATTTAATAGTGGAAACTTGTAAAAAAAAAATGAAGGAACTGATACGTTATGATATTTGGTGGAAAAATATTAAAATTCTCTAAAGCCTAGTCTATCCCATAATCATGGTTTTAACATGTTGGTATATACCAAAGCAAATATAGCCGTTGAAGGTGTCTCGAAATCCGACAGTGGAGATTGTAAAATGCATGACAATGATAAATCTTGACCTTTCATGAAGTTTCGAGTGGGCTTCACAAAGAGTGAAAAACTATGGGGAAAAATATCAAAAATATGTTTGAAATTAGATCATAAAAAGATGAGAGAAAAGTCTAGATTGAGAAAGAGAATAGGAAAAAAAGCCAGAAGAAGAAGAAAATAAGAGAAAGTATAAATCTTTTCAACTTTATGTAATTAACCATATGGGAAGAATTTTGATTCAAATAGATTTTATTTTATTTTATTCATGTCAGAAGCAAATCCAGGAGAATCTGAAGATTCTAGCGGATTGTGTTTTCTTTTTTAACCCTCTTTTTCTCTATTTGTCTTTCTTTTTAATTATGACTATTTATAGTTTTATACGTTTAATTTTTAGGAGGGGAAATCAATAGGCATAAAGAAAACAGAAAAATATATTACAATTTATTAAGTTTGGGTTGAACATTGTATAGTGTGGGTTTTCTAATCCTCTCACATAAAAATAAAGAGATATGTAGTAAACACCAAACGTCAACATACATCCACCATATAAGAAAAAGCAAGTAATATCAAAAAAAAAGAAAAAAGAAAAAAGAAAAGAAAAAGAAGATGAGGAATTTATCTTTTGGTGACCACTTCCCAGCTTGATACCAAACAAAGAAAGTTAGTAGTCCTTTTGAAGCACTTATCAAGTCAATTTGTAGCAAGTTGACAGATAATATCGTTTATTTTTTATAACCCGTGCAACGCACAGGTGAGGTCTGTAAATATAAATATTGTTCACAATATAAATTATATATATTTACATATAATACACACCCGTGTGGTAGTTCAGATGGTAAAGAACCGCGACTCCAAAATCATAAATCTTGAGTTCATGTTTTCGCTCCTCTACTATCGAATGCATGGACTTGAGAATGATTTGTGCATCATGTAAATTAGTTTGAATCTAACAGTTTGAGATACTTCTTGTTTGGCAAAAGTGTATTTGCACAATTTTGAAAGCATTTTTATAGTTTTCTAAGCAATTTGATATGTTAATATATATTCCAATGTGTCGCATTTTCTTTTTTAATCATTATTGCCTTTATTTGGCTCCCTTTCTAATTATAAATATTTATAATTTTATACGTTTAACTTTTGGGAAATGAGATGAATAGACATAAAAAAAAACGAAGAAATATGATATAGTCTATTAAGTTTGGGTTGAACATTGTATAATATAGGTTTTTCGATTTTCCTACATAAAAACAAAAAGATATGCAGGGTACACCAAGCGTCAACCTACTTATACCGCGTGAAAAAGAGCATGAAAAAAAGCAGTGAAAACCAAAAAATAGAAAAGTTAGACAATTTACCTTTTGGTGATTACTTCTCAACTTAATACCAAACATGAAACATTAGTAGTCCTTTTGAAGTATGTATATAGTCAATGTGTAGCAAGTTGGCAGAGAATATTCTTTCTTTGGCATTAAGTTGAAAATTGATCACTAAAAAGTAATTTCTCCAAAAGTTATATCTTTTTGCGAAAATTACTTTTTAGTGATTCTCTCTCAACTTAATACGAAAAGAAGAAAAATAATAGTTATTTTGATGTAAGTATACAGGTAATTTGTAGCAAGTTGATAGTTATTGTCCTTTTTTGGCATTAGATTGAACAATGGTCACTAAAAGGTAATTTTACCTTTTTCCCCAACTGTTCACAAACGGACACGTGGCAACCAAAGGGAGGCATTTCCTCCGTTTTAGTATATATATATATAGATATATATATATATATATATAATATAACAGATAACAGATGGACCACACAGATGGATTTCTTGGTGCCACCCTTTAAAAAAAAGTGGTCGTCAATTTGCAGCTGGATCGGACTGGTCTTTGATGGAGATAGAGATGTGAAGCTACTAGGCTACTACTACATATGCATGGCCGGTAGAGATGCACCTTCACAGCCAACTTCTTCCTCTGTGACCTACCACTAGTTAGGGTTAGATTCAAGATTTGAAATTGCGCTGTACTAGCATTTTTTTTCTTTCTCTAAGCTAAAAGGAACAACAAATTAAATATGTAACTTGAAGTATCACTTTTTTTCCTTTTGTTTCCCCTACTGTAGGCTAATCCAAAGGCTAACACCAAACCCAACAACCATACCCCCACCCCAAACTCGCCCCAACTTCTCATAGCTAAAAGGGTTATATATATATATAGGATGATGATCAGGTAAGCACGTACTAATATAACTTATATCAAAACCTGCATTGAGAGTTGTACCTTGTGCATTAGTGAGATGTGAGGTGCATTGAATCAATGCAAGAGGTACAACCCCCAATGCATAGTGCTGATATAACTTACATCAGCACGTGCTGATAGGATCACCTCTGTATATATATATATATATATATATGTTAGGGATATTCGTGGATTTTGTGAAATTCATCACAGAATATGTATTAAAAATTAAACATGAATATAATTTACAACACAAATTAAAAATCACAATTACAATGAAATTGAACATGGATAAACAAAATAATATTCACAATTTGAATTAACAAAAATCAATATAAGAAATATATTTAATTAAAATAAAATAGAGTAAGAAGAGCTGGCCTGTGGGAAAGCACGTGAGATCACGCTGTCCTAAAGGAACTATCGCCTCCCTACGTACAGGTGCTGACGGACGATAGGACCTCCAAGATACAACCCCAAAGCTCGCAGCTCCCTCTTCTATGGGTACGTCCACAAGAAGAGTATAATGAACCCGTCCACGATCAGTTGCCCGTAAATACAATATATAAAATAACTTAATAAAACTCTTAGAGAAATATAGTGGAAAAAGATTGAAAAGATAATGTAAAATCCCCTCTTGTTCATGTAGAGCAGCCCACTATTTATAATAATAAAATGCTGAAATTGGTTTGGGCTAATAAAGGCCCAAAATAAATATCATAATGATTCTTATAACAACCCAATTAATAATATGAAATAAAAGTCCAACGGCTAGTAACGGATACCCATAAATCATAGAAATTAAGGTCTAACGGTTAAATAAAATAAACTCATATAAATAGGTCATTAAGTCACGCGTGCGCCACGTCATGCGCCACATCACAACACGGCCGGCTGGTCTGGGTCGAGGTGGGCTCTGTAGGTGCGCATACGTATGTGGTCCGAAGTTTTAAAGTTTTAAAGAAAATCACATATTTTCTAATAATCCCCCACAAGATTTAAAACTTCGACAAATAAATAATTAACAAATTAAATATATATATAAATATATGAACAAAATATATATAGGACAACTATATACTATGCAATGGGTGTAAGTGTCTTCTGGACTTGAACCTCACTTAGTGTTAACCGTTTCCATTTGAGGAGTCATAGTGGCAAAGCTTGAACTTGACCCCTTGAACCAAACTTCAACAAGTCACACACATAGTATTGATATGGGACGTGGTTCTAGGCAGGGTTAGCGCAATTAATGGCCATGCGCTATATCTTGATTTTCATGAGAGTTTCTAGGGTCAGCCCAAACCCATAGTCGCGGCCTCACGGCGACTCTCACATAGGTAAGTCCTCCAAGGGTACTGTGATTGTACCCTGCAGGAGTGTTCCTGCCTCGGGCTTATTCGGAGTAAAACTCTTCCTTATTGTCACATCAGTAGCACTCTCATCATAGGGATGGGGAGGAGACTCTCTCCTAGTAAAAAGTGCTTTTTATAAGTCATGCTCTGCAGATTGTTTCTACCCATTGAACCTCCTTCATGGGATTTCCAATCACAAAGGTTGGGTTACTTCCGTGGGTGACTTCCTGTGGGCTTAAGCCCCATCCCCCTCGATGGATAAAATAATCGCATTTCTGCATAAGCCTCTAGTTAGTTGATCAGTCACATTTCAAATCATATTCTGCATCTCATATTGGCATTATCATTTCCTGCATCACATAATGCTTCACATAGACATTAGTCAAACTTTAAACGATATAAACATTGCCAATATAGTGAACTCCCATAGTTATGAATATTTTCACTCTTTAAATGAGTTCACAAATAAACATAATTTCAATGTCTATAATTTCTGACAACCATGTTGTTGACCATATAATATAATATGCCACAATAATCATTACTTTATAATAAACCCCCACATTCAAATAATTTATTTTAATTTACATTTATATGCAACAGGACAATATATGGACATATGCATCACATAATATTAGTACAACATGCAATTGAATTCAATAGGCCTGTAAACCAAAATAAAGATTTATAATGACAAATAGGCATATAAGCCTCATGAGAATCACATATTCTAAATGAACGAATTCAATTTCAAAGATTTAAAACCAAAGTTTGATACATTAATATAGTTCTTATTAAAACTAGATTCTTTCCAGACAAGTGTAACACTAGGTAACATATAAATAAAAAATTTCGGAAAGAGAAATAATGGTTCAATCTTCTATAGAATAGAAATATTTAAAATTTTAACAATTTAAATTCATCAATTTCAATAACTAATATGCAGCATTCTATTCCCATAAAAATGCATAGTTAGAGATTGTCTCCAAATTCATTCTCATTAGTACATATGTATGCATGCAAAAATGAACATTCAAATAAAATTTATAAGGCCTCTTCTGCATTTTTTTTTTTTTACCCTCATTTTCATTTTATTCAATTAATGAGTGAGGAGAATGTCATTAGGCTATCATGCTAGGAAGACTATATCAATTAATATTCAACAAATAAATCACTTTCTCATCTAAACAAGATCAACTATAGTTAACAATTGTTTATCACCAATATCACAAAATTTTACTTTAAAATGTAATTTGATACAGTCCACAATTGACATCGATCTATATTACCATGATAAAAATTTCACTAGTCAAAACACAGGTTTTGTACACCAATAATTAATTATCAAAATTTTATAAAGTATATAAAATAAAAATAAAAATTAAACAACCTTCTCAATTATTACTATGTTTAACCAATCCAAAAATTAAACACAACCCAAAATTCTACATAATTTTGGAGTATTCCACTTGTCCAACCAATGCACTAATTCAATACACTGTCTTAGTTCTTCTTCTAAATAAATGTAATACATAAATCATATTTCATGGTCCAAAAGTTGTATCTTAATTAGATAAGACCATGTGTCAATACACATGCAGGAAGAATTTCACAAGTTTTAAATAAAAAGATATTAACTTAATTTTACTGCAAAACAGTTGGTGTAACAAAATATTATCAACATAAATGACTTTTATTGTGTACCGTGAAATAAATAAAATTACAATAAAATGATCAAGCAAAACTATAGGAAAACTATTCCAGTGTAAAAACGTTTGAAAGAAAAGTAAATGTGATATGTGCGTTAGCTTAACTACCATATATATAACGTATTGGAAATAGTAATGTATAACAAATGCAATGAATAAAATACTGCTTAAAACAAAAAGTAGAAAAATGGCTACGGCTACCACATGAGAACTCTTAATATATATAATGCACTAACATATACTATGACATCTTCCCATGATACAATCAATTTATTTATTTATTTTTTAAATTATTTTTTTTTTTTGAATGAATAAATAATCCAAACACAATCTTTCAGGTTGTTCACACCCAAGCTAAACGTTGTAACGCAAGGCAAAGTAAATCATCTGAAATAATCCATTTACGCTATGGCTTGCTTTCAACTGCTTGAATTTCAAATGGATCCATCTCTCAACAACTATTTGATTTGATTAGAAGTTCAAACCACATGAACAGCTTACGTTAGCAATTTCCACACTCAACTCCAACATTCGAAAACCATAAAATTATATCTAAGAGTTTTCTTTAGATACAAATTAAAGGGTAAAGCAAGAAAATAAATTGTGCTAACTAAGAAATATGTAACACTAGCTGGAAAGTTATACAACCAGATTTAGGAATACTATTTACTATCATGTAATACCATAACCAATATTGAGTCGAAATGAAATTGATTAAGAGTATTGTAACGACCCAAATTAAATTATTGCTGAAACATCAACGTCGGTCCGGGCTTTAACTCTCAAATGACAAAAATGACATGTTAGAAAAAAATAACATGAATAATGTTAAGTAGCCTATGCATAAACATTTTTGACCATTTTGGAGAATAGGAATTATAGAACATGAGCTAGATAACATACTTTTCCATGCTAATTAGATAGACTTGATACAACCGTTTGGATGTATCAGCCCATTAAATCTATACAATAAATCTTCTGTTGTTATAATATTAAATCAAAATATAAAAGGCTGTTACCAACATATTAAAGAAGAATTAACATACCACTTGATATCCGGTAAAACCCTTGATGACCATAACCAGCATTAGTTTTAGAGGTAAAGACAAATGAAACGTATAGAAGATAAATGGATATTTATAACACATATCTAAGCTATGAAATACCATAGAAAATATAAAACCAATTTCATTTTAAGCAATTTTCCAACACTACATATAAGCACAACATTTTTGCACACTAAACTTGCAAATAGACAATCAATTTCTATACTATTTATATTGGTCAGATGCACCATGTGATACATACTAGACCATCATCATAGCATTGCCAACCATGTACACAGTGAAAGAGAACATGGTACATGTATAAGCCACATTCATGTCAATATAGCTTATATATTTTAAATAGATTTTGCATCAAAATGGAGACTAATTGATAATATCACGTAAAACATTCAGAATTTCTTGTTCCAGTGTTTAATCTATATATATACACACAAAAAATATTTAGACATGAAGTAGATAATTATCATACAAATTTAATCTATCACATATATATACAGACAAAAAATATTTAGACATGAAGTAGATAATTATCATACAAATTTATAACATAAATACAGATTGATTCACATCTAACCAAAAGAGATACATATATAAAACTTCTACATAATTGTGATAGTGCAATGGTTGATATAATGGAAAATTCTAAAACCCATAACCTTGTCTACATCGAAGTTATGAATTTAAAACATTTCAGTAATGACCCTTCAACTAGTACAAGGCCAAAATTGACTGACTTGTCCAACGATAGATCATATAATAATTTATTAATCTATTTAAATCCATGTGTTATAATTCAAAAGAAAATACATTGAACAAAATCCATCAGTATTAGAAAGCTATAGTTCCTTTAGATTGTTAGGGATATTCGTGGATTTTGTGAAATTCGTCACAGAATATGTATTAAAAATTAAACATGAATATAATTTACAACACAAATTAAAAATCACAATTACAATGAAATTGAACATGGATAAACAAAATAATATTCACAATTTGAATTAACAAAAATCAATACAAGAAATATATTTAATTAAAATAAAATAGAGTAAGAAGAGCTGGCCTGTGGGAAGGCACGTGAGATCACGCTGTCCTAAAGGAACTATCGCCTCCCTACGTACAGGTGCTGACGGACGATAGGACCTCCAAGATACAGCCCCAAAGCTCGCAGCTCCCTCTTCTATGGGTACGTCCACAAGAAGAGTATGATGAACCCGTCCACGATCAGTTGCCTGTAAATAAAATATATAAAATAACTCAATAAAACTTTTAGAGAAATATAGTGGAAAAGGATTGAAAAGATAATGTAAAATCCTCTCTTGTTCATTTAGAGAAGCCCACTATTTATAATAGTAAAATGCTGAAATTGGTTTGGGCTAATAAAGGCCTAAAATAAATATCATAATGATTCTTATAACAACCCAATTAATAATATGAAATAAAAGTCCAATGGCTAGTAACGGACACCCATAAATCATAGAAATTAAGGTCTAATGGTTAAATAAAATAAACTTATATAAATAAGCCATTAAGTCACGCGTGCGCCACGTCATGCGCCACATCACGACACGGCCGGCCAGTCCGGGTCGAGGTGGGCTATGTAAGTGCGCATACGTATGTGGTCCGAAGTTTTAAAGCTTTAAAGAAAATCACATATTTTCTAACATATATATATTTTTTTTTCTTTGACCCAGTGTATCCCCAAAGTTGACAATCGAGAGACTAATCACTATCATAATGTATGGACAACGGTAAATCGCTAGTCTAAAGATTTTTTCTAAAGCGTTGGGATTCAAACTCGGAATCTTTCACTTCCACTTGAAACAAACATTTTAGGGCTAAGTGCCCAACCACTAGGCCAACCCACTGGGTTTCTGAAATGGCTAAATAGTGAGCTACTTTTTCCCATCCACAAACTTACAACTTGGTATAAAAGCACTCGTGAAATTTGCGAACTAAGTTAAATCACATTTTTCAAGTTACATCTTAGGAAGGTCTCAAGTTTGACTCCCTCCATGTTGCCAATCAGCAACCAATTTGTTCGGTTTGACATGAGTAATGGCTTTACTTGTATATGAAAAATCAACAAGATGATGATTTTGCCTGTGTTCAAAGTGATACTGATCAATTCCAAAGTTTGGTAAGCAAAATAATAAAAAATAAATAAATAGGTAGAGCCTCCCAAGAATAGAGTGGTTGAGGCACAAATTTCTTTCCCACCGGCAAAGTAGAGATTATGGCAATGGTTGTGTACTAGTGTAAATTGATGCATGCCCACATTGCTAATCCAGTAAACCATTAGGAAAATTTGGGCCACACATTCTGAAGAAAAAAAAAAAAATCCTAAAATTAGTGCTATCCAATAGCAACAAATTTAAGCTAGGGGACCATAATTTATCAAAATAAATCATGTGGGACCAATCCAGCAAAAATAATTAGCCCACTAGGGTGTTGGTGCTTCAATAATATTATATGGGCAGACCATGCAAGGACAGCAACTTCATCCACCCATCAAAAGTCCATTGTTGATGCAAAAAATCAGTCACTTTTTCCATAGTTGAGTGTGAACCCATGCTTTGGCGCAGTGCGAGATTTGTGTGGCCGAGTCTCTTTCATCTGAAGTGTTAAACGAAGAGTTACAAGAGACCACGAAATGTGAGGTGGAAGCATGAAACAAAATTACATTGGACTATATGTGACATTGAGAAACTAGCTAGTTTGGCAAGAAGCTAGAAATCATAATCAAAAGGGTGATCATATTTTCCCCTCCGCTAACTTGTAGGATTTGTCACATCACTCTTGGTTTCTTAGTTGTTAAGGATTCAGTGTTGAGTTGTAAAAACTTAAAAGGGTCCTGTAGTGTTTTGGGTAGTTGGATATGATGGGTTTTTAGACAACCAAGATTAAAATATCGAAAAATTATCATTCAAGTCATTTTAGTTATTTCATTAGGTACTTTTTGATCTTCAATCTTGGCCATCTAAAAACTCATGAGACGGTCCAAAAAACCTTTTAGAGCTAAAAGTCATTTTACATGTTTAAAAATGTTCGATGAAATCCTAAAATGGAAAGAGCAATTCGCTAGCCTTAATATCCCTCCACTTTTGGATACATCTACGTACTCTCATTTGGCAATAACACGAAAGATGTATTTCTTTTAGCAAGAAATATGTATTTTAAAATTATCTATATAGAGGGTGTTGTTGAGTTTGTTAGTAATGATTTACGTAATACACAACGAAGGTTTGCTATTTTTAGTATTATACATGATTGATGATTACATATGTAAAAATTATTTCAAAGAGTATGTGAATGTTAGAATTTATTATGATTACAGAGAATGAAATAAAACATGGGTAATATAATTCATTGGCTTTGAGGTAAAATTATTTGGGAAATAAATAATTTTAGAGGGATCTTGTCCATTCTTTAGAGAGACTTTGGTTGGTAAGTCTCGACAACTCAAACCCACGCTGGGACCCAAAATGTGCACTCTTTGGCCTATTTGGGCAACGGGGTGACTATTGTCACCTCTAGCTCAATTTTATCTGTAGCCCTATGTATTTTAGTTTATCAATGTTTCATAATAAATATAAAAGATTTTGATGAAATTTGATTGCATTATCTATTAGAAAATTTTCATTTTAAATAATTTTATAAAAGAAAGTTTTTTCAGAATCTATTATTTTAATCTATTATTTTAAGTAGATTTCTTTAAGAGTAAAAATGCATTTTAAGAGGGGGATTGGATAAAGCTAGTAGTAGACGAGATTATATATAAAAATGGACCACACAGATAGATTTCTTGGTCCCACCCTTTGACAAAAAATGGTAGTCAATATGCACCCGGCCGGATCGGACTGGTTGGCAGCGGTCTTCGATGCAGATGGAGATGTGAAACTACTAGGCTACTACAACATATGCATGGCCGGTAGAGATGCACCTCCACAGCCAACTTCTTCCGCTGTGACTAACTACTAGCTAGGGGCAGAGTTAAGATTTGAAATTGCCCTAGACTAGGTAAAAAGCTTATAAACATACAATATATATAAATATATATATATAGCCTCTATTGGTTCATTAAGACTTTCTTTTTATCCCCATTTTTTAAATTTCTCAAAGTTTTATGAAAAATATAAAAGGTTTTCATGAAAAAAAAAGACCATGTTAATTACTAAAATTACATTATTTTGAATAACTTCATAGAATAAATTTTTTACAAAAATCTATCGTTTAAGTAAACTTTTTGGCCTTTTAATGAAACAAATACTATAAATAGCCAAAAAAATTTACTTAAACGGGAGATTTTAGAAAAAAAAAATTTATAAAATTATTCAAAATTATGTTCTCTAGTAGACAATATGGCCATTTTTTTTAATAAAAAAACACCTTTTGTATTTTTCATAAAACCTTGAAAATTTTTAAAAATAGAGAATAAAAAGCAAGTTTTTGTATATTGATAGAGACCCCAATTATATAAAATTTAAACTTGCAGCCCTTTTTTTTTTTTTTTTTCATTTTATTATTATATTATTGCAAACATTTGGACTATGAGATATAACCTTAGACTAATGGACAATTTTTTACTTGAGCTACCACTCCCTTAATAGTAAAACCCAACCTAATCAATATACAAAAAAGAATTAAATAAGGAGGGCTACCTGGGCCATAGTTTAGAGTAACCCTCAACATCCCCCCTGTACTAGCTATTGCATGTTGACTCAAATTCTATTAGCAAGTTAGGAAAATGTGTCCATCACATGGTAGAAGGGTAAAACTACTCCTATTTTGGATCTTCACAAGAGAAGAATATGGATCACAAAGTCATAAAAGGTTCCTTTTCTTTAAACGGCACTAAAATTATTCACTCTTTTTTTCTTTTTTTTTTTTTGGCTCATTCGGGGTATCGAGATTATTAGTTCGACAATCCCTTGAATTATACAGGTTATGTTATCACCCTCTCCAAGATAAAAACCTAACTGGTGGATGACCAATGAAAAGTCAAACCTAAAACTTTTCACTTCTTAAGACACAAATCTTATGAAACAATACTGGTCCATCCCATGGGATATATATACTATATTTTACTCCTTTGTTTGGTTTGGTATTTACTTTTAGTGTCCAGTAGAATTGAAGTTACATCATTTGTTTCATAGTATTCAATAGTCTTCCCTCTTTCATTTATTTATTTTGGGGTTTCATAGTAGTCATTAGTTAAACATAATTTGGTAAATTAATTATGTCAATGTCTTAAAATAAAATTCTAACACATATTAATCGATTATGTCAAAGAGTAAGGCTATTGCCACCACATAAAGTACTCAAAGCCCCCCATTAGTTTAAATTTTTTCCAGTTTTATGAAAAATATAAAAGGTTTTTACGAAAACTAATAGCATTGTTCACTAGAAAACATCATTCTAAACAATTTTGTATAAGAAATTTTTTCCAAAATCTATCATTTAAGCTGACTTTTTGGCCATTTACAATCTCTATTTCATTTTCCATGAAAAGTTGCCCAAAAGTCTACTTAACTGACAAATTTTAGAAAAACTCTCTTCTACAAAGTTGTCCGGAATGATGTTTTGGAGTAGACTATGTAATTAGTTTTTATAATTTTTTTTTATATTTTTCATAAAACCCTAAAAATGTAAATTAAATGGGAGGCTTAGAATATTTTATGTGGTGGCAATAGCCTTGGCCTATGTCAAATTATGAAACCAAATCATTTAAAATTTAAATCTATTCATCTCACAAAGAGTACAAAAATTATATTTTACTCCCTTGGACTATTTCGACTAATTTTCATTTTAGCACCCTGAATTATTATTATTATTATTTTTGTTACAAGAAATAGTCCTTATAGTTTAAAACACGAGATTATATATAATTTCCCAAAAGACCCAGTCATTCCTAATAATCACCAGAAAGGTGAAGCAAATTCATTTATTAATTTATTCATTTTTGGTTATAAGGTGGGATATGAAAAGATTTTAGGCTTGCAGCTATCTTCACTATTGGATCAGATTTTTCTAGGTCATAGAAAATTTTGGGGTGCACCACAATGCACATGGGTTAACACTCAACACCATTCAGTGTTAGCAGTATGTTCCCTTCTGGTTCACCAGAAAAATTGCTAGCTTTTTTCCTTGTAGCGGGAATGCATCATTGCCGGAGAAGAGACGCACCCAAACACTGGAATCGGGAATGTGAACCCATTCCCTGGAATGAAACCCTCATACCAAACACTGCCCGAGGGCGATGTTGTCTTAGCATTATAGCTATTCTAAACAAAGACCTTTTTATTTCCATTATTGTTGGTTGGTCCACAACAAACTGATTCTCATTGTCATTCTCTTTCACCACTCATTTCCTACCAATGGCCTGTTATGGCAATATCTATGTTCCCACTTATCCCCCAAAGAAAAAAAAAAAAAAAAAAAAAAAAAAACCTAGCTTCCCACATTATGTTTCCTAAAAAATTTTTTGACAAGAACCTTTTCTATGAAAATGAAATGAAAATGAAAATACATGTGACAAGGCCCATTTCCCTCTAACAAGTCGGTCCAAATTGAAACCTACCAAAAATTTTTGTCATACATTAATGTCAATCTCTATCACCACCCATTTGCTACTCTTATGGTTGTATAACAATGTCGATCTTCCCTCACATTACTTTCCTAGGAAATCAATGAATATGGTCTGGCCACTTTCCCTCTGGTCCAAATTGAAACCTACCAAAATTTATCCAACATTAATGGCAAATATATGGTTAAACCCTTCTCCACCTCATGTATCGATCTAATCGAAGGAAATGAGACCCTCCCGGGCCCGGCCCCGGCCTGGGCCTGGCCATGGCAGGCAAGTGGGACTGTCGAATCACCGATGGAAACATCCATTAGTGGTGTGTAAGATCCATGTTTCACGTTCCCGACGGGACACTGAAAAGAAATTCTTGATAAAAAGAAAGTTTCGGAGAAATTTTCTTTCCATTTACATCCTGTTGTCTTCTAGTGTCTTCTTGTCTATAAGCTCGATTTGGGAAACTATATATGGATACCACAAATTATTGTAGGCCCATTGAGGCCCACTCATTGTCCCTGAAGGATTCGTGTTTCACATGATGCCGTTAATGTGATACATGCTTGCCTTGAGTCCTTGACCCCACGCTGCCTCTTCATGACTGGAGTTTGGACCATCATTGGGCTATCCAATCTGTGATTTGCGACGTCAAAGTGTTGTTAGACTGTTGTTCTTTTTGGGTTAGGTGGGCTCTGTCGGCAACCAAGACTTATATTTTGTCTCACACTTATTCTATATTTTAAGATTTTATGAAAAAGAAAAAAGATTACCGTGAAAATTGACCACATGGTCTACTAGGCAACATCATTTTGAATAACTTTATAGAAATTTTTTTTTTTTTTTTCAAAATCTGTCCTTAAAGTGGACTTTTTAATCATTTATGAAACATAAACTGTAAATGACCAAGAAATATACTTAAACGATAGATTTTGGAGAAATTTTCTTCTACAAAGTTGTTTAGAATGATATTTTTTTAATGGACATCGCAGTCAGTTTTTATGAATTTTTTTTTTTATATATATTTTTCATAAAATCTTAAAGATTAAAATAAATGAAGGGATAAAAAGCAAGTCTTGGGATGTCAATAGAAACTTCCTTTGGGTTATTTATTGTGTTCCTAGGCGGGCTAACAAAGCAACCTACTTTCTTGCCCAATGGGTTGCTATTTGTGTGTGCTTTGGTTCCATCTCAAACACCTTTTTACCGAATGCTGTGTGCTTTGCAGATAAAACTGAAGGGAATGGAAGTATTTACCAGTTTTGTCTTAGTTAATGAATTACTTATCATAAAAAAAAAAAAAAAAGGGTAGTGACTAGTGAGTACTGAGTAGTGAGTATTTACAAAACAACTAATTGGGAGGGTTTTTGGTCTCTCTATAATGCCTACTTTGTTCCTATCGATCTTGCCCGCCTTATTTTTGGTGCATTTTTATAGCTTTATTTTTATGTTTTAGACTGCCAATTTGCTTAATATTTCAAGTTATTTTAGGTTTACTATCGTTAATTTCATGTAAATATAGGTTTAGCATTTTAATTTTTTAATTTTCTTTTCTTTTTTCTTGATAAAAGTTTGGGTTATTCTTACTATTCTCTCCTTTTCCGCTATTTTCAGCTTAGGGTTATGATATTATAAATATTGGGCTTGCAGCCTCTTTGAAGGCATGGTATGGGGACAAATAAATTTACAAGGGCCCTTAGTGGAGCCTAGGTTTTATCTTGAAAAGACTCCAGCATCAACCTTTGTGGCCCATTTTTTTTTCTGTTTTTTTTTTTTAATATGTTTTTTCGGCTTGGGTAGTTGGGTAGCATCAATCTTTTTGTCATTCCGCTGGGTCACTTCTTCAACACACTAGATTTTGCTCACATATGTCACTTTGGTTTGGTGGCATTATCGACCCTGAAGTAACAAGTAAAATTGCCATTCTTTCATTCTTGCTTATCCTTTACTTGTTTTCCTTCTCTACTCTTCTATTACTTTGGATTGGATGTAAGATTTGAAAACTACATGACACTTCTTTGCACCCATAAATTGGCATTAAACTCGTATTACAATATATATATATATATATATAAATTTTGAATTTTAGAAAAAATTTTGAGTGACCAATATACAGCTGAATGTCAAAAAAACTTTTGAACGACTAATATACCCTTATTTTAATATATATATATATATATATATATATATATATATATATATATATATATATATGCCCTTCCTTTAATTAAAACACATAGTAAACATTCTTATCATTTGGTAACAAATTGAAGTTAGATTTTTACTCAAATTCTTTTTTTTATAGCAACTATCAAGTTACATGATAATATATATAAATATAAACTCTTTAAATATTCCACTTTATGAAGGAAAAAAAACATTCTGAATGTATATCTAAAAAGTTTTTAATCTTTCGTTGACAATTTTGATTATAATAAAAAAAATGTACTTTTGAATTTTAAACATTATCTTTTATGAAAAAAATATAAAATCTTTATGTATTTATTATTTTGTATAACTAATATTATTTAAAAATATTCACAGTGCAACGCACGTGTGTTATATCTAGTATATTCTAAAATCACTAATATAGTGCATCCTGAAAAATGTTAGATAATAAGAACTTACTGCTCATCTAAGATAACCACAAGCATGAGTCATCAATGATGTGAGAATTACTATTGAGGGCATTTTGAAATTGGGGATGAACCACCAATCTTTATAGCTTTGATGGTATATTTTCTCCTCTCACGAGGAGATTTGACGTCGTTTCAAACTTGATCTCTCTTGATGAGAAATATTATAAAGGCCTGAATGCAGCACACATTTCAATTATAATTTTTCAACTGCACGTGCTCTCATCCACCATATTTTTTCAACTATCCGAATCAATTAAAACCAAACACTTTCAACCATATTAATAAGTGCAATTAGTACGGGAATTAATAATTCTTAGCCATTAGTCATCTTAATTCTAAACTCTTTGGTGTGGACAAGATTGGCCTAATAACAAGACTTTCGTTCCACCATCAAGGTTCACACAATTCTTGTGGTCCTTCTTGAGACTCTTCATTCTCATCATTGGGTTCATGGGTGATAACGACATCATTCACATCATCAATTAAGTTCAAGCCGCACATCGAAAATGATCCACTCCTTTGGGTCTTCTCTTGCCATGTGCTGTGGGTACTTAGGACTTAAGAAAAGGTGGGTTTTATAACCCTTCTTTCACTGTTATGCCATGTTTGTTTCGTTGGAATAAAATGACAGAGAATGGAATCTAATTTCATACTCAATATAGTTTGGAATGAAAAGAGATTTCAAATGATTGTTCAAATACAATAGTTGATTCTATTTCCATTTAAATTATGTCATCCCAACACATTGTATGGAATAAATTGGAATGTGATTCCATTCCATTAATTCCATTCTAACTAAACAAACATAGTTTTAGGTCTTTCTAACTTTCTATGGGATATTTTGAGCTAGCCATTGAAACTAGCCGTCCCAAAGGGGTTATGATCCCATGCGTCTTGGGCCGCTACACCACACGTCCCCCTTTAAAAAGGAAGATTGAGAAAGATTGTGATTTCAACTTCTCCAAGTACATGTGTAGTGGGACAGGTGTTATGGGAAGGAAGATGGGCTACACCCCATTATGTAGCCTAAAGGCCCATTAGGCTGTCCTCAATTTGAAACCACCCATTCCCCTCCTTTTTTTTTTTTTTTTTTTCAATAAAATCTCTCTTAGATGCAAGGCAATTGCCCACAGAGCGAAGGCACATGGGGCTTTGGGGGCACGTTCCTCATTGTTTCAAATAATTTTTTTTTTTTTTTAAATATTTGACTAATGATTGTGATTGAAGGAAATTATTTTTTGGTAACTATTTTGCAATGTAATACCAAAAAAATTAAGTTAGTAGTCATGTAGAAGAACATATACGGTCAATTTGTATCAAGTTGATAGATTAGTATCCCTTTTTGGTATTACATTGGGAAGGGGTTACCAAAAACTAATTTCCCCGTGAATGAAGGAAATGGGGGCTTTCAAGAGGGTTCAGTTCCTACTTCACAGAATCACAGTGCACCCACTGCCACTCACTTACTCACATCACGCAATCACACACAACGATGGCAGACTATCGATCGACGACTCACGGTGCTCTCATTGGAGATAATTCTTGTTGCCCACTTACATTAGTTAACACTCAAGATAAACTTCGACTAGTGCTGATCTCAAAAAGGAACTAAAAAGTTGAACTCACAAACTTACACTTCTTGATGCAGAAGTCCCAATGAGTGAGAAAATCTTAGCATAATACCCTTATCGGGTGTGGCTCATCCGACCCAAACTTGAATCCTGATAGGCAGGTTTTAGATTGGAAGGAATTGTAATTTGTGGCAGTATGGAGCCTTTCTTAAATCAAGCCCATTGGGCTTGAGCCCCATCTAATCATCTTATGGAAGTAGATATGAAATGAGTCTATGATCTTCCCCAACCATGGAAGCACTTGATTACAGAGTGTATGACTTCGTTGTGTCTAATTCTCGATCATATCTGCCATTCTCTTCTTCTAGAACATCAAAGCCAGTTTAAGCTTTCAAGGATTGATTGATAATCAAGCCCACAGGCTTTCAAATGAGCCGAGCTGGTCTTTCCAAAATACTGCTTCAACGACTCTAAGAAACCAAAAAAAAAAAAAAAAAATTTGATTTCATTTTTTTCCACAGAACATCCAAAGGCTGCATTATATTGCAAACCATTGTCCTTTGCCACATATTATTATTGTTTCTGCACTAAAATTCCTTGTAGTAAAGTATTTGGTAGCACAACCTTACCCAGACGTCAAGTAGCCCAGGTGGACCATCTCCTATTATTAAAAAATAAATATTTTCTTCAATAATATATAATATATATGTCTAAAATTGTAGACTCGATGTTGATATGAAAGCGAATATTCCATGTGGCAGTGGGGCATGAAAAGTCTTGGGGATGGCCATCCACCCAAACCATTGATTATTACATTAATCTTACTCTATTATAAATCCGAGACTTTGTGACTAATTAAACAACCAACCGTTCCTTGATCAACTCGTCAAACCCAATTTTTTTTTTAATTTTTTTTAGGTGAACGTTAAAAACGTAAACGGTCGAGTAAATTAGTGAAAGCTGTCAGGGTATATGTCGATTTGCTATTCGACAAAATATGGGCTAATTAATTAGTAGCTATCGAAAAACGACGGACTTGATTAGGATTAAAAAAAAGTCTTAAATATAATCATACCTAGCACTCACCCAACGAGCATCATAACCCTTTTTGGCTGTTCATGAGGCAGTTGAAGAAATGGTACCCAACTACCCACCTATTGCTTTGTTTTAGAGTATGATTGAGTTTTACAATTCTTAGGAAGGTTCATAAGGGACCAACATTCCCTAGTGGGGTTTCTATTTTGACGTTGTCATTAACCTTCTAATTTCATGTTGATTTTTGGAATTCTTCAAAAATTCATGCTGTTTGGGGGCCCCATTTGAATGGCCTACATTTTTTTGGCAGTAATATTATAGAAATTCCTCACAAAACCCGTAAAATTTTGAAATCCATTCTCCCACCCCCACCTCCCAAAAAATGAAAAACCCGTAAAATTTTGAAATCCATTCTCCCACCCCCACCTCCCAAAAAATGAAAAATAAATAAATAAATTTCTTGTGTCGCCTAAGTTGCTTTTGATGCATCTATTTGTATTAAGCTTGACCTAATCAAATCGAGACTACGATGGAGTTTTGTATTTAACATGAATTTTGAGTTGTTCAATGTGCTTAGGGCAATTTATCCTTTGGCAGTTCAGAGGGGAAAAAATAAATGATGAGAAAAGGATTAAGGCAATGGAAATTTTGACAGACCCATTCAGAAAATATAGATAATGATTTTCAGCACCAAAACAAGGTTGTCCATATCAAGAGAAATTTGGATAGTGTGAAGAGCACCAAACTTGGGGTCAAGCTGAGTGCAAATTGGTTTGGGTCAACAACTACTTAATGGTAGTGACTTAGATTAGTCACCAAAATCTAAAGCATCCATAATAAAAGTCTATTCCCCTAACTCCTTTTTCTCACTTTTTAAAAAAAAAGGAATTTAAAGAGACAATGTGGTCACATTTTTTTATTGGCGTCCATAGAAAAAAATCAAGAATCTCCTCTAGAAATATGCTCTGTAACATCGTACCACCTAATTAAATATTAATTCGAGTGTTTTATACCTTGAATTTCATCAATAAATAAATATTATTATTATACTAATCCCATCCCAATGTGCCGTGCAACATCTTTCTTATACCTTCACCAATAGGAATACGTGAGTTGGAAGAAACCCTTTTTTTTTAATTAATTAATTAATTTTTTTTTTAACAAAAGAGAAAAAAAAATTATAAAATGATTAAACTAAAGATGCGCATATGCTACTAATTAATTCAGGCTCTTGGTTGGGAAGATCCGAGGATAGTGTATTAATATTGCTACCCATTGGTTGTTAGAGATCTTCAATAGAAATATGAGATTTGTAATCAATTCTTTGTTTTTTCTTTAAATAAAAGTACTTCTATCATTTAGCTTTTATAAAAAAGAAAAAAGGAAAAAGTGATGGTTTTAGCGAAAAATAAAATTAAAAATTAAAAAGAAATAAATAATAGAAACATAAGGCAAAATGATAGGGGGCCTAACTTGTTGGCCTAATAGATTGGCTTACAACCATTTGAGGAATTAGATAATAATTAATTACACATCACAATCCCACGTTTGTAGTGATTTCATTTAATAGCAATATTTTCCTTCTACGTTTTCCTAAATTTCCGAAATTTCAAATGTTACTTCCCATACTTATCACCTTCTCACCTTCTTTCCCCGATTAGACTTAATGTGTGACTTACCCAAGAATAAGTAACTATGTGATATCAAGTTATTATATGACTTACTAGGAACCAAGTTACTATGTGAATTACTAGCAACAAGTTACTTTGTGATATCAAATTATTATATGACTTATTTTGAGTTATTTTGAATTATCTATTGTATTCACTTAATAACTTGCTAAGATTGCAATAATACATAAACATCACTTAATAACTGAATTATATCTCTTAATAGCTTCTTATATACACAGACCCTACTACGCAAATGTATTTTTGTAACTTAATAACTTGATGAAAACTGGAAAAAAACATACAACTACATAACTTAATAAGTACCAAAGTAAGTGGCAAAATAACTTATCCATTGTTTTTGCATGATGCTAGAAAATAAGTGGCAAAATAAAAAGAAATGAATCAAACACGATTAACAGCAAGATAAGATAAAATTAGGTAAAATTCAATTATTTAGTCAAAATAATCCACTAAAAAGACATGCTAAGAAATCCACCAAAGGGTTAAAAGCAAAGATTAACTTCTAAAAAACTAAAGGTTAATAATTCATTCACAATTCTCTAATTGTTTTTTGGTTACAAGGCTTCGAGCTTAAATAAGTATTAACAAAAAACAACCCCCCATCCCTAGTTAAAATTTCAAAGCCAAACGATAGTTTCTTTATAAATAATTCTTGTTTTAAGCAAGAACAGGTAACAAATCTAAGAGAACTTTGAATAAAAATTAAACACCACCTAAGATTTTCATGTAATTTTATAAAATCACTTAATAACTAAAATATATTGTAAGGGTATGACAAGCATTGTAAGAGTTGCATAACAGAGGGTTGGTTCAATCAACTCCGTTGTGATATCGTGGTTAACTTGTTGTATATTTTGGTATTTCAAAATACTTATTTACTCTTGTGGTTCTTGTTATTGGCCCAAAACACTTTGTCCCACATTGGAAAACTATAAAGCCTTGTCTTGTGTTTATATACCTTTATACTCTTTATATTTGGTTAACATGTGGTAAAGTTTAAGGAGGCCCACGTGCGCACGAGCGGAAGCCCAATTGATCAATTTGCGGGACAGGGGTCCGAAAATTGACTTAGTCGGGCGCGGCGCAGGGGGGGTGCAAATCCCGGATATTTGGCTTCGCGTGTGTTCACAAGTCTGGCCACTTTTTATCAATTTTGTTATTGGGCCTTTGGGCTTTCTAGAAGGACCCCTTTCCAGAACACACAGCAGCTACCTCTTTTCTCCTCTCTCTATATTTACCGAGTTATTATTTTCAGTTCTGCAGTTCTTTCTGCAATTCTTGTTCTACGAAGGAGTCATCTGAGCTATTCATATCTCTCCGGCATTGCGAGTGCACGCTTGCAGGAGGTGCGACTGTTGTACCCTAGAGAGTAGGCCGCCACTGACCATCTGCACCGAGCAACTTGTTCCGTGGGGCGCGATCTACTTTTAAGGGCAGTGTTCTCACACGCCTCAGTCCGATAAGTTTCTGCTTTGTTTACTTGTAGCTTCCATATTTTATTTTTCCAACATAACTTTACAACTTAATAAGTCGATTTTTTTGAACAAATATCCATTTTTTTTTTATTGATATTACAAAGCCCCTTCTTTTACCATGTATACAAATAAACATGTGCATAATAAAGCATAAATCAACTGAATAACTGAGTATTTGTCAGCATTAAACCGAATTAATTCGAAGATTTTGGATGCTATTAAGATTTTCAGTGTTTTAAACCACTTCATAGTTGTTAAAACAAGCTTATTCACATAGGTTTTTTTCCAATCATCAAAAAACAATCTAACCCTAAAAAAGGGGCATGATTCTGACAATTTCTTCGGACCATCGCATATCACCACTTGATAACTGAACTTTAATGGTAGATTGTCAGCAATCAACGAATAGAACCCATTCGATCTTCCGTCGCAACTTGATATGATGCTTGCTTAGAAGAGTAATTGACTAGTTTGAGGAGGAGAGAATGAGAGAATGTTCGATATTGTAACTGATTGGTTTGAGGAGGAGGGAATGAGAGAAAGAGAAAACGTTCGGTATTGTTGTTTGTGATTTTCGCGCTCAAACACGAAATGAGGGTTACTCAGTTATTTCGGCCTGATTTTGGGAGATTTAATTTGATTTCAAATTATTTACCTTTTAAAGAAGAAACCAATAGAAAATGACCACATCAGTAGGTTTATGTAATAAGTTTATAAAGTAGTCCCATATAGAAGAACTCAATTATAAGACCTTTATAAAAACCTCAAATAATATAATAATTTTACCAAATAAAAATAGTAAATGGTAAAAGGGTTTATGTAATGCGGGTCACCACCTTTTAATTAAAAAAGCATGCGATCACTTATTTTCAATTTTTTCAAGGGCGGCTTGGTCGTTTAAATGAAAACTAAACAATTTTAGTATATTTTACGTAATATTAAAAATATAAAACTATTATCTTGAATGAAAGTAATTTAAAAAATTAGAATTATCATTATAATTGATAATTAAAGGTTATTTTTCAAAAAATATGAAATATTATTATTTTAAAATTTTCATCCTCAATTGTGAATTTGTGATGATGGCTAGTATCATATTCTCTTAAATTTTTCGATCCATTGTGATGGATTTGTGCCCAGTTAAAATACCCTAAAATTAATTAATTTTCATTGGAACGCCCAAATAGTTTTTAAATATTCCATCAAATGATTGTTTGGAAAATTGTGTCATATCGTGTGATGAGCCTACTTAAGAGAGAATTATGGATCCACATATCTCAATAATCAGGTGATTTTAGTTAATAATTTAAATATTAAAAAAAAAAAAACCCAAATGCTTTGAACAAAAATATGAAAAAAAAATTTACAAATTACAAATAAAATAAAATTGGAACCAAATACATTAAAACTATCGAAAAAAAAAATATATATATCTTAAAACTCACAAGAGTGGGGTCCACTAAATGTTAACGTTATATTGAAGTTGAAGTTCACATAGGCATACCTGGGGTTATAACATTCAAACAACGCTGTAATCTGCTTAGCAGGTAGTGTCTATTGCAAACTTTTTCGTTCTACAGTCTGTATTCGGCGGTTTCACGAGGACTTTTCTTTCTTTACGTTTTCTAGCAAGTTTTAAATTTTCTCGCCGGCCCTTTTCCCTGCATAATATCCCTCCCCCCCTCGCTCTCTCTTTTTCTCAGACAAATATATATATATATATATATATATATATATTCTTCATTGCTTCTCAATTCACTTCCTTTGTTCTTGATCCCTTTGTCCATTCATATCGATTCCCAAGTTTCTTGAAGTTCAGCAATCAGTACAACAATGGGTTTTCTGAGTAGTTTCCTGGGAATTCTTGGTTTTGGGATTGGAATTCCAATTGGGCTTTTGATTGGGTTTTTCTTCTTCATCTACTCTGAACCCAGAGCTGTAAAGGTAACATCTTTATAAGCTTTTTACTCATTGTTTGATCATTTTCTCTTAAAAAGATTTAAAGGGTCACAATTTGGTGCAAAAAACCCAACACACATTTTTTATATATTTGTTATACTTGTGAATGGATGTGATTTTGATGATGTTGAATGATCTGGGTATATGTTGTAATGGTGAGTCTTTGATTTTTTTGATTTTGATTTATTTATTTATTTATTTTCCATGTTTCTTATCGCTTAATGGTCGGACCGGTTTTTATTTTTTGCCGAAATTTATGGATTTGAATGGGCATATGTTTTTTTATGTCTATTGATAAATTGTTAATTGTTTTTATTTGCATGTTATGACTTTTGCAAATTTTTTATTATTTAAATTGAAGTGTGATTCTAATGTTATTTTCTTCAATATAGAGGAGCATGATGACTGGTTTCAGTAGGCTCACATTGTTAAATGGTTACAGGATAATTCAAATTGGGTTTTGAATTTTGATAAGATGTTTTTAGAAAATGATTTTTTTTTTTTCTTTTTTGAGCTGTTCTTTAAGTGGGTTACTAATTTACTTGAAAGATGGTTTAACTTGTGTAATTATAGTGTTCATCTTTTTCATGCCTCTTTCTTTCTTTCTAGTGTAGTAAATAATTGGTGCATTAGTCATATATACATGTTCGATTTCGTTTTAACCCTTTTTTTACCTCCTTTTTTTTTTTTTTTGCTTTCATTTAATTATGACTGCACTTCATCTAAATATGAATATGGAAGTGCTAAACCCTTTCTTGTGGTTTTGCTTTGACCAGTTCAGTCTCATCTTTATGGTTTCATATAAATTTAATGGTTTTCTAGTTTAGCCATCTTAGTGCCACTACTAGTTGATCAGATCCTCTCATATGGCTAAACTGTGGGAGAAAATATTTTTATCACATTTACGAACTAAGCGTCAATCTAAATAGAGTTTATAGTAATAATATTAATTTATTAACTAATTAAAAAAAAAAAAAAAAAAAAGGAAGAGAGGAAAAATTACATCTTCTCATTGAATTTGAATTTTCTCATATTCTGTTCAATAGCACTTGAAGGCAAAACTACAGTGCTCTGGAATGGAGACATTGCAGAAACCTGAGCCAACACCTGGATTATAGTAAAACTTGAAGCAATGCCTTTCTGTGAAATCCTATAAATGACCTTTATGTGCAACAAAATCAGGTTCTTTTTGAAATAAGATGAAAAACAAGACAAACTCATTTCAAATTATATATAAAACATGGTAGAATGGTTTCACATCCACAGGGGTATTGGGGTTATCCAAAATACACCCTTAATTTTTTTATTCCAAGGAAGTGGGTGCACTTGGATGTTTAATTGCTGATTAAATTTTCTATAAGAAATCAATGAATCTAGCTCTTTACATATATACATGTTCTAGGTCCAAAATGAGTGCATAACGGTAGAAGTGTTGAGAAGAGTAAAAAAAATTTACGTTATTGAAGCTGAAAATTTTCTCCCTCCTTTTAATCTATGCTTGTAATGCTCTTCTTCACTTACCAGAAGTAAATAAATAAATCTCCTTACATTCTAGTTCTTAGTCTGTTCAAACTAACCTTTGCAGGATCCAGTTGTTAAGCCACTTTATGAGTTCAATACAACTACTTTGCATGATCTTCTTCCTGAAATTCCTCTCTGGGTGAAAAGTCCTGATTATGAAAGAGTAGGTACCACTATTAATGCTTTATTATTATTTCTACTACAATTAAGTTGAATGTCTTTCTTCCATCATTCTCTTTTCTTCCTACATCATGTAATTCCTATTACTGAATTGATTGTATTTCCGTAATCATGCAGGTAGACTGGTTAAACAAATTTATCTTAGATATGTGGCCTTACCTTGATAAGGTGATTTTATATCTTAAAATCTTTCATTTTCCTAATATCCGAGTAAAAATATTTAGCCTGAGTATGTTTTAAAATATAGGCCATTTGTGGTATGATAAGATGCATGGCGCAACCTATATTTGCAGAGTACATTGGGAAGTTCCAGATAGAAGCGATTGAGTTTGAGAATCTAAGTCTTGGAACTCTTCCTCCTACATTTCATGGTGAGTATACCACAGAGTTCATCTATTTATACCCATGAAACAGTTTATGGGTCCAAGGTCTTAACGAATTTGTATTTTTCCTAGTGTTGCTCAATCCTTTGTATTGAAACTTAATGGATCGTCGGATTAATTTGGCACTATGGAGTATGGATTGCCAGCATCATAGCAAATCATTAGGAAACATTTATAGGTGTAGAACACATCGTGAATTGTCCGTTTATTTGCTTTGTTTTTCATATACTTTACAACTTGGCAGGTATGAAAGTCTTTGAGACCAATGAGAAGGAATTAGTCATGGAACCAGCAATTAGATGGGCTGGGAATCCCAACATAATTTTGGTGTTAAAATTGTTGTCCTTACGAATCAAATTTCAGGTTAGAGGAGCCTAAAGACACAATCATTAACAGAAGAATGTCCTTTTAGTTCTTGTAAAAAGCATGTCTTCCCAGAAAACTGATTATGCTTCTTCTCAGTTAGTGGATTTACAAATATTTATGGCACCGCGGATAGTTTTGAAACCTCTCGTGCCCTCCTTTCCATGTTTTGCAAACATAGTGGTATGTTTGATGGAGAAGGTAAGCATACATTTTTGGACATCAAACGGTTTAGTTTTAATTTTTTGCTCTTCCGATGTAGGGTGCATTGACATATTCATTCCTTATGGTGTTTACTCTCAATTTCTTTGCAGCCGCACATAGACTTTGGAATGAAAATATTGGGAGGGGACATCATGTCTATACCTGCCCTTTATCGATTTGTTCAGGTTCTACATTTTTTATTCTTTTGGTTATGAATTGGAATTTGATTTGTTTGTCTGAAGAAGCCATTGTCAATAACTGATCGTTCTAGTTTCCTGCAGGAGACTATCAAAAAACAAGTTGCAAGCCTTTACCTCTGGCCCCATACTCTTGAATTACCGGTTCTTGATGCTTCAACGTAAGTTTTTCTTTTACATAATAATACAAGTTGTCATGAATTCATGATATGTTCATTTTTATTTTTTTTCTTCTTCCAAAGATTTAAGGTTTTCTTCTCTCCCATGTTATTATATTATATTTATTTTCGCAATAAAATCCTTTGAGATTAACAGTGGTTGATTTACTCAATTTAATTTTTGAAAATTTGATATTTACATGTCTGAGTATGAGGCTCCGAGTATTGAGTTCATTTACTGTCATTGTTGAAAATTTTGCGGGCTCTTCAATGACCTGGATGTTTTGAATACCAGACATAAATTTTCCAGGGCGTGTTTGAATGTGTAGTGGAAATGATCTCATCTCATTGTGTTCTACCTAGGACATGAAATGAGCCCATTTTTTTTAAACAATTTGCTAGAGGACTACTTTGAGGATGTGATGATAAGATATGATTTTATCAAGACATGTATAGTAAAATTTCAGTTTCCAAACGTGAGCTCCATTAGATTTATTGCTAAAATCTCTCCTTTCTTACTTTTCTTTTAATAGAGTGGCCATAAATAAGCCCGTGGGGATACTACATGTGAAGGTTGTACGGGCACTCAAACTCTTGAAGATGGACTTCTTGGGAGCATCTGATCCTTATGTAAAACTCAGCCTGACTGGAGAGAGGCTGCCAGCAAAGAAAACCGCCATAATAAGAAAGAACTTAAATCCTGAATGGAATGAGAATTTTAAGCTTACTGTGAAGGACCCTCAATCTCAACTTCTTCAATTGCATGTCTACGACTGGGACAAGGTTTGTTTCTTAAGCTTCTCTTCTCCTCTGTTATTTCTTGATAATGAGGTTTGCTGAATCTCTTTACAAACTTGAAGTATTTTTCCTCAAAAAAGAAGAAAAAGGAGGCAGACAGAGAGGATTGAATGGAAAAGTAATCCTGTCAAGTATTTGATCCTTATAAAACCATTTCAAGCCTTAAGGAAGAATGACTCCTAACAGCAATTTTCTTGGAGATCATGAAACTGGAAGGATTTTTACTTGATATTTCTGGACCTAATTGTTGAAGTAATTCATGCAAAAGCAGGTATCCCACTCCTTGCTCAGACAAGCTCCAGAGGTCCACTTCAGGGATTGCAAAAGAAGTATATCCTAGAATTGACATTCATGAGCACTATAATTTCAGCTTTGTTATGTTAGAAAGAAATTTTTTTTGTGTAGTGTGTGTGCAAGGATATCTGCCATCTATTTGTCTTTTGAAATCATTGTACTTTTCTATTAGAAGTTTCCCTTCTTTGAAGGTGTTTTGATAGAACTTGGGACTCAAGCCCACCATACAGAAGATATTAAAGTTCAGGTTTGAAGTTTGGAAGTCTTAAATTTTTTTATTGCTTATTTGTGCTATTATTCACAGGTCGGGGGACATGATAGATTGGGAATGCAAGTAGTTCCTTTGAAACTGTTGACTCCCCATGAGACAAAGGAATTTGTGCTTGATTTGCTCAAGAACACAAATATTGATGATCCTCAAAACAAGAAGCACAGAGGGCAAATTGTGGTGGAGCTGACCTTTATTCCCTTTAAAGAAGACAGTGATGGGTTTAGTGAACCTTTGGAAGGAGGTTATGGGAAGAAGGAAAGTGGAATTAGTAAGTCATTCAATGATGGGGACCTGAGTGGAGCTGGTGTACTTTTGGTTATGGTTCAAGGGGCTGAGGATGTAGAGGGGGAGCGTCACAACAACCCCTACGCTTTAATTCTTTTTAGAGGAGAAAGGAAGAAGACAAAGGTAAACTTTTCTTTTAAAAATTCTTTTAAGTCTTTCTAACCATCTGTCTTTTAACCATTGTTGCATGGACATGGATCTGGACACAACTCAGATTCCAACTTTTGTATGGGAATCTGACTCATTTTTCCAAAATTGTGGGATTTGCAGACAGATACAATAGTTGTATACATAGGATATGCTTGGGTCAACTGCATTTCAAATAATGTAGTATAAAATAATTGTATGTTTAAAGACTTGGGTAGAATTTGACAAATTATGTCATATTTTCCCTTTGAAACGTCTATTGCAAAAGCTAGACTCACACTCTTATAAATGTTTCTTAATATTGTGCAAAAGATAAAAAGTTAAATGAAAAAGAAAAAAAAGAAAAGGTCCACATCTCTCATCTCAAAGAATTCATGCAAAGTTATAATTTTAATGCATTGCATAGTACTAATGGGAAAACTGTTTTCATACTATAGGAAGTACTGTATGAAAAATTGGTTTCTCTCTTATTTTTTTATGGAAGCAGCTTTTTCTTTGCTACCTGTTTTTCAGAAACAGCGGTTGGTATGAGTCTAATTTTTATAAACAGCAGTGTTGTCCGGAATCTCAGCTGGATCATTTAACCATTTTCTGTAACTTATGATACAATTCGATTTCTTCAGAAAATCAGGAAAACCCGTGATCCACTTTGGAATGAAGAATTCCAATTTATGCTTGAAGAGCCTCCTGTAAGTGAGAAGATCCATATAGAAGTTATGAGCAAGAGGACAGGCTTTGGTTTTGGTTCAAAGGTATTATAACAATTTATTTTTTTTATAGACTTTCTATTATACTAGTTATCTTACATAGGTTTATGAAATTGTGTACTGTTTGTTTTCTCATGTAGGAATTATTGGGATCAGTGGATATTAATCTCACTGATGTCGTGCACAATGGACGCATCAACCAGAAATACCATTTGATCGACTCGAAGAATGGAATGATACATGTTGAGCTACAATGGAATACGATTTGAGAATCGGGATGAGGATACAATGGAGATGATATGTTAACGGACCGTTTTCATTAATCCCTTGCTGCCTCAAAGAAATACAGGATCAGTACACCAAATATTTTACAGGAACACCCTTCTCCCCTCCCCCCGCACCCTGCATGAAAAAAAAAAAAAAAAAACACACACACACACACACACACACACCCAAAGAGAGTTTCTAAAATTTTGTACACTTTTTCTTTTCCTTTCAAATTCTGTAATTTGTCCCAAATGTTGTTGAAACATCAATTACCTTGAAATTTACCATATAATATGGACTTTAATATAGACACTTTATGTGCTAATGATTTAACAGAGTTATATTTTATGTATCCTGCAAATTTTCAGATGTAGTGTGGAATTCAGTTTTATCAACAACAATCATAAAATTTTCCCGAGCTTTGATAGAAAAGGAAATATAAAACTGAGCGTGTAGACTAATTCTATTCACTGGGGACCTGTTCCTTTGATGGTATCAGGTAGGTTCTGAGGTACTTTAACATAGTGAGGTTAAGAGTTAAAAAAATTTCTTGATTGGCTGAATGAGAAGGAAAAAAAAGAAAAAAAAAAAAAAACACTTTCAGCAGTATGGGATTAACTGCAAAGTGATTGAATTTTATATCCTTGGTCATCTCCTATATGATTGTTCCACAAGACCACAACATATCCATGAAAATCTTGATTGCATATGGTGTTCTTTGCAGCCTTTGGGTCCTCCTCAATCTTGCTTACATGTTTTAATTTGTCCTTTTAAGACATGTTTTGGTGTTCAAATTGCGTTAAACACTTGGTTTCTCCTTTCCATTCAACGGTTACGACCTTCGAATAGATTGTCCAAAATGAATTAGCAGATGGTGGTTTTGGCTTAACAGTGCCATGTTTTTGTCAGTAACAGGGTCTCTATAGTGATGGAGAAAAGGGAAAACCTAATGTCTTAAAAAGTATCAAGATTTTGTATCTCTAAATGCACAAGTCAGTTGCCAATGGCTCTCAGGTCTAATGACATGTCATGTTCTATAAGGACATCGAATTTGCAAAGGTTGAAGTTTTAACTCGAGGTGGGTGCCCATGTGAGTGTGTTCTTCTGTTTTTTTGGGTTAGAAAAAATGTAGCAATTTGTCCAGGTGACCTCAGTTTAAGAAGTTTGGAGTCTGAAATTTGCATCTTTTTGGGTTAACAATGGCCCTTGCCAATATGATTTAATTTGGAAAATCAAAATATGCCTTGTTAGATGGGAGTAATTGCCAATGGTGTCTCGGCCGAAACGACACTTTTTTCACTTATTAATAACAATTTTTTTATTTTTTATTTATTTTCTATTCCACTTATTGGTCCTATTTACTTATTTTTAGTTCATTTTAGTGGTAGCAGACGAAAAATAGTCGACATATATATTAGTAAGGAATGATGGTAAAACAGTTTTTGGATAATTTTATTCATTTGAGTGCAAATAAAAAAAAATGTTATAAGGCATTTTAGTCTAAGAAAATCCATTATTCAAATGGGATTCGATAGAAGTTTAAATATTGGGTCTTCTGGATATACTTTAGCCTTACTAGGATTTGGCTGATAGAAGAATTATTCTATAGGTTTTTTTGGATAGTATTATTTTTTAGGAAAATTTTGGGTATTTAGCCATAAAGGAATAAAAAATAAAAATAAAAAAGGAAAATTCTAATAGTAAAAATTTAAACCAACCATCTAAAAAAAAAATCCTGTAAAATTGGATAGAATTTGGTCAATTAGATGTTAGAATTATGAAATTTAGTAAAACTTTGTTGAAGATTTTGTAAGAACCGAAGCCACTTGTACGCATACAAGTGTATGTAAGTCCAACCAGGGGACAGGATCACAGGACGCAGAGGACGGAGCCGTTGAGTTATATAACCTGAAGCGCTATCACTAACAGCGCTTTCTATCATACTGAAAGCGCTATTCCTAACAGCGCTTTATGTTGCCTGGTTTCCCACTCTTCTCTCTCTTCCTTAAACTCTGTTCTGTATATCCCATTTTCTACTTCTTCCATTCCAATTCTGTGGATAAAAAAATCTGAGACACTCCCATTTCAATTCACCTCATTCCTTCCCAACCCCAACCCCAACCCATCTCTCCGTTTCTCTTCTTACTCCTAAAGTTTTCCTTCACTTTCTCGGGAAAAATCCGCACACACATCCCATGGCTGCCACACTAATTAAGGTCAAATCCCTCCAGAGAAACGTTTTCCCTCTCAATTTCCCAGTTCAAGCACTTATTCCTTACCCACATGCACTCGGGTCGCATACTACGTGACGGTGTTTGGGTTCGAATTCGTATGTGAATTCGGTTCGTGAGGCGGGCTGGGTTTGGGTCGAATTGAAGAGATGGTAGCTGGGGAGAATCCGATATGGGAATAATTTCGAATTTATTTGATTTAAGACTGGTCCTGAATTTCGGCATTTTTAACTTGAAGATATTGAAATTGAAATATGCAAACAATATGTTTTAGAATTCATTTCAGTAATAGTAGTGGCTAAGGAAGGAATTGTTATGTGAAAATTTGTGGTGTTTTTTTAGTACTGGTATATATGCATATATGGCCATATAATTACCCTATGAGATTGGTCGAGCAGTCAGCCAATCAGGTCATGGGTGTGCTTCCCAGCAATCATTGCTTTGATTTTTAACAAAAATCATGGCTATATGGATATAGGTTATGTTTGGTACACTGGATAAAAAGGTTGGATAGGATATGATTGTTGGATGAAAAAAAAGTCTTTTGTAACTTTATTTGAAATGGGAAAGATAGTCTCTTTGACAATTTTCTATCCCATTGTTATTTTTAAATGAGATAGTATCAGAGGATAAAAATATACCACCTCTCTTAATGGGTTTATTGTATCCCATATATGGAGGATATAACTATCTTATGGATAATATAGATAGTTATATCCTTTATTTGAAAATAACACAAAGCACATAAAAATGATATGTTTATCCAATCCAACGTATCCGGTATACCAAACATAGCCATAGGGTATCACACTAACTGTTAAGGGAATAGTCTTGGTTAAGACCTCAATTTTCCTTCTCTTTTTCCATTTTTAAAGAATTTTAGCTACTCGAAAATGGCTTGCATTACCATTGCACATGCATATATATATATATATATATATATATTTTAACAACTTTGTACAATAAATTTTTTCTAAAATTTATCATTTAAGTATACTTTTTAGAGTGCATCCAAACTTTTTATGTGTCATAAAAACTAAGAAGTTTAAAATAAGTGGGGCTGCAAAAAAAGTTGAGGGATAAATAAACTCGTGCATCCTATCGTAGTTCCCAAACTTAATTTGGGCTGATATGTCCACCAATCCTGAAGCCCTACATAAATTGTTTCCTTTTTAGATTCGGGTCTGAATATTGCAACCCTTTCAAGTTTTTTTCCCACCCCTCTAATTTTAATTTTTTAAAGTTCTAGAAAAATATGAAAGGTTTTTATGAAAAGTGACCACATAGTCTCTTAGGAAACATTATTTTGAAATACTTTGCAGAAGAAAGATTTTCCAAAATCTATATTTTAAGTAGAATTTTGGGCCAAAAATAAAATAGGGATTATAAATGGCCAAAAAGTCTACTTAAATGATAGATTTAAAAAAAAAAAAAAATTCTACAAAATTGTTCAAAATGATGTTTTCTAGTGGATTATATGGCCACTTTTCATAAAAACCTTTTATATTTTTCTTAAACCATTAAAATAAAAATAAAAATTAGTGAGATGAGAAGATCAGTTAAAAGGGTTGCAATATCCGGACCCTTTTAGATCCTCCTTCATATTATTGGCTTTGGGCCTATTAGCCCAACGTTCACCTTAATCTCGAGATATTAAGGTGCTAGCCTGCCAGGTACGATAGTAGTAGTCTTACCCCTTGACATTATTATAAGGCTTGCAGAGCCCATCTACCATCGAGCTAAATCAGACCCCAATCCTCTCCAATGTGAAGCCCCAAAGACTAGCTTGCTTTCTTCCCCCTCCCTCCCTCCCACACCACCCCCCACCCCCCCTTCTCTCTCTCTCTCTCTCTCTCTCTCTCTCTCTTTAAATCTCAAAAAAAAAAAGAAGAAAAAAAAAAAAAGAAGAAGAAAAAGAAGAAAGGCCCAAAAGGGTCCATTATATTTGAAGAGAATGATATAATTTGAACCAAAATATACATATCTCAGGTGACTTTACACTTGGGTTACTCTACTTCAACCTTAGGACACTCTTGTCTCTCGGACACTAGACATGGCTAATCCTCCTAAATCACAACCCACAACAAGGTTTGACCCTAAAACACCTTTTCTTTAGAGGTCATACGTACATTAATTGGCACATACATGTGTATCAGTACACATACACATATACATGTAAACACATTGAACATGATGTCATATGAGTGGACCCCACATAGGTGCATGGATTACTGGATTAGGTTTGACTTGCTGATGATGATCCATACATGTGACATCATGATTAATGAAACCTAATAGCCAGTTGTTTCTCTTTAGTGGATATGCATGGTTTAAGATATGATATTAAATTGGCTTATAGTGCTCTTACTTTTGATTTATATTATGTTTAAAACAAAACCATATCTCGACAAAAAAGTAAATTAAAAATTAAAGTTATTCTCAAGAAACAATTTTTGACTAAATTATGTGGATAATTATGCCACGTTCGAGATCGAAGATATATATATATATATATATATACATGACCAATGGGCATGCAGCACTAACCATGCAGTTTTCAGAGACATGGTGTTAAACCCTAGCTCATGAGATAATGTTTTGAGGATTTCAAAGCCATAGTTGGTTTGGTTATTAAATAACTTAAAATCGTATCATCGAAAGAGGGCTAGGAGATTATGTTTATTAATTGTGCCACATTCGAGAAGCTAGCGATGACTGATGTGCAGCACTTACCATGCATGCAACTTTCATAGCCAATGGTGCCAAAACCCTAGCTCATTAGAAAATGTTACGAGGATTCCGAAACCATATATAGTTGATTTGATTATTCGAGAACTTAATGTCGCGTTATTGGAAAAAGAGATCGAGAAACAAAGCAATCCTGCATGTACAGTAATTCTTCATTAGTGCTAGACATCTCATTTCCCTTAATCACAACCCAAGTGGGGTGCACCATTAGAAGAGAGGTTCCCTCTTATTTAAATTTTAAAAAAAAGGAAAGAAAAAAAGAATTTTTTTAAAAAAAGGTTCAGCTTTTGTAGTTGACTTGCCCCAGAAAGTCTGGCAAATTTAGAGGTAGTAAAGGGAATCCTATCCCCCACAAAGGTGTTTATGAAGGATTCTTTGTTAATGGATCTCCACTCATTGCAAGGAAGCCCTCATTGATCTCTCTCTCTCTCTCTCTCTTTCTCTCACAAGTTGTGTGAGGCATGTGTGGTATCAAAAGGAGGGAGAGCAATGAAAAGGAGTCACTGTCTTGGTTCCTTGTTGATGTATTTTTGTGGGGGAGAGGGAATAACTTTTGCATCTTAAAAGATAGAGCATTTTCTTTTAAAAGGTTGTCTTTTGAGGGAGTTAAAGTAAAGTGGGGAATAGGGAACTCCACTCAAAGGGCTCTCAGGATCATGTTAGTCTTTTCTTTCCTCTCATGTGTATGTGTATTATGGATGTGCTTGCTAGATAGTGCACTCTCTCTCTCTCTCTCTCTCTCTCTCTCAAGTTGAGGAAGCTGAGGTGTAACATTGCCAAAAATCTTAGTTGGGCCACAAAAAGTATTCTAGTGAAATCATTTGGATGTTCCCAATACCTAACAATTGATATGGGAAGAAATTCTTACACCACTTGCAATTAAGAAGATATCCACTGGGTCTAATTTTCAAACTTCAAATGCTACACTCAACTTGCCATTAGATACTGAGAGACTGAGAGTGTATCATTCACAGAGAAAAAAAGGGTTCCATATGTGATATATATGTGCCTATACTATTCTGAAAATAATGGGTATATTTGGACGCGCCCAACGGTCGACAGACATGACTTTTATTGTTGACCTTAAGAATGATTTTGATGGTCCATTTAGAGCACATATTCTCTCGAATACTCATTTTTTAATTTTTAAAAAATAAATAGTATTCTATTCGCAGTGTTGGTATATGTCCTCTCATAATTAACTTATTAAATGTTTAAAACTCAACCCTGCTCTTTGAAGAAATAAGTGCATGAGTAATTCGAAACCCCTCCAATAGTCCTATGGTTAGGGTGCAAGGTTGATACCCAAAAAACGTAAAATAAAATAAATAGTATTCCATTTCTTGCTTTATTTATTTATTTTTTTTTTTGGGACAATTGATAGAAACTACATACCCTTACCCCTAACCCCCTTTTTAATATCAACAAATGAGTATTAATGTTTTTTCATAAGTTTGAATTCGATTTCTTATTTTGAAATTGTTCAATATTTACCCATGAGTTACATAGGTTAATTTCATCAAATATATGATATCTTGATTTACAATTACTATATAGTCAAAAGCATATCTGCAGTATAAGCTGAACCTCACATAATCATCAATTATATCACCAAAAATGTACAAAATAATTGTTATATATTTTATTTTTGTTATGATTTATATGCAAAAATTCATGTGTACATAATATAATTGTGATATAGATATTTAAGGATCTTACTTGTCAAGAAAGGGAGTGTTAGAATAGACTCAATAGAGTACTTCCATTTGAAATTTTCTGTAAATGCTTCTCGTGCAATTGACATACATGGAGCCTCTTCACTTATTGCCAAAGAAGACCTGTTCCTGTAGACCTAGGCAACCCCCTTTTAGGGGCAGCGTGAAGTAGCCTGGGTTTGTCCTTTGGGAACTGGTGCGTTGGAACTTTCAAGACATGAATTTAAGGTGAGTTTAATTTGAGTATAACTTATTCACCGTAAACCAAAAAGTGTATTTAGTTGAGGTGCACGCAAACTGACTCGGACGCCTGACCGTCAAATAAAAAAAAAAAAATGCAGAAAGTGTGATAAAATCAAAGATTGAAGCTGAGACCTTTAATTTCAAAGAAAACCCTAGAAATCACTAGCTAGGGACCCTCAAAAACAGAAGAGAAACTCTTTTTCGAAATATTATTAATCAAATGTTATTTATTATATATATAAGGATCCATAAAAACCTAAAAGAATGAAATCTTTTAATTAAAATTAACCCTATTAACATGTATAGTATCTTGATCTTCCTATCTGATGACCAAAATAAATAAATAAATAAATGTATAATATCTAGCTTATTAGGATTCACATTTGACTATTAAAACCCTAAAACTACTAAAACTAAGAGAATAAAGTCCTAAACTACTGGAATATAAAATTTACACATACAAATACTAATAGTATATAAGGGATTTTTTTGTGATAGGCTACATTATTTTTTATACATATATAATTTATAGGACCATGTATTGATCAAGAACATTAAAATAGAATTAATCACACAAGAATAGTTATATTTCTGATTTCTCAAGAATCAATGATGCACAACGTTATATTTCTTTACTTTTATCTAAATATACATTAGAGCTATATGTTTTTGTAAATGAATAAATAAATGAATGAATAGCCTTCATAATTTTTATTTGTGTGTGTGTGTGTGTTATTTATAGAAAATCTCATCAATATATTCGATATAAAATTATGTAGCCCCATTACTTTTAATTTAATGGGACAATGGCCCTTCTCTCTAATATGGTCATTGTCACCATAAAAATTCCTCCACACTCCCCCCAACTTATTGTAAGCTTATCAAGGTTTTACGAAAATATAAAAGGTTTTTATGAAAATTGTTCAAGAAAGTTTTTTCAAAATCTAATGTTTAAGTGGACTTTTTGGCCATTTAAAATCTCCATCTCATTTTTACAAAAATTTCAATGAAGAATGACCAAAAAGTTCACTTAAACGACATATTTAAAAAACCTTTTTTTTCTACAAAGTTGTTTAAAATGATGTTTTTTAGTAGACTTCACAACCAATTTCCGTGAAAACCTTTTATACTTTTCATAAAACCTTGAAAAGTTTAAATTAAGTGGGGTTGCAGAGGAATTTTAGTGGTGACAATAGCCACCTCCTAAAAATAATCTTTCCACGGTTATGATTTGCCTGGCCAGATTCATTATTTGATCTACATCCAATCAATTTTATACTAACAATTGCATATTAAGGAGGTTTGGTCGAATGGTCAAACCCATTTTTTTTATTTAGTTCAAATGAGAGCCTAATGAGCCTATCGGCTACTCAATATGACGTAACACATTCCCTATTCAATTTCCACAATCCTTTCCTCCCCAAACACTAGCACATGCATTCGAAATGAGTTGAAACCGTTAGGTTACAATGCCAAGTGAGGCAGATACCATTAGGTTATAATGCCATCAATGTATCCTATGTCTTATTTTGAAATTGTTCAATATTTACCCATGAGTTACACAGGGTAATTTCATCAAATATATGATATCTTGATTTACAATTACTATATAGTCAAAAGTATCTGCAGTATAAGCCGAACCTCACATAATCATCAATTATATAACCAAAAATGTACAAAATAAGTGCTATATATTTTATTTTTATTATGATTTATATGCAAAAATTTATGTGTACATAATATAATTGTGACATAAATATTTAAGGATCTTACTTGTCAAGAAAGACAGTGTGGAGAATAGAATCAATAGAGTACTTCCATTTGTAATTTTCTGTAAATGCTTCTCTTGCAATTGACATATATGGAGCCTCATCACTTATTGCCAAAGCAGAGCTGTTCTTGTAGACCTAGGTAACCCCCTTTTAGGGGCAGCATGAAGTAGCCTGGTTTGTCCTTCTGGGACGTGGTGAGTTGGAACTTTGAAGACATGAATTTAAAGTGAGTTTAATTTGAGTATAACTTATATTCAACGTAAAGCAGAAAGTGTATTTAATTGAGGTGTGCGCAATCGGGCAGAAAGTGTATTTAATTGAGGTGTGTGCAATCGGACACCCTGACTGTCAAACAAAAAAAAAAAAGGACGAAGCAGAAAGTGTGATAAAATCAAAGATTGAAACTGAGACCTTTAATTTCAAAGAAAACCCTAGAAATCACTAGCTAGGGACCCTCAAAAACAGAAGAGAAACTCTTTTTCGAAATATTATTAATAAAATGTTATTTATTATATAAGGATCCATAAAAACATAAAAGAATGAAATCTTTTAATTAAAATTAACCCTACTTAACATGTATAGTATCTTGATCTTCCTATCTGTTGACCCAAAAATAAAAATAAAAAACATGTATAATATCTAGCTTATTAGGATTCACATTTGACTATTAAAACCCTAAAACTACTAAAACTAAGAGAATAAAGTCCTAAACTACTGGAATATAAAATTTACACATACAAATACTAATAATAAGGGATTTTCTGTGATAGGCTACATTATTTTTTATACATATATAATTTATAGGACCATGTATTGATCAAGAACATTGAAATAGAATTAATCACATAAGAATAGTTATATTTCTGATTTCTCAAGAATCAATGATGCACAACGTTATATTTCTTTACTTTTATCTAAATGTACATTAGAGCTATATGTTTTTGTAAATGAATGAATAGCCTTCATATTTTTTTTTTATATTTTTTTTTGTGTGTTATTTATAGAAAATCTCATCAATATATTCGATATAAAATTATGTAGCCCCATTACTTTTAATGGGACAGTGGCCCTTCTCTCTAATATGGTTATTGTCACCATAAAAATTCCTCCACACTCCCCCCAACTTATTTTATGCTTATCAAGGTTTTACAAAAATATAAAAAGTTTTTATGAAAATTGTGGAAGAAAGTTTTTCCAAAATCTAATGTTTAAGTGGACTTTTTGGCCATTTAAAATTTTTGTATCATTTTTACAAAAATTTCAATGAAGAATGACTAAAAAGTCCATCTAAACGACATATTTTGAAAAAACATTTTTTTACAAAGTTGTTTAAAATGATATTTTCTAGTAGACATCACAATCAGTTTCCATGAAAACTTTTTATACTTTTCATAAAACCTTGAAAAGTTTAAATTAAGTGGGGCTGCAGAGGAATTTTTGTGGTAACAATAGCCGCCTCTTAAAAATAATCTTTCCACGGTTATGATTTGCCCAGCCAGATTCCTTATTCAATCTACATCCAATCAATTTTATACTAACAATTGCATATTAAGGAGGTTTGGTTGAATGGTGAAACCCAATTTTTTTTTTTTTTATATATTTTTTATAGTTCAAATGAGAGCCTAATGAGCCTATCGGCTACTCAATAAGAGGTAACAGATTCCCTATTCAATTTCCACAATCCTTTCCTCCCCAAACACCAGCACATGCATTTGAAATGAGTTGAAACCACAACTTTCCTCAAATCATTCCCCTAAAAAAAGGAGACCCGCTATTTGCGCCGCGGTCCCATTGGCGGGGGGGCATTATTTTTAATTAGCCAATTTTGAGTTCTCCAAGTGGCATTTGTAAGTAGCTCATATGTTAATTTGTTAAAACTAAGTAGGTACAAATAACAGGTCTGAGTTGTATAGGTCTTAGTTGTATAATTCATACCAACCCAGGGGGCTGAGTCAAGTCAACCAATTTTGCCGGCCGGCCTCAAAGAAAAGTAATCGCAGCATCATTTTAATTTTCGCCACATGAGTTATTCTGGAAGAACGCCTGTGAATTAATCAACTTATGGTTGCTGAACAAAATTCACTATAAGGATTATTTAATTAATTCTTGTGTGCTTCCCTTTTGACCATCAAATGCCAAAGTTGGGGGCTACGTTGATTCGTGGGTCAAGGTTTTGTACATTGCATGTTTTATCAGTGTGAACCCTTACCATCAGAAAACTATAAATTCACTTTCAACATACTATTAAATTAGCCGCAAAATTATATATATATACACGAAACCGGTAAATTCATGGTATTAGAAAAGAAAAGGAGCACAAGGATTTGGAAGAAAAAATAAATTAAATTTTGTAAGTTGAGTGTTTTTTTTTTTTTTATTATTATTTTTTATTTTTTAAAGGCCAACATTCGATCTAATTTTATATGATCAGTCATCTTTCATCTTCTATTTTTGGTTTTTTTTTTTGTTTTTTAAATAATGGGATCGAAATTCGGATCATTATTCTCTTCCCACCCGTCAGGAGAATATTAGGGGAAAAAATATATTTAAAAAATGTTTAAAAAATTCCCAATACATGTGATGAGATGATGGTGCTATTAATGTCAACAAGGTTGACGCAGGAAACCACAAAAAGAGGCTGCTGTGATGATGTGCACGTGTGTGGGATACTTATCATCTCATGTGGAAAATATGACATCATGAAGGGGAATCCCACCATTGACTCATGCCCAACAATGATGCACCATGCTGGGACCAGCCCATTTATCAAATTGAGTCGTGGATATGTACTAATGCCCTAATGGGGTATGCTTTGCTCAATGTGTAATGAGGAATTCTGCAAAGGGATTATGGCATCATCCACTAAGCATTATAATTATGTGTAATAGTCAAAGAAGTGTCTAGAGAGAGAGAGAGAGAGAGAGAGATTTGACAGCCAGCCACTAACTCCAAAATGCTGAATGATATCTCACCCTTTTACTAAGGTGAAAGAGCCATAAAGGGTAGATATAGTGCCATGCCCATAAAGCAAAGAGCATGGTAAGAAATTTGACATTTGGGAATAATTTAGTGTTCATAAATCAAAATTTGGGACCAAGTCTTGAACATATGGAAAATAATTGACGGATAAAAATTAAAAAATTAAAAAATTAGAAAAAAAAAAAGCAATAATGAATTTAAGATGAGAAAGGTAAGCCATGTTGGATTTTTATCCTTTTAAATGTGTTTTGTGTTGGAATTTTTGCTGTGCACGACACCAAATCTAGACGTACGTCCCGAGGGGAGAGGAGATAGGCCTATCTGGCCTGCTTTCCCCCCCTTAACATCTTGTCAATATATAATTATTCAAAAAAAAAAAAAAGCTTAAAATGTTTGCAAATGGTCAGGAAAAATTCCCAACATCAAGGACATGCATGAAACAAATTCTCCCTGGTAGGGGAATTAGTTGAAATAGAGATCTCAATGACGTTGACTAGAGGCCAGTTGCATGGATGTGGTGTTTTGCTCGTGAAACTCTAAAGATAAAGTGAAATTCATTGGAAAAGAAAAACCAAAATATATTTTTTGTCTGCACTGTTTACTTGGGTAATTAGTCTCTTCTTCATCACTTCGGTCTTTGCGTTTTCTAACAGATAGGGTATGGGCCACCTTTTTTCATTTGGTGCTGGCCAAAACTCCCTAGGGTTTTTACAGAGAATTGTGAGCAAGTGAAGTGATTGTTGGGGTGCATCCTATCTGCCACTTGGGGTTTTTGGATTCATTGGTTTCGTTTTGACACTAGAACCAATCAAAGTCGAGCTAAGTTGTAAGTCGAACTCGACTTAATTTGGGGGTGGCTGACCCGTTAGTTGGGATTTAAACTAATCTAACATTTAATGTTCAATTAATGTGCTGTGTACATGCATCTCATGGACATTCAAGTTGCCAACTTTGCCTATCCACATGGTTTGTCGTGGTTCGATAGTCATCAATTAGAGATAATTTAGTATTAACACAACAATTTCTATTAAGACTTTTATTGCCGAACATAGGTATCCCGTGAATGTTGCTATATAAGTTTCGACATTTGAAATCAAAGGAATATTTATGTAAATTATTGGGTAATGTTCCAACGTCCCTATTTGCCACATTGGGCTCTATTCGTAGCGTGGCATTCTTCTATCCTTTTGAGATGACACTAGTTCGACAGGTTTGTGCAATCTCCCCCATCCCACATGTGCTAAATAATTATCGAGCTACGTAACTCGAATCTTGGAGGTAAACCTAAAGAGATAATTATGCAAGTGAAGTTTCGGAATACAAAATCTATGCTTCTTTAGGCACTTATTTTGTAGGATGAGCTTCAAACCTAATTCATGTTAACCACCCAAGGCAAGATTTACTAATAGTCTAATATTAATAATTTATATTGAAAATGACTTTTACAAGTTGCTAATTCCTTAACTCTTGGGATTACTTGAAGCCTTAAACCCATGACCTTGATGTTGAAACTTCACATTTAAGACATACCAAGTTGCTGATTACGAGTAAAACATACATGAGTCTCAAGCTTTGGGAAACCTTAGGCTAAGATAAGTATGGCCCAAGGTCACCCAACCTAAAGAACTTTGGCCAAGTTCAGCTCACCCTAACCTTTAACTAAAATGCTCACCGCTCATCAAAAGTATTTTCAGGTCAAGCATGCCATGCAAGTATACCAAGTCAGTTTGGCTCTGGGTATGTTCTTAGAGTAGGTGATAAATATCCATTGGTTTTTAACCTGTCTCTATGGTAAACAATTAAGAGTATCTCCCATGGTTAACTATTTTTTAGATCAAAGTTAAGTTTTAACTTAAAATATCTTTAAAATGGAGCTCTTCAACAGTTAGCCGCTCCTCTAATTATAATTGAGCTCTAGCCAAATGTTGAAATACAGTTAGCTCAACATTTGGCAAGAAGCTACATTGGGTGTGTTTCATACCGTTCCACGTGTACAAATTATAATTTATTATTTTTTGGTAAAAAATGGTGATTGAGCCAAAAAAAAAAAAAATAAATAAATAAATAAATATATATATATATATATATATATATATATATATATTATTGGAGCAAGATTGGCAAATTTTAACTTCCTTTTTTTTTTTTCTGTATATTATAGCATATAAAATATAACTTCGACTTTTGAAAAATAGTTATAACCACCGAAAATGATCTAACATCTACTCCCTTCATTTTTAACTGAATGTTGTCCCTTTTAAAAAAACACGTTTTTATAGAAAAATTTCATTAAATGCCTTCACATCAATATATTTGTTCTAACATTCCAATTTCACCCTCAAGTGTACAAAAAAAAAAAAAAAAAAAAAAAAAACACCACCTATATTATTTTTAAGGGTATTTTAGAAAATTAAATAAAAATGAGTGATTGACTTTTGAAATATAATAATAATTTTAAAACATCCAAAAAGAAAAGAAAACTAATAATTTAGAAACAAAGAAAGTAAAATTTAGAATTCTACTTCAACTTCAGGTATCTTGATGTTACCCATTTAGTGATTGAAATATTTAGCCTCTTGTTATCAAATCCAAATCGGCCTAGCTATTCAACCGGTCCAAGTTGCATTAATATATCGAAAATGACTTATAATAATTTTAATTTTAATTTTAAAATTAAAAAAAAAATGGTGTGAATGAGTTTTCATACAAATAGACCTATCAGGGATTAGATTAAAATTGAATTAAGATATATTTTAATCAAATCAATTAAAAATAAACTCCAAGACGAATGATATCCATCGTAGACAAATCTATATCCAAATCTGGATAATAAAGCCAATAGGAAAATATCTCCCGATAGCCAATAGCCAATAGCCCAATAGGCATTGCTAAGAATTTTCTGAAATTAGAATCAAAATACGAGGGCAATTCAGGAATTTAAAGAATTGAGAGCAGTACATAGACTATAAAGCACAAGCCTTTCCCTCTTACATTGAACAAACCAAAACGTGCTTTTATTGCAGCGTGCTTTTACTCCTTTAAACCCCCAAGCCAAGGTCAAAACTCTCTCTCTCTCTCTCTCTCTCTCTCCTCACCTCCTCACATGGCGGCCAAGAAGAAGACGAGTATTGGCAACCCATTCTTCCTCCTCTCTCCTCGACTCAGTCCTTGCATTTAACTCACCCGTTTCCCCTTTCAAACGCTCCCCACCCCCCCCCTCTCTCTCTCTCTCTATATATATATATATTATGGATATAAATATTTGTATCTTTCTGTTTCTGTAACTCATCCATTCAACTCTCTCGGTTTTCGTGTTCCATTTGGACCATTGCCCACTTCCGCTTTTCTTAAAGCTCTCTCTCTCTCTCTCTCTCTCTCTCTCTCATCGTTCCTGAGGTTTCATCCATCCAGAGAAAGGAAAAAGAGCAGCTCGAACGAAGCGTTTCGAGATCTGTTGTTAGACTCGTTGCGCTCTAAAGACTCCTTTAGACGAACACAATCTTGGGTTGTCTTTATTTTGTGAAAACGGTTTTGTTTTTGGTTTATTACGGATCTGGGTGACAAAATGGGAAGCAAATGGAGGAAAGCTAAGCTGGCACTGGGTTTGAATCTGTGCGTGTTCGTTCCCAGAACTCTAGAAGACTCGCCTCCGTCTTCCGAGAGGTTTTCCGATGCTGCTTTGCTTCCGCCTTCGGTTTATCCGGCGGATTGGACCGTGGCTTCGTCCGTGGCTTCGTCTCCGACGCCGGTGCCGACATCGCCTACTCCGGCACCGGCTTCGCCTGGTTTGAGATTTTCGAAAAGTGGGAGCAGATCATCGAAGGTGTGTTCCTGTCATTGCTATTAATTTTTTGATTGACTTGGTTTTTCTTGTGTTATTTATTTATTTATTTAATGGGAGTTCTCTGTTTGGTTGCTGAGAAAATGGAGGAAAAGAAAGGGAAAATGAAGTTTTGGGTTTTCCGAAGAATGGGAAAAATCAGCTTATGTGACATTCTGACCCAAATAGTTAATTTAAGAGTTGAGTGTGGAGGGGTTTTTTTTCCTCAGGTCCCTAATGATACAAATTAGAATTTCTATTTCTATTTCAATTCTTTTCTTACATTTTTCTCAGCAACCAGACTGGTTTTCAGAATTAACCCTTCTAGCATGCTCTATAAAGTTTCGAAATTTCTCCATGTTTCTCTGTATTTTCCTCAGGTCATTTGACAATATCTGTTCTTTGTTCACTGGTTTATTTCATATTCTTTTGATTTATTTTTTTCTGCTAAAATTAATATGTCTCTAATATTTTTGTTTCTTGTTTGCCGGAATTTCCTCATTTTCAGTCCCTCTTTCAATATGTGGGTCAGGATCAGGGGGCAACATGTTTGTTACAACAGTTTTGTGTCGTTCATTTCTCTCTTATCCTGCAGTCTTCAAATAAGCTGACATTGAGGCAATTATTGAGAAATTTTTTTGCCATTGGATGCGAAAACTGACGGCATAGGGCTGTTGGAAAAAAATTTAGTACAAAAATGTTGTCCCCCGAGTGTGACCATATACATATAGATAAGGCCATTTACCCAGATTTGGCCCTGCTAAGCATGGTCCTGGGAGGGGTCAGCTGGATGCAGTCTTAACCTTTGTTCTATATAGAAATGTGTGTATTCCTGCATATATATATATATATATATAATATAAATTTTTGGAGGTGAAATAAGAAATACATAATTCAACAAGTAAAAGGTTTGCTTTTTGGCCTAATCATGTTTTAACAGTAATTGAGAATTTGAGATGTATGTGAAATTATGGAGGTAGGTAGATGATGTATTGTTGTTTTCCCTCTCTGAGCTTGTGGGGTTGATACATAAGTCTCTTTCAGGACCTTAATCATTTATCATACTAGTAAACCAAAGAGTAGGCAAGTTTACCTTTTCCTCCTTACCTTGGAGGGCAAAAAAAGTAGATTGTATGGTTGGCCTCCTCTGTTGACCGTTAATTGGCAAGATTTCCTGTAGTAAACTTCATTGGAGAAGTAAAAAAAAAGGGAAAAAAGAAAAGGGAAAGCAGAAAAGAAAAATCTTAAAGCATCTCATCATTTCCCTTTCTTTGATGGTTGAGTTTTGCATTAATTTTTTTGCTCCCTGGTTGTTTTGAAAGCCTTTGTTCTTTGTACCGCTGTGTTGTCTTGATTACCTTTCAAAAAAGCACTTCTTTGCTTCTGCTTGATTTCCTTTTATAACCTCTCTCTCTTAAAGCAGCTCATGATTTCTGGTTTCCCTTTCTTTAATGAACGAGTTATGAATTTTTCTCTCTGCTTCTTCGAAATCTTTTATTCGGCTATAGCATCGTATAGTTGCTTGATTATCCTTCAAAAAGCCACTGCCTTCATTTTGATTCATTTCCTTAATATTCTCTGTCTTGGACACCTAACATTGAATTCTTTTTCAGCCTATGATACTTGTTCTTTACTCCTTAATTTTCTTTCACATTTTTATGATCGTTCTTCTTATCTGGCCTAGTCCGTTTGTAAGGCTACGAAACACACATGCTCCAAAACCTGATTGCCGCTGTTCAGTATTACCACCTAAGGTGAAAGAATTTTTCCAGATTTGATTCCACTATCTCTTCTAATATGTGGCATGCATACTACTAGATCCAAGGCCACCAGTCACCTTATCAATATATCTAAGAAATGTATTTATGTAGATGTAGTGTTGTGTAACATTGGTTTTCCTAATACAAAGTGGCCGCTCTCAAGACTTGAACCTGTGCTTTGTGCTTGGTAGCCCGAGACTTATACCTTGTACCAAACAATGGCCTTTAAATTGTACTAATCTGGACAGAAATTTATTCATAACTTGGATTTGAATTCATGGTTCAATTTAAGACATTCCAGTGATTCCTGAGAAACAAATAGCTAAACAATCGTTGCAGTTATATAATGATGTTGATGTTGACTTAGACTCACAAATTATGACAGCTGCCACAAGAAATAGAGGAATAATAAACTGAAGGAAGAGTAGGAAAGAGGAAACAGAAACAGGCCTTAGCAAGGGAAAAAAAAGGAAGAGGAAACAGAAACTGAACACTTCCCCTAGAAGTAATAAAAAATCTCTATTAGATATAATATTGACCCTCACCTAAGCTTGGTATCCTTTCTCTTTTCTTCTCTCTTGCCTCACGTGCATTCTCTTTCTCTAGGACATGCCTAAATATGAGACACTGTATAAATATGAGGAAATCAGATTATAACCCTATTCTAAACAATATTGAATTCACAATTATCCTTAATGATTGAAATTCAATCCTCACTAACTTTATTTTATAAGTAATAAATAAAAATATGAAGTTATTGTTTGATATAGATGAAACTTCTTTAAACCAACATCAAATTTAATTTGTTTAAGAAACCAATTCCTCCTACAGCTAGGTGTTTTTTTTTTTTTTTTTTTTTTTTTTAAATATTTTTCTTCCTGAGTTTACATTTCATACATAAAAGGAGCTGGGATTTGGTGCTGTAACAGCACCATGTTGTAATAACCTTATTAGAATGAGTGAAGATAATTGTATGACTACAATCATACCTCAGAATGAAAAGAACTGAATCATTGGTTCCACAGGTTTTTAAAAATTCATTATTCAATTTATCTGTGGATTCCTTAAAATTTTCAAGTAGTTACTGTTCAATGTTGAGTTTCTAGCAACTTTGTGATAAGATCAAAAGCTTGTGATGAGAATTTGTTCTGGATTACTCCAAATGAAAGAGATATATGAAGATAGTCACCTCCATTAATTTGTGCTTTTAAAATTTGAATTCTAATTATATTCTTTGAGATGATGCACGTAATTTTTCTCTGTTCGCTGACCGTGTGATTTGTTAGTTTCTTACTACCTTATTACCATATCTCTGTACATGGCATTGAGAGTTGCCAAGTGTAAATTTTCAAATGTAAATTGAACTACAAGACAATATTTCTTGTAATGTGCTTGAATATTGTTGTTTGTTGACGAAGTTTTAGCAAAATATTGTGTGTTTTTAAATAAGATTTTTATAATTCTATCTTTGAAACTTCGTGCATGCATGCATGTGCGCCCACTTGTGTGTATATGCATGTAATGATGGATGTGTAGATGTACACACATGTAAACATATTTACTAGTTTGATCATATTTCTGCTTTCTTACCTGCCCTTGTTTTACACTTCCAGAAAACCTGTTCTATATGTTTGGCCTCAATGAAACGAGGAGATGGCCATGCTATTTTCACTGCAGAATGCTCACACTCCTTTCATTTCAACTGCATTGCTTCAAATGTGAAACATGGTAACCAAATTTGCCCAGTTTGCAGAGCACAGTGGAAAGAAATCCCCTTGCAGGGTCCTAGTTTAGATGCTCCCCATGGAAGGGCAAGAATCAACCCTGTAGATTGGGCCCAAAATCATCCTTTGATGACTGTAATTCGCCGATTGCCTCCCCCTCGTCCAGATTCCAATCGGCCACTATATCAGGCTCCTGAGCCGGCTGTCTTTGATGATGATGAATCTTTAGGTCAACAACCTGAGTTGGTACAGAGAAGCTCTTCCAATAAGAATGTTCCAGAAAACAGTTCTGCGAGAACAATAGAGATAAAAACATACCCAGAAGTTTCAGCTGCCCCAAGGTCCAATTCTTATGATAACTTCACTGTTCTGGTCCATCTGAAAGCTGCTGTTGCAGTTGCAGGACAGAATGTCAACAGAAACCATGCTAATTTGCTGCAAATTTCTCAAACTCCTCGTGCTCCTGTTGACCTCGTAACAGTGCTTGACATCAGTGGCAGTATGGCAGGCACCAAACTTGCATTGCTAAAGCGAGCCATGGGTTTTGTGATACAGAATCTTGGCTCCAACGACAGGCTATCAGTTATTGCCTTCTCATCCACAGCCCGCCGCCTCTTTCCCCTCCGTAGGATGTCTGACACAGGACGGCAGCAGGCATTGCTAGCAGTTAACTCTTTGGTTGCAAATGGTGGGACTAACATTGCCGAAGGCCTGAGAAAGGGTGCCAAGGTAATGGAAGATCGAAAGGAAAAGAATCCAGTAGCCAGTATAATACTGCTGTCCGATGGCCAGGACACTTACACTGTCAGTGGATCTAGTGACCAACCTAAATCAAATTACCAATTGCTTCTTCCTTTGTCTATTCATGGAGGTGACAATGCTGGATTCCAGATTCCAGTGCATGCTTTTGGGTTTGGTGTGGATCATGATGCTTCATCAATGCACTCAATTTCAGAGATTTCTGGAGGGACCTTTTCTTTCATTGAAACTGAAGGTGTGATTCAGGATGCATTTGCACAGTGCATTGGGGGGCTTTTAAGTGTAGTGGTGCAGGAGCTCCAAGTGGGAATTGAGTGTGTGCACCCAAGCCTCCACCTTGTCTCACTAAAGGCAGGAAGTTACCCAAGCCGTGTGATGGTTGATGGACGCACAGGATTTATTGATGTTGGTGATTTATATGCTGATGAAGAGAGGGATTTTTTGGTTTCGCTAAACGTTCCAGCAGAGTTTTCTAGCAATGAAACCTCGTTGCTAAAGGTGAGATGTGTTTACAAGAATCCCTTGACAAAAGAAATGGTGACTTTGGAAAGTGAAGAAGTTAGGATTGAGAGACCTGAAATAGGTGGGCAAGAGGTGGTATCCATAGAAGTGGACAGGCAACGCAACAGGCTCCAAGCAGCTGAGGCAATGGCACAGGCACGAGCCGCAGCTGAGCAGGGAGACCTAGCTGGTGCCGTTGCTACCCTTGAAACCTGTCGTAGGGTATTGTCAGAGACCGTGTCAGCTAAATCTCATGACCGGCTCTGTGTTGCTTTGGATGCTGAGCTCAAGGAGATGCAAGAGAGAATGGCAAGCCGACATGTGTATGAGGCATCTGGGAGGGCATATATTCTGTCAGGACTGAGCTCACACTCATGGCAGAGAGCAACAGCACGGGGTGACTCCACCGATGGTTCGAGTCTAGTTCAGGCCTATCAAACTCCCTCAATGGTCGAAATGCTTACCCGATCTCAGGCAATGTTGTTGGGTAGTCCTTCAGCTCAAAGGCTTGTCCAACCAATATGGTCACTTGCATCAAAGCCGAAGCCTAGGTAAATCTTTTAGGACTATTGTGGAGAGTTATCATCAAATGACATATATATTTTGTTCTAGTGCCTCATTGGTTTTTTTTTTTGTTTTTTTATTTGGGGATGGGATAAATTGGAGAGATAAGAAGAGGGTTTTTTTGCTGGTATATTGTTCCTGTCTAATATATGTAAATGAATAATAGTTGGGGAAATGGTTGGAGGATATCTTGTGGGGAAAGGAAAAAAGGGAACAGTAGGTAGGTTTACGACCTTTTTGAACTTTTGTTTTTCCTTTGTGTTGTTGGGGGTGATGTACATATAGAGAAATGGGTTTTTTTCTCTGAGAGAACTGGGTATAAGTCTGTAATTGTGGGGATAGTTGGGGTGAACTCTTCACCTAAATATATAATATACCTGTTCTTGATTCTTTTCTCAAATTGCAGTACTTTAAAAAAGTGTATTCATTACTTGATTCTGGACCTCTCTCTCTCTCCCCCCCTTCTTTGCACATACATGTGCTTTCAAATTAGGATTGCGATTTTGTTTTTCTTTTTACAAAGAATGTACTCAGGTTGTTTGGGAAAAGAAATCAGTAATTCAGATTTTACTGTTTGGGCTTGTTCAGGTTGTATATCTTGTGATTATTACTGACCTATATCATCATAAGAATCTGCCAAACTTGAGATGAATTAGACCGGTATATCGAGCTTATTTAGTGGAAAGTGGCATGCTAAAAATTAAACAAAGTAAGCCACTTTCTGTCAGCTTTCCTTCTCTCTATCCAAACAAGTATAGCTGAAAAATGGTAACCTATATTCTCATCCTGGCAGCCCACCAGTAATTTGGGGTTTCCGGTATGGTTTTCAATATCTACAGACCAAACACCAAACAAAGTTCATGGTAATTCTAGAAAACAAAGGAAAGAATGTAACAGTTTGGGCAATCAATTGACATATTATGATGGAAACAGATGTATATCTATTTTTTAGCAGATGGTGTTTTGCCTTGCAGTCCACTTGCACAGATGATGTTTGGGAATAGCAATAAGAATCCTAGATTGTGTTTAAAGCCATGACTTCACTGCATGCCTTGGCATTTTCTTACCTGGAAATTAAACTAGAAAGTTTGCGAGCATATAGACCTTTTTAACATCTGAAGAAGCTCACACAGGTGTTGCCTGAAGCCCTTCGGCATCACAATCAGGTGGAATCCAAGAGTTGAAAGATGGGTATCTCCTACATCCAGTCTTCTTCAACCATCTCCTATTTAAATTCGGCATCACAGTCAGGTGGAATCCAAGAGTTCAAAGATGAGTATCTCCTACATCCAGTCTTTTTCAACCATCTCCTATTTAAATCCTCGTACAAACAAAGGTAGCTAAGTAGGGATGACAATCAGGGGTTATATCTCGTACACTAGTGGGTTACAAGGAACATTGGGCCAATGCATAGGGTACTACCTCTAACGCATGGTGTTGATATAAGTGATATAAGTCAGGTAAACATATGCTAACTTGATCGGAACTAGCTAAGTAGAAGCTATAGCATTTTGTTGTCTTGTTAAGGGTGATGGAGCATAAAGCATATGCAGATTGCAGATGCAGTTGTTATCAACAAGATATAATTCGTACTTAAAACATTGAAATCAACAAAAAATAAAATAAAAAATAAAAAATCCATATTCAAGCCTACTAGCTGGTTAGGACTTAGGAGGTCTAAACCAACACTCACAATCTGTCACAACTCACATGTCTAGGTTATTAGAAAAAAATTTGAACACGCAATTATGGAAACATATCTATAATAACATGGACATAAAGACTAATAAAACAATAAATTTCTTTCTAACATAATGGTCATTATTGGTTTGAGTATTGAACCCAAGAAAAATAATAATAAAATAAAGTAAACCCCTCTTTTATGCCAAGTAACCTAAAACTATATATATATATATATAAAATGATAAACAAAAATGGTAGGACAATAATTAGTCGTGATGACTCTATCGGAACATGATCATAATAACCCTCCCCCCACAAAGAAACTAGTTACAAGAGGTGCCTTGACAGATTCACCAAGAGGGAAGCCATAGGCGTTCCTTTGAGCTATTTGAGTCATAACTTGATTTTAGACCCACCAATGGTTAGTGACTATAATGTATGAGTATGATCACCCAGAAATAAATACACATCACGCCATTGCCTCCAAGACTCGAACCCAAACCCTTGACTATATGACCTCTTACACTTTTACCACTACAGCATCACCTCAAAAACATGTTTGATTGAATGATTGATAATCAACTCACCTCTTTGCCTCTTCCACCCTATTAATCAATGTTAGGAGGAGCTCTTCATAGTTTGCGGCCGCCCACAGATATAGAAAAGTCCAAGTGTCGAACTTCCACCCAAGCACAGCATATTACTTTCCAATATTCACCATATTTTTCCTATGTCAAGCTCCTATATTTTCTTACATTCACATCACATTTTCCACGCTGTCGACTTTATTATTAAATTGTCCTCCATGACTTACATGCCCGCACACAGACACATGCACACGTAAAATTTCCGGACAACCTCAGCCAACCTTTCCAACATTCACCTATGTTAAAAATTCATATTTCTTCCGCATCCATTGAATTTTACCACCTTTGTTAAATTTGGCAAAACTTTTCACTATAGGAATGCTTTGCCAATTCATGGTGGGTAAATAGTGATATGTCGGCACCATGCTGGTAGGTATGGATTGATGATTGCAAGATGTAGTGTGGTTTGGAAAGTATTGAGATGGTGACACCCATTTGAGCCTTTCTCCTATCTCTGTTTTGTTTTAGGTTCAACCTTCTAATACAGGTATGTTACAGTCTTAGAATGGTAGATGGGAAAGGAAGCTACACCAAATAACAACACTAATTTTTTGTTTTTTTTAATTAGTGACAATAATCCCAGTACGTTTAAAGATTAGCCAGCTTATTTTCTTTCAGGATACCTCGTGCTTGCTCTAATCAGTGATGGATCCACCTCCACCTCCACCTCCACCCCCCGATGCACCACCGCCTGGAGGACCCAGTGGACCATTGGATTCATGGTAAGATAATTGTCATTCCTTCTTTGGACTTGCAAGAACATTATCAACGAGCCTATAACTTACCTTCTTATTTGTTGGGTGTTTTTTCTTTTTTCTCTTTCTTCTAATTCCAGCCTGTGGCTTCTCTGCTGCTGTGGCCTATTTACAAGCTGCTGTCCACCGGCACCTCCACCTCCACTTCCACCTCCACCTGGGCCCCCACCTCCCGTGTGATACCGTTCCTTTTCTTCTCTCTCTGTCTCAATATATGTTGGTGTGGATGTCTAAAGATGTGAAGAAAATTAGTGTGGAGTGAATTTTTTGTCTCTTCAACTTAATAATACAGTTTTAAGTGTGCCTAAGTATCTTCTTTTATTTGGATGGTTTTAAGAAGTCATTGTAAAGTTGCAAAAAGGGTAGGCTGCATTCAGATTCGGAGAGGGTACTTGAGCTGAATTGAGGATAGATTCAGATGCAAAAGAAAAAAGTGGGCCATTTGTCACAAAAATTTGGCAACGTAAAAGGGGAATTACTGGAATATCTCAGAGGCACACCAATTAGCAAGAATATGTAGCCAAAAAGTGTTCACTTAAATGTCTGTTCCACTTTTCTGAAGCAAGAAAATAATTTTTTTTTAATTGTAATAAATTACTAAATCTTCCCAAATATTAAGGAAAATTAGCAAAATTCAATTAGAGAGAATCCTCGAATCTGAAGCACCCACTGGTTTTCATCCATGAGAAGAATTAAGAAAACCAATTTTCCTCTTCTCCCAATTTTTTTTCATTCTTTTCTAATTTTTATTTTTCTATGTTTTTTGGGTACCCCATAGGCCTAGGTTAAATTCGATCCCACCCCAAATTTTCCAGATTGTGGGGTCGAACACTCCGAACCATTCTCTCCACTCTTAACAGGGGAGACTTACCAGTTACCACCTAGGAACAAGGCCAGCAGTTCCCTATTTTCTTTTCTATTGTTCTAACAACTTAGGAGACTGCAAATCTTTCTTCATTCTTTTTTCCCTTTTTCACCCTACACTCTATCAAGCTGCAACTCAGTTCTAAAGCAGCAATTATGGGGGGGAAAAAGGTCATTTTTTTTATTTATTTAAAAAAAAAAAAAACAGAAGGATTTTATTCTATATTTTTCCACATTATATATCTTCAAAAACTTTGGTCAACATTGGAGAGCTTAAAATCTTAAATACAGCAAAGTAATCATCTATAGACGGAATGATTGCTTTGCACTCAACAACATTTTCCACAGTAAAATAATTTACAACCATTTTGAAAAAAAAAAATGCAGCCAATGCTCAGGCAATCTTCTTAAACCCGGTGATTAATTCTCTCTTTATCAGTAGTCATTAGTGTCAAAACCTGTGAGGAAACTATTCTTGCCCAGTTTTTGAATGAAATTTTTAGGTTTTTTATAGCTCACATAAAAGGAGAGTCATTTGTACAATTATTAAACAAATTCTTGAGATTAATTATAGTAGACATCAACATATTTTCCCATATGGTTGCATGTAAACTTAACCATTTGCTTATGATTAACAAAGAGAAAATGGGTAGAAAAAAGAGAAATAAAAAAGAAAAAGAAGGGAGAGGGGTGGGTGGGTGGGTGAGTTACTATTTTGATGAAATTTAATATACAATCCAAAGCCTAAGATTTTCCAACTACTGCTGAGGTGTAATACAGTGCCATTTAATTGGCAGGTAAGCTGTAGTTGACCTCAATGGTACTGATCTGAGATACGGGAACAAAAGTTCTACACCTTTAGCTCCTCCTCCAATGTGATCTTTTTTGCCTTATACATATCTACAGGTCCCGTTCTAGACAATGCCTTCTAGTTTCAATGATCTCCCATTCATGGTCGTCTTTCACCTTAGCAACACCTTAGCAATATCCTTGCTGAACTACGAAGTCCACCACTTTTTAGATGACGAAAACGATAAAGAAGAAGAAGAAGAAGAAGAGATACATAAAGATTGTCTTAATACTAGTATCAACACGCACAAGTCAATGGGAAAAAATTGGGAGAAAAGACAACTAAAAGTAACTGTTTAAAAATTAGAGCTAGATAGAAATTTGTTTTCTCTATTTATTTGCTTTTTCAAATATATAGCTATGATGGTAATACTATCACTCTATTATCCCTCCAAAGTAGGGGTTTAACAAGCTGAGCTGAGTGTGGAGCTGTTCAAGCCTCGCCTGGTTGAACTTGTGTTGGATTCAGACTTTAGGATAAATTCAAACAGAACATGGCCACCCAAGTTTGAGCTCGGAAATCCTTCAAGATCAGGCTTGATAATTAAATGACCTTTTCCACCATCTGACAAATAGGAGAGAAAATCTCAACTGCAATGTTTTTTTTTTTCCCTCACACTAGAAAACTAACACCCCCCCCCCCCCCTCTCTCTCTTTTTCATTTTTTTCCTCTTCTTCCTTCCCAGTCCCCTATCTCTTGCCCCATTCCTCTTTCCAAACATATCCCTAATGCCAAAAACTTCTTTTGGTTTAGTGTCTGAAACTCTGTTTTCACATTCAAGGTTGATGTTTTAAAAATGGGTTAGCTACTCATCTTGATGAGGATAGTGAGATTAATAGAACAAAATAAAAATACTACATGGACACAATAAGGATAAATGCATGCCAGTTACCATTACTGATTAGCAAGAGGGAATGAAAAAAGACTTTAGTGACGCAAGTACAGAGCAATTAGGATGTACTGAACATAAATAAAAGTTGAAGGCTGATACCCTATAAAAACAAGGGTTGAAGACCTTCAATTTCTTCAACACTCCACTACTCAAATGTGCCATAATACCTTTTCCAGCAGGGCTGCTGGCCCAAACCAATGGGAAGCTTCTAGCTGCAGAGGCAGACGCTACAAGCTTTAGAGCCTGCTAAAGGGCTTGCAAGCCTAGTAAAGCTAGGCAGGTCTAAAGAGCCTTCCAAAGTGACCGATGCGATGGATGGAATTTGTCGCAAGGATAATTCCCACCCTGTTACCCCTTAGGTAAGGCACAGCATAAGGCACCACTCCCATTCACGCATGGCACACCTCTAGCTCAGATAACATTTGCTCTAGCCACCAAGCCAAGACACCCCCAAAACAATCTCAATGGACCTGACGCAAAAACCCATTTGGTTCCACACATAGGAAGCCAAGCTTAGATTGAGGCTACACGCCCGGTAGTCTTATCAGAAATAAGTTACAACCAACTAGGACCAAATTCTTGGCAATCATTGGTAGTGCTTATTCATGATTTTATGCCAAACGCACATTATAGACTTTGTGCTAAGGCAGAGTGGGGGTAACATATTTTTCCCATACCTGTCATGTGCTAGGAAGTGATGATAATAAATGATCACTTACTTAGGAGACCAAAATGTTAATTCTGAAAGCGATGATAATAAATGATCCTTTATAGGTATACATGAACCGTTTGCTGTGCTAAGAAAGTCCATTCCAACAAGTAATGAACTTACAGGTCAAAGCTTGGCATGTGAGGAAGTAAGCGAGCTTCCTGTTGAAATTGTGAATAGATGAAATTAGACATTATCAAATTGCATCAGTTCTGTTTAAATATCCAGACGACCAACCATAAGCTCCTTCTTACATGATAGATACATTAAGTAGAAAGGACTGAGAGAAAAAGCTCATCTCCTCCAATCCCAGTCTCTTCCACTGATGACGTTGCACCATAAAAATCCATCCCTACGAGCCTCTGGCTTGTCTTAAAATGCTAAGCAGACAAGAAAGTGACAGAACCCAGCTTTTGACTTTTATACAACAACAACAAATATTCCTAGGTCTAGAGGTAGATAACACCTAAATATGTTCATGAGCCTAACCAAGCCAAGCATCCAGTTGCTAAAGCTCATCTGGAAACCAAGCTTGGAACTTCTCCTAAGCTCAACTTATCTGACGAGCAAACTAAAATGGCTGCTAAAGTAGCTTAAAATAAAACAATTCTCAAGATTGTCACTTTGTTTACTAGCCTTACTCCAAAGAGGAAGTTTCTTAGACCAACCAAGATAAGACTTGACAAGTACTTGGTGTTTTAACATTGCGGCCGAGATGAAACACAGGAGTGTTTCATATGAATAGAGGCATCATGTCCATGACCCATATGAGGAACTCTTTATCAAACAATCAAATTGGAATGGTCGTGTCAATCTACTCATGGTAGAAAACACATCTTACAATAGGAACCAAACGCCTGTGCCTTCTAAATTCTTTTACAATACCCTGAGCTACAAGATTTATAACGATGGGTGCGCTATCTACATGGCCCACTCATCCTACTTATGAAAATCTCCAAGATCATTTTATAGCCTACAATCCATGCGGTGAAGTATTCCAGTTAGAATTGTTAAAAAGCTTGTCTACAAATATATATATATATATTTTAAATATATACATATATATATATATATATATATATATATATATATATATATATCCTTTTCATATCTAAGTCGACCTAATGTAACTTTGCATTAGGTGCACATCTAAAACTCTACTAATGATTCGTATACTTGTATATTGCGAAACCAACCGTTGGATTAGATCTTTTTCATATGTAAGTCATCGTACATGCCAAAAATCAAGTTGATTCGAGATTAGGAGCCGCTTCATCCATAAATGTCTAGAAATGAGCGATTGTCATTGATTTAAAAACGTAAGTTTTGGATCGAATAGCAATCAGTCTCGGATCAACTTGATTTTTGGCATGCATCATTTACATGAGAAGGTTATCTAATCCAACGATTGGTTTCGCAAAATACAAGTTAAAGGTAGAGTTTTAGAGTGCACCTGATGCAACTTTGCATCAAGTGCACCTAATATTAAAAGGACTATATCGTAAATTTGGATGAAAATAGCACTAACCTGCCTTGCAAAAGATGACCAAAGCCAAGTGCCCCAAAACAGTGAACAAAATCAGGGGAAGTCCATATCTAATAAATGGGTATTTCCGGCCCCATCTTTTAAATCCTGAAGTCAAATTCTGAATCTTAGCAGCAGTAGTAGACGCAAAATTATTAATTTTCTGAGGCTGATCTATACCCGTCTCAATGGTTGTCATTGGTGCATACCATAAGAGAACCTACATTGCAATTTCAAGATCATAACTGTGACCATGGTTGATGTCTTAGGGTTGTCAAGAATAGTTTGCTTTCAATCTGAGCTTGAACTTCAAATTTAGATTTATTTAGCCAAACATATTTAGAAGTCGTGCAATTTGATATGATACCTAATATCTAAAAAGTCCCTTCATTGCAACAAGGGTAAGCTGTGGCAATTACTTTTAAGGAAAGATGTCTAAAATACCCACGTAATTTGATATGATACCCAAGAACTGCTATTCTATCTTTTCCATTTTTTGTTCAGTAAGGCTAATTTAAACAATTAACCTTTAAGAAACCACCATTTACTTTAACTAAGATTCCACTAATTTTTCCCATTTAAATTTCGAGTCCCAATTTTAAAAGAGATCTATATAAGATACATACGGACTTTTAATCTAAACTTTTTATATTTAATCTAACAATCAAAATGTAGGTAGATTAAAAAGGCACGTCGTCGAGCATCCAACATGCATGTTGGCTGTTAGATCAAACGTAATGGACTGAGATTAAAAGTCCACATTTATGTTCTATTAAGAATCCCTGATAAGATTGTGACTAATTTAATTTCCTATTAACAAAAAATTGTATTAGGAGATCAGAAAAAGGAATGAGTTTTTTTCCAGGTCGAAGGTAAGTCTTTCGAAGTGAGGGAGGTAGATGAAGACAAAGGTAGGTTCCTGCGTATCACTGAGGGGTAGAGATTTTTCCAATAGCATCTATCTCAAGAGGGTGTTTGTGCAAAGGCCTAGGGACTTTATTTTCTCCATTCTTTCATCAACGAAAGAATACTAGGATTTATTGGAAGGAACAAGGAAAATACAGAGAAGTGGTCGCAATGCTGAGATCGAACAACAGAGGCAGAGCTATTTTCATCTCAGAATTCCTTTATATAGACAGAAAGTTCTTGGTGATCATTACAGAAGGGTATGGTGCTTGTGGATGGAGATCATCGTTTGAAGCTCTGAATTCGTGTTTGAACTTAATGTAGAAGGTTGTGATTAGAACAGAGGTTGGAGCGGCAAATCTTAAGAAAAAATCCTTTCTACAAGCTGCTAGGTTCCCAGAACTCTCTATGAGAGGAGAATGTAAGATCGAAGCTCAGGCAAATTGATTCATTTTCAAGCCTAATATTGAAGATGTTGAGGTTAGAGCAAAATTCTTGAAATCTTGTCTGGTGGGTACATTTGTGGGTTGTGGGGTACTCTACCTGACATAGAGCGGTGGGCTGCTAAGGCTTGAGGGGTGAGCGCTGGAGTGAAAATTCACAAAATAGCCGATGATCTTTTACTATTTTGTCTCCCATCTGAAGAGAAAAGTTTAAGAGTCATGAACGAAGGTAGCAGGCATAAAGGAGAAGCTCTTCTACAGCTTGATTGATGGGGTTACAAAGTGGGATGCATGGGGATTTTGAAGAACTCTGGGTCATGCTGGATTCAAATTTTGGGTTACCAGTTCACTTATGGAGCTGGGATCTTTTTAAGTCCATTGGTGATTTTTGTGGTGGATTTATTGAAGCTAATATTGATTGGGAAAGGCAATGGAATAGATTGACGGTTTCAGTAAAAAAACACAACTTCAGTCCCCAATTTCATTGATGTCTCAACTCACGGGGTTTACTATAGAGTGCAAGTCCTTGAGGAGCGAGAGCTGGCAATCCTTTTGATGAATGCTGATGAGAATAGGGGAAGGCAGGTTGAGGAGAAAGGAAAAATGGTGATGACGGATTGAAGCGATGTTTAAGATATGCAGCAGATGGGTAGGGGTCGTAAGGCACAAGGAAGAAGATGGGTTGAGAGACACCCACAGTGGAGGAGAGTTGGTAGGAGAGTAGTTTTCGGTGGGGAATGGACACGTGGCGCTAGAGGTGTGGTGGATAAAAGGGTGGTACGTGAGAGTTCTGTCTCAATTGTAGAAGGTTTAAATTTCAAACAAGGCCACTATTCAGTCCATGAAGAGGCTCGTGATCGAGAAGGGGATGTGGGTTTTAATGAGCCTATATCTGATGGGCTTATGAATTAGGGAACGGCTATTGCAACCCCCCAATCCCCTCAGTTGCCCCCACCTTATATCCCACCCCCAAAACTTCCATACCCACCCCTTTCAAAGACCTTAATACCCCTCATTCTCATCCACCCCTCTCACCCACCCCACACCCCATGGTAATGGACCGACGAGAAGAAGAAGAAGCGACGGCGACGGCAACGGCGACCGGCGAGACAGGGCGACGCTGACGACAACAGATCTGTGTGTTCTCCATTTTTTCCGACCACTCTTCCCTCTTCTTTCTTTCTTTCTTTCTTTTTTTCCTCTGCTATTCAAATCTATGCAAATGAGGGTTTTTCTTGCAAAACCTCTATTTTTTCCGGCGAGGAGGTTCTTCCCCTTCTTCTTTTTTTGGGCGACGGAAGGGAAGAGGAGAAGAAAAGGAAAAAAAAAGGAAATAAGGAAAAAAAAAAAAAGATTTCAAAGCCTCCATTTTTTCCGGCAAGGAAGTTCTTCCCCTTCTTGTTTTTTTTCGGCAACGGGAGGGAAGAGAAAGAAAAGGAAAGAAAAAAATAGAGGCTGCCGACAGGAGAGAAGAGGAGAAGAAAAGGAAAAGAAAAAGAAAGAAGAAAAAAAAAAAGGATTCTGACGGGAGGGAGGGGAATGAGGGCTGCCGGTGCGGGAAAGGAGAAGGAAGAAGAGAAGAGGGAAGAGGAGGAAGGAAGAAGAGGGTCGTCAGTGGGGTGGGGTGGGGTGGGGTGCCGGAGTCTCGCCGTTGCCAGTGGGGTGGGGTGGGTGAGGGTGCCGGAGCCTGCCGTCGCCGGTGGGTGGGTGATGTACTTAAGCCCTTTTTGGTAATTTTGCCCCATAATTTTTTTAATTAAAAAATATGGGGGGTCAACTTAGTGTATTGGGGGGTTGCAATAGCCGTTCCCTATGGATTATTGTCTCAATTCTGTCCAGGCCTATGATGGGTTTGGGCCTTCAGTTAATAGGAATATTACAGACTCTATTTTATTTAAAGGAACGGCTATTGCAACCCCCCTAAAGGTTAAGTTGCCCTCCCCAATTTTTTAATGAGAAAAATGATGCTGCAAAATGACCAAAAAGGGCATTATGTGTTTAACCCACCCTACCCCACCCCACCCCTCATCTGAATCCTCACGTTTGCACGCCAAAACCCCTTACCCTCCCATTCCACTCTCCGGCACCCCTCTCCGGCAACTATCTCCCGCAACTTTCTCAAGCGCTTTTGACAACTCTCATCCTCATCTCTCACTCTCTCATAGCCACCCCTAACTAATAGATCATCTTCATCCCTCACTCTCTCACAACAACCCTTAAACAAAAATCCATAACCCATTTGTAGTAGTTTTTATGTTTTTTATGAGCAATGGAGGAGGAAGAAGTCAGTTGGAATGGTGTTGGCAGCAAGGAGGTATGTATTTTGGCTTCAAAGTATGCAAAAATGGCGATTTTTTTTTTTTTTTTTTTTTTGCAGTCGCGCATGTTCGACTCTGGTAATCCAAATATTATAGTAATGTTTGGTTTTAGAAAACCAAACAGTGCATGGATTATTTAGTTTCCAGTAATGCTATTCGGTTTTAAACAACCAATCATAAATATTATGTTCGGTTTCATCTGACCGTTTAAAACAGATATGTTCGGTTTTAGGCAACCAAACATGTGGTCAGTGTTTGGTCTAAATTAACCGAACAGTTCCAAAATAGTTTTTTTTTTTTTTTTTTTTTTTTTTAAGCATCGGATTATTACTTTGGGAGGGAAGAAAGAACAGGTGCTCGCCGTCACTATCGCCATGAAGAACTCGCCGGTCGTCACTGCTATGGTGGGTGGGGTGGGTTATTCCAGTCGTGGACTGCTATGGTGGGTGAGAAGGGTGCTCGTGCAGTTGGTCACCGTCGCTGTCGTCGTCGCCGTTGTTTGCCGGTCGGAAATGGGGGTGTGGGGAGTTCTTCCAGATGTCGAGGATCTCGTGTGTGGGGGGGGGGGAAGTCGGGTTGCTCGCAGATCGAAAATGAGGGCGTGGGGTGTTCTCCAGATGTCAGGGGTGAGAGGGGTCTCGTGTGTTGGGGGGGGGGGGGGAGTGGGGTGGGTAAGGGTTAGGGTTATTTGGGAAGAGGGGTAGTTTAGACTTTTAGGGGGGTGGGAATATATTTTTGGGGGGTGGGGATAACAGGGGGGGCAACTTAATCTTTTGGGGGGTGGGGTTGTTGCTATAGCCGCTCCCTTTATCTAAGGAGTCTTGTGGGATGGCTCAGAATCTATAGATCAAGCCTGTTTGGGACAGCCACAATGGGTCAAAGGGGCCTAAGAGATATAATTCTTATTCTAATTTTATCTCTTCATAATTTACTGTAAATTCAAGTTTTTTTAATTCCCGTCTTCTTCTTTCCTCCGGACTAACCAAGTGTTTTCTTGGAGAGATTACACCAGTGGATCTTCCCTTTTTTTTCTAAATCAAACAGAAGCTTTATAAAACTGTCTTTAAACACTCCGTAAGCCACACCAATAATCTGCCCAATTTTACAAATTTTGATTTCACCCAGTCTAACATATCTACTTCACTCCCCCCCCCCCCCTCTCCTTTTGTTAATAAAAATTCTGAATCAAAATGATTTTGGTTAAAATCTAGGAACTCGCCAGGACTTGGAATATTAACCAGGATGCAATCCAATGGTTCTGAAAAATCTGTATCGCCCTCCCATCTACTAACATCTCTTACCTCTTCCAATCTCAAAATTAGTTGCCCTGTGTCCAGCACAACAGAAACCCCTTCCTCCCTGCTAGAGAGATCACGATTGTCATCCACCATGTCCTCGATCTCTTCATAAGTAACCCTAGTGGGTGCCACGGTACTGTCCGTATCGTTTCTAAAAACTCTAGAATGCTCCCTCACATTACAAGGTAGAGAAGGAAAAGGGGAGATGTCGAAGGGGACTAGGAAGGGTAGAAGTCTAGAAATCATTTCTTTATGAAGCTTCAGATCCTTACTTGGAATGTTAGAAGGCTAAATAGTAGAGAACGTAGAAATAGAATTAAGCCTGCATTAAAAAAAATGGAATGCTGATATAGTGGTACTTCAAGAATCGAAAATTGAAAACATGGGCAGGGAAGTGATTAGAGACATCTGGCCAGGTTATTTTGTGGATTGGGTTGCATTGGATGCTAGCGGCACAGCTGGAGGGATTATTATATTATGGGATCAAAAAGTTGTGTCCAAAATAGATGATTTTCAAGGAATTTTTTCTATCTCCTATTTTTTTAAGAATGTTATGGATGGCTTTAAATGGGTACTCTCAGGGGTTTATGGTCCTAATGATGATTCTTTGTGAAGTTCCTTTTGGGCAGAGCTAGAAGATGTTAAACACAAATGGGTGGATTCTTGGTGTGTTGCTAGAGATTTTAATATTATTAGAGCCCCTATTGAAAGAAAAGGGTGCTTATTCTCTAGTTCGGCTATGAGATTGTTCTCAGATTTTATTGAAAGTAATGAATTGATCGATCCTCCTTTAGTAGGGGGTTGGTTCACTTGGTCCAACAATCGAGAGGAATCATCTCTCTCCCTGCTTTGATAGATCTCTTTTCTCGGCGTCTTGGGAGAAACATTTTCCTAGGGTGATGCAAGCGGCTCTTCCAAGACCTCTTTCCGACCACATTCCTTCTGGTTCTTGATAGTGAAGGGGTGAAACATGAGGTGGGCCCGTTTTGATTTGAGAATATGTGGCTTGAAGTGGAAGGCTTTGTGGACCTTGTCAATAATTGGTGGAGCTCTTTCAATTTTGAGGGCTCTCCTAGTTTTGTGTTCGCAAAAAAATTAAAAGCTTTGAAAGAGGTTCTATATAAGTGAAACAAGGATGTTTTTGGAAACTTGGAAGTACTTAAAGCTAATGTCCTTGGGCAAGTTCAAACTTTAGATGAAAAAGAAGGTTTGGATGGGAGGAAAAAGTTAGCAGGATTGAGGCAAAAGCGGAATTTGCTAAAATTACAAGATTAGAAGAGATTAGTTGGAGACAAAAATCAAGAGTTTTGTGGTTGAAAGATGGCAATAGAAATACTAAGTTTTTCCATCGTATTACTAATGCTCATAAAAGGAGAAATTTTATTGGGAAACTAAAAGTTCAATGGGAGGTCTCACCAATCGTGGATGGTCCAGATGTTCAATTAAACAATATTTAAGAAATATTGCATGAATCCAAAGATACGCCCCCATGGTTAGATAAAAGCCTACACAAGGCTCATTTATGGTATAATGCACCATTTCAGGGGTGCATGGCTAGAACAGAATCTGTTCACAAAATAAAAGGGGCAGGAGCTGCAGGCAGACTACCAAGCAGGTTGCCTTTCAGAGGGAAGAGAGACTTTGGGAAAAGCTATCTGGAGGGTTCTCTCACATGGCATTTACAAGAAGACTGGCATTCCACTAGGAAAAAATAATCGTGGATTGCATATGTTGGCATGGCTTTCACAGCAGTGTATTTGGAATCCGGAGTGGTCTAAACCAATAGGCTACAAAACAATATAAGAGAGCAGATATTGGCAGCTGAAAAAGAATGTGAAAACCAAAATAACTGCAGGAAAAAAGGGACCAAATTAAAAGCTAATGTCTAAACATAATTACAGCATCAACTAATCTGGAAAAACAAGCAAATTGAAACTAGCTAGCTTTCAAATGGGTGGAGAAAAAATGATTAAATGAAATGAAAATTACTCTCTTCGTTTGAGAATCCCAAAATTCAATCTCCCGACTCACCATTGTCGTGGCTTTGTTTTCCATTTACAAGCGGTGTTGTTGATGTTGGCGATGCTTTGGAATCACGGGGTTTGGATGCTTTTGGATCACAAGCCTCCTTCGACTTATGCCTTAGACCGATCCTTTTGCAAAAGACGTTCCAACTCCTCTTTGTCTTCACCAATTTTTCAATCTCTTGTTTCATGCTCGAGCACTCTTTTTCAAGCTCAGAAACCCGTTCCTTCATGTCATCCACCTCAACAATCTGGTCTTCTGCGTCACCTGCTTGAGTGGACCTGTCATTTCTGGTGAGCGCAAGATTACCACTTGGATTACGGGAGTTCTCGAGGTTGTCAGAGACAAAAAACCAGCCAGCGATTGACGTTCGAAGCCGAAGCTGCTCAAAGAAGAGAACTTGGACAATGACTCGGAGAGGTAGCCGCTCATTCTGGGCTGCATGTGTGCTGGCTTCCAATGAGAGCTTCTGGCAGTTCATGAGCCTGCAGACCTGTTCTCTCTCAGAATCTGTTAGCCAGGGATGTGCCTGAAGTTCAAACTCATTAGCATTTTTAAGATGGACGTAGAAGCCTCAGGTCCATTTAAAATGGCTACCAGACATTCACTACGAGATTTCTTTAAATGAGCTCAAAAAACCATATTCTCACCTTCACTTCTCTTCTAAATCTCACACCCAGGAAAATAAAAAAAAAACAATTACTAGAAAAAGTTAACATGCCGTCTTATTGAGAAATTTAACAATTATAATGACAAGACAATGATGGATACAATTTATTAATAAAATGTCATGCCTTATCAGTAACAAGATGTCAAGCCATATGAGCAATCATATGCCAAAGTTTCTATATGTACTTTTTTATTTTACATATGATATATAAATACAGGAATGTCATTAATATTTTCCAGAAATGTGGAATAAACATCTTAAGCTACATGAATATTTTGAGAAAATGGCAAAGCAAGCAATGATTCTATATTACCAGTTACCAGGCATTACATTCATTTTTCAATAAAGGTGGATTATCAATGTTAAACTTCAGTAAATTTCCTTTGATTTTCTATTCTTTTCCTCCTTTTTCTTGGCAACCAAACAGAGCATGAATATTTTTCTATTCTATTTTATTTTATTTTTCCTGAGAAAGAGGAATTTTTAATTTATATTTTTTCTGAAATATCATAAAATAAAATGGTGTTGCAGTATTTTGATTTTCCTAATTTGCTACAAAGGAATATGGTCTAGATTATTGAGTACATTTGTGTCTTAGGCTCACAAAACAGGGGGAAAAGGAGGTTTGCTGTTACTTGTGTATGAATTCCCATCCATTAAATGTTAAAATTTCTAGTGGTTTTCTTGTGATCAAGTGAACATGTATTCAGCAACCAGGAACAGAAAATTGTAAATTGCAGTATTCAGACCTCCATAAGCACCCTACTTTACATGCAGTTTGCAAGTAGAATGAACACATAATTCCTAATTTCCTATCCATCTTTCGTCAATATCTAACTTCAAATGTTGAAAATGCTTTGAAAATTATCTGAGGAAGTCTAAAATCGGAATGATCCAGATTCATGTTTTATGACGGTTTTTAGCTCTGAAAAATATCTGATGAAGAAGACAACTATCAGAGCTTTTTATTTTACCTTGAGGTATATATCAATAGCACGGTAAATTCCATCATCTAGTGGCCTGGCATAATCAGGGATAACAGCAGCAAGCGACAGAAATTTAGGTAACTTCAAGTTGACATCAGGTGCGACCTCAGCAAGATACCCGTCCACCAGATTAGCCACCATTGTCATTGGAGTCAGTGAGTGCGACCCTCCCATCAATTGACTCTCATCCACTATACAATTTGAAGTAGATGCTGCTGTATCCCGGTCCATCAACATGAAGTGATCAAGAATCCGCTGAACACAGTCAACATCATATTGAGTCTCCGGCGAGTAACCCAAATTTGGAATAAGTAGATCTTCCAGAACTGCTTGATCCAACTGAGCTCCAACCCGTTTCTCCAAATTCTCTCGACATGATGGGCTTGCATGAAAGATCAAGGATGTCCGGAGAAGCCTAATCAAAAACTTGGTTGGCGTGACCCCCTTTTGATTAGGAAGTAACTCCACTATCTCTTCAAGGAGAGTCCTTTGATCTGGATCTGACGGAGCACAAACAGTTGATCCAGAGGCAGCATGATTCGCATTCTGGAAGCTTGATTGCCTACCCATCAAGGGAAGATACCTCTTTGCATAGAACATGAGGGACCCGGCAATCCTCTCTGGCTTCATGTTTCTGGATCCTACGGCCAGGATTAGCCTTTTATATAGAGGTAATCTAAGAAAGGACACATCTTCATACCACCAATCCTCACCCATAGGACGTGGCTTGGCTGGTGCATGTATTCCATTCCACACGACAGTGCCTGCTGGGCTCTGCGCACTGTTGCATCCTGACAGAGGCCAACTGAACAAACTAGGATCTGCACAAGCTTTCATTGCCATGGAATTGATGCATCTTGAGACAATATGAAGCTCTTCTGCATGTGGTAGGACCTCTTCACAGGTTTCGAGAACTTTAATTGAGTCTGTCCAGTTGCTGAAGATCTCATTGAGAAAATGTTCTGTTACTGTGATGAGATTCCCCTCTCCATAGCTTTCATTCATTTTAAGATACTCAGCCGCACACCTAAGACTGACTACATTAATGTGGTGAGTTCTATTTTAACATCATAACAAAACTTTGCTACAAGCAAAAAGGCTTTGGGTCCACCTGGTATGTCATGAAGTTGCAAAACACACTTCTTCTCATCCTCGTCAGAAAACTCTCCAATAAGATTTTCTAATACCCCACTTCTTGACAGCAAGGGAAACTGAATGACAGAAATAAAGGTTGATGAGCAGATGAGAGGAAGTAAAAAGAAACAAATATAAAAATACGAACTCGTAATTATATGAATAACATCTAGCATATTTCTAAGAAGCAATAGGCATAGAAGAAGTATTTTGTCCTCCCACAGGGCGAGGCAAGGCAAGGCAAGGTAAGGTGAGGCATTCAAGGTAATTATGCTTTTTCAAAATATAAATATTAAGAAATTTTTTTATGAACTTTGAGACCTGTGCTCCAAAGGATTTGAACCTCAAGGTTTCCCTTCAATGTGTTTTCTTGAAGCCTCTATGAAAGCCTTGAGGCAAGCTTGCAAACCTTTCAAAACCATGGTGTTTATGTACATAAATACACACACAAAAAAAAAAAAAATACAAGAAACCATGTAATACAACAAAGTCACCTTGTGAAGTTTAAATGACATTTCTCCAACTTCAATGATGACATCGCTAGGAAGCCCAGTTGAGCAAAGCCTGCAAAAGAGAATATCAAATGTTGGCTCCAACAAGAGGAAATAAAAGATTAAAAACATCTTAAACTCTGGTAAAAGTTTGAGTTGTATCCCATGCAGGAAGCATAAATATTGCCAATACATTCATGGTCACAATTAAGTATTCAGGCGTAATACATTTGCTTCAAATAAATAGAAATTTGGGATTCATATTTGCAAGCCAGCAGCAAGGTCCAAAATAGCAAAATTTAGGATAATAAAAGGAAATAATTAGGGAAATTCTGTATTGTACCATCATATTGATAAATCGTAGCTAATATTATTATTAAAATTGTATTGACTCAATCCTGATAAAATTGGCCAAGTTTGAAGCTTTGAACTATATGTAACAGAATCATGTCACACCTATTTCAAGAAGGGTTGCAGATAACTAATAAAACGAAACTTGATGCATTATGTGAATATCATAACCCGCAGCGATGGTGTGAACCTGCGAGATTACCCTTGAGGGACATAATGACACTAGGCCTTAGTGCGATGCCTGTCTCGGTGTAAGGCAAGGCCAGAGAGCTCAATATATCAAAAAAGGCTTCCTGATTAATCTTCGATAAAGTGTTTGTGCATACACACACATGAATCACAATGCCAATACAATTTAGGTGCATTCACGCATAGAACTTACAATGTAGATCACTGAACAGCAGGACTAACACCAGCAGATACAATTTTCATATAATTGCCCCCTGGCGCCTTAGGCATTGAGCTGTTAGTATGTATAAAAGTAAATCTATTCAGAAATAATCAGTAACAGATGCTAGTTATTAATAGACCAATTTCCCTCTGCGTATATAGTCATATGCATAAATATCAAAAAATGGGTAAGCTAGAATTGAACATATGGGAGTGAATTCGTACATCTTTAAGTCATAATTGTACAATGTATTCACACTACAACAGCATACCCATATATCAGCCGTAATTACTTTTATAATTTTTTTTTAAAATAGTAATTGAAAAATAAGTATAAATAAAATAAAATTCCCAAAAATTTTGATTTGAAAATGCCAAACAACACAGACCCATTACGTGATTTTCCCATGAAACCCACTTCTTAACATTACAATGGGAAAATAATAGAATTCGAAGTAGTGTAATACATAAATCAAGACAAAACAAAATAAATAAGGAAGAAGAAGAAGGAGAAGAAAAAGAAGACTGACCAGGTTTGGCCGTCGAGGTAAAAGGATTCTGATTTGGAGCCCAGCTTCATGCACGCCATGTATGACCCACTACAGCTCTCTCTCACTTATATATATATGTCATGGAAGGGGGATGAAGAAGAAGAGGAGTATCAGTGATAATGCTAAAGAGGTTTTTCTCTCTCTCTACACGGTCTTTTTTTCTTGTTCTGTAAATGGATGGAGAAAGTGAAAAGATAGAGAATGTCCCGAGTCTAAAGGGGGGAATCCAGGAGAGAAATCGGCTCCTGCTGTTACACCCAGAAGGCAGTGTTTGGGTGTCGGATCTTTTTTATGCACTTTTTACTATACGTTTACGTTGGAAATTGGAAGTGTACACCCAATGGCTTTTAATTAACTTCATTTATATATTCTTGAAATTTGGAAAAAAATTATCTTCAATTGATTTTATCCACGAGGAAAAATGCTACCTTGACCACGCGTGGTGTAAGTGACAAAAGCCTATCCATGACAGAGGAGTGCTAGACTGCTAGCAGCGGTCCCAAGCACTACTTGCATGCTCATCTCTTATGTTTATTTTTCATATGACATGATATGTCACATCAATCAATTTTTACTAATTAAACACAGACAAATCAACGCGTGGAGATTCGATCTTTGCGGTTGATCATAGTATTTTTTTTATAAAATAATTACAACTTATGTAACATATTACGCCAATCAATTTATTGGCATAAAACATACTAACAAAGCTTATAAAAAAAGCTAATCTTTCATATAACTGTGACAGAATCACGCGATGTTACGAATTAATAAGAACAAAGTAAAGTAAAATTATAAGATTAAAAGATATTCTAACAATCTCACTTTCTTTCACTTTTATTGACTCGTAATATTATCACATCAATCGTATCACAATTACATGTAAGTTTTTCTTCGTATGAGAATAAAAATTATGGGCATTTTGATGGGTACTTCAACATTTTCTTCTATATGGATGTGGAGCACCCGAGCCCAAGCAAAATGGGTTTTTTTTTTTTTTTTTTTTGTTTAAAAAGAAATTTCAAAATGAACATCTATTGTGCGGTGATGACCATCAATTGCAATTAATGGTAACACTTTTAATCCATGATCGATGGATACTTTAAAAAAAGGGGTCATGTCTCTTGTTTCATCTTCTCTCATTCTATTTCTTTTAGCTTTTTCCCAATTCGCAACCCATGGGGTTAACATATCCTTGATATGTATGACTAGACTTATGTTTTGAGAAACCAAAGGTCCAAATTAGTAGTACCAATTAATTAGTCCCTTCACAAATACACATATACATAACCATGCCTTGAAAACTCCAAGGGCTCTAACTTTTAACTCACAATCCTACAAACATCCCTCTTGGACTAACTTTATAAGACAACGAATAGATACAAAGTAGTACATACACGTTGCTCTGATAAATAGTTAAATACCATTCCTCTCGGACTGGGCTAATCACAGCATCATAGATCCTGCACTGGAGCAAACTGAGTCAAATTAAGAAAGTTGGCCCAACCAAGTAATTAACCTGAGTTTTTTTTCTTTCATTTTTTTTTTTTTCATTTTTTTTTTTCCCAGTTTGTTATATATATATAAAATATAGGTCCAGTTCTATAAGGATGTATAGATGTAAATTACATAACCCATACATGCAAATAACATATATATGGGTCCGGTCCAACAAACCAAAAAAAAGGTTTCAATACATGAGGCACACTCAAAATGAACAAGCGTGACCAACGAAGGTTGACCTGAGTGGAAGGGGCTTTGGTTGCTTAAGCAAGGAGTCTCGAGTTCGAAACCTTGTGGATATATCAAACTTTATTGGGAGAGGTCCCCGTTTTGGCGTCTGACAGTAATTCAGAGAATTAGTCCTAGACGAAGCCTGAGTTTGGGAAACCAAAAAAATAAAAATAAAAAAATAAATGAACAAGTGTGTTGACACTTTTTTCATTCGTCTAGATGCCCTCTGATTTGATATACTGTGATGCAATCAGATAGGAACCTAACACATTTTAAACAAGCAATGGATCTAAGCTAAAAAATTTCAAGCCGGGAACGGCTATTGCAACCCCCCATTCCTATAAGCTCACCCCCATCCTTTAGGTTTTTAAGGTTTTATGCAAAATATAAAAAGTTTTTATGAAAACCGGCTTTGGTGTCCACTAAAAAACATCATTTTGAATAACTTTGCAGAAGAAAATTTTTCCAAAATCTATCGTTTAAATATATTTTTTAGCCATTTATAGCTTTTATTTCATTTTTTGCCAAAACATCTACCTAAACTATAGATTTTGGAAAAACTTTCTTTTGCAAAGTTGTTTAAAATGATGTTTTCTAGTGAACATCATGGCCGGTTTTCATAAAAACTTTTTATATTTTGCATAAAATCTTAAAAACCTATAGGATGGGGGGTGGGCTTATAGGAATGGGGGGTGGGCAATAGCTATTCCGTTTCAAGCCAAGCAGGTGGATGCAACCCAACTCATCCTCACACTTTTCCTCCAAAGGTCCAACACAAAATAACAAGTGGAGCATTGGACCTTTGAAGCTCAAGATATGCCCTCTATGTTCATAAATTCCGCCCAACCTCGCTGGGCTTCTCGGCCCATGTAATTGCCCCCTTCTTGGCTTCTTATATGCGAGTCTTCCTGGGTCAAAACAGGCGAGAGGAGAAACCATAGGCACACAGCTATGGACGCTCTAGCCGGACTTCGACTAGCCCTGGTTTTCACGATCGTCGCACATCTCTCTCTTCTCGCCAGATCCTCTTCTCTCGCTCCTCAGGAGCTTCAGATCATCAACGCAGAGCGCAGAGTAAGCTCTCACTTCCATCATTTCACTACACATTTATACAATTGTATGGATGATGATGTTTTATCGTAGCTGTGTTTGGTTTCCGAGAAAATTTTGGAAAAAGAGAAGAAAGTGTCGGAATTTTCATTATTTGGAATCTTAGGTAGCAAAAACCCCTTAGTCAACTGAGCCTAAGACGAGTATTTGGGGTCAACATTGGAAACGAAAAGAAAAAAAATGAACATGATATTCAGAATGAAATTTTATTTTATTTTCTTTGGTTTTATCGGCTAACAAACAAGGGGTTTATGCTTGATTCTTAGGCCTGCTAATGTTCATTTCCAGTATCTTTATATGTTCTTAGCTTATTTTATTATTTATTTTTGGGATAGATTTTTTTAATAATTAGTATAATTGAGGCAATAGGGGCCATTGTTTGATGCAATGGTAAAAGTTTTGGGCGCAAAGGCGCAAGTTTAAGTCTTGAGAGCGGCCACTTTGTATTAAAAAACAAGGGTCACAAAGGTTAGGACCGTGTCCAGCTCACCCTTCTCAGGACCCTGCTTAGCAAGGACAACACTGGGTAATGGCCTTTTAGTATAATTGAGGCGATGTTGATCTATGTAGGTGGTTAGCTGATTGTTGTGTTGGATGATTTTCCATTATGCTTTTGATGGTTGTGAACGTACTCCATTGTTCTGTTTTTCAATACTGACATGCTGATTATTGGTGCAGATCGACTTGACTTCGCATATCATTAAGGTTTTCTTGACTTTGAAGGTAACATTGCTTTTGCTAAATTTCAATAAAGATATGGACTTCATGTATATAACATTAGAGATACCAAGGCAACAGTGAGATTTAGTTGAATTTGACATTTTTGTGATTTTGGCTGAGCAAACTGTATCTGTGAGGCTTGACAAGTATATTTACGTCTCGTTTATGGTATTACAGTTTTTAATTCACAAATTGATGGGCAATCCCCCATCCCACAAATTGAAAAAAATAAAATAAAATCCTCCTTTGGACAGCCAGAAAATTTCAATATATTTTTATTTATTTAATTTTTGGGGCTGAAATTTTAAGTCATTCGTCCGAATGGCATTTAATTTCTTAAAATAAAAATAAAAAAATCTAAATTTCCCAAAATTTGATCTACTTCTTAATATGTGCTCTTATTTTTCTCTCCTAAATTGTATCCCATTTCAATTTGGGGCGCCTTTCCAAATCTGGGTCACAATTACTTAAATATATTTTACCTTTCAACTTGGATTTTATGTATATTTTACTAAGTATATATGCTTGATGGATCTTTTCAGGTAGAAAATACTGGGAAATCCCCTGCTTCTGAAGTGTTTCTCGCTTTTCCACCTACACAAGCTGATCGTCTAGCGGTAGTCAAAGCACAAGCCGCAGTAGGAAAACGGAAGAAGAAGACTTATTTGCCCCTTGATGTGACACCTACTGAGCTACCTGATGCACCAAATGGAACTAAATACTTCTCTATATCTTTGCTCAATCCATTAAAAACAGGTGAAACTGTAACACTTGAAGTTCTCTACATATTGACACATTCTCTAGAACCTTTCCCAGCAGAGATAAGCCAATCAGAGTCTCAGCTGGTCTATTACCGTGATGGTGCAATAATACTGTCACCGTATCATATTAAACAACAGACAACTTTTATTAAGACACCAAGTACTAAGGTGGAATCATTCACAAGAGTGGAACCCATGAATCGTGCGGGTACAGAACTAAAGTATGGGCCATATGATGACCATCAGCCATATTCATTTTCTCCAATAATTGTTCATTTTGAGATCAACAACCCATTTGCTGTTGTTGAGGAGCTTGTGCGTGAAGTGGAAATATCTCACTGGGGCAGCCTTCAGATCACAGAGCATTACAAGTTGGCCCATGCTGGTGCTCGACACAAAGGCGTGTTTTCAAGGTCAGGTTTATTTCTAGTTGCATGTGGTACTTTCAATATTTATTTTCTAAAATTGGTGAAAATATTGGATTCTTTGCTAGTGTTTTTTTTTTTTTTTTTTCCTTCGATTTCATTTTGTTGGTTACTTAATTTGTAAAATTTTTGCCATGACAGAATAATCAAGGGAGACAATATCATCGTAAATAATAATTCATCTTAGAAACGTATGGACTTTTATTATAATAAAACCACTGTATTGTAACTCCTTGCAAAACCACATTGTCCTAAACCTAGCTTTTCTTAAGTTTCGCTTAATTTGTAAAGTGAAAATTGGCAATATTTGTTGGAAAGATCGTGCAGAAGGATCAGCAAACTTATTTATGTGAAAAGCGCTTACTTGTAGAAGAAACTACTTATAGACATGGTTTGACTTGCTAGTAAGAACTAGTTGGTAATTGAACCTGTGCAGATTTATATCAACCGTGTCTGATAAGCCTCCATCATATGTTTAAATTTGCTAATCCTGCAAATTGCGGACTTTAGGTTCCCATGGGAGTTCGAAATCATGTGCTTGGGAATAAAAGAAATGCTTAACTTCTTTTAAAATCTCAATTTTTTGGATTGTTTTCTTCTATTTTTGATCTTCAGTTCATTTTAGTCTTTACATTCTGAAGCTTTCTTTTGGCAGGGTTGAATATCAATCTAGGCCATCCTTTAGTGGTGTGTCTTCATTTAAACATCTTCTTGCAAGACTACCTCCTCGGATTCACTCTGTCTACTACCGAGATGGAATAGGGAATATCTCGTCATCACGTTTACGTACAGATTCTCGGAAGGTACATAATTAGCTTCTGATCTTTTCTTCTCCACTGTAGAAGCTTAGTAACTTTAGAGAAATTTAATTGTCATTTTCTTGAAAATGTATGCATGTGAGGCATGTGCCGTTCTCTCTCTTACTTTTACAATAAATGCATTATTGTATTTAGCTTGCACAATTAATTAAATGATTGATTAAGAAGTACTGAAAGGCCATATAGTTTTATAGTTTGTGACTCCATATAGTTGGTGATTTAAATCAAAGGGGTATTTGTTTCTCAGCAGTGAGTACTCAAATCCCCTTATTATTCTTTCAAATATCACTTCTTTATTCAAAATCAGCTCCCAAAAGGAAGATAGCTAATATTAAGTGTTATTTTGGTCCCCCTAGATCAATACATGCATTCCAGGCAGCAGAAATTATTTAGTCAAATTATGTAGTCAAGTAGCATGTGGGCATTTTGGGCGATCTGGTTTTACATTTTTGATCCAGTTATGTTTTTGGGCGATCTTCCGGAGTATACTAATTTTGTATTTCCCTCTTAATGTAACTTTGATCGTTTTTATTTGGAAAAATGAAGTTAGTATTGTCATATGACAGCAAATATTGCTTAAGAAATGTGAAAGAACATATTAATGTTATGCTTGGAAAATGCAATTTTAGTTTTTATATATCTGACTCACTTAATTTCTTTGCAGTCAGAACTGGAAATAGAACCACGGTATCCTTTATTTGGAGGTTGGAAAGCCACATTTGTCATTGGATATGGGCTACCTTTGCAAGACTTCCTCTTTGAGTCACCTGATGGCAGGCGTTACCTAAACTTCACTTTTGGGTGTCCTCTTGCCGAGACAGTGGTGGACAAGTTGACCATCAAAGTGAGTTTGCATTCATATTGTTATAATCTGATTTCTCCCTATTTGTTGCTTCAGTTATGTTCTCAGATTTTCTGTTACATACATATGCTGATTGAGGAAATGTTAAATTTTAGGTGGTGCTTCCAGAGGGATCAAAAGACCCATCTGCTGTTGTTCCCTTTCCAGTGGATCAAAGTCTGGAGGTAATTTTTTATAATACACAATTTATTACCTATAAAATTGGTTCTACAAATCTTTGTTGTGTTTTTGATAATATTTTCGAACTGTGCCATTTTAACCAGTGTAATGTGGTAGATGTCCTTTGTTGTAAAGTAAATGTATTGATATCTATATGTTTGAACTGTGCCATTTTAACCAGTGTAATGTGGTAGATGTCCTTTGTTGTAAAGTAAATGTATTGATATCTATATGCACAGCCTTGAGAATGTGTACACTATGTTAGCTGAAATGTCTTTCTTTGGATCTTTGCAGACCAGTTATTCATACCTTGATGTTGTTGGAAGGACTGTGGTGGTTCTGGAGAAGAAAAATGTAGTTCCTGAGCACAACTCTCCATTCCAGGTGATTACCCATTGTGTATCAAAACTTTATATAGTTGTGGAAATTGTTCTATCAAGTCCTGACATAAAATGGTTGAAGCAATGGAGAACTCAAAATCCTGAAGCTTGAAGTTTGGATTCTGCACATGCAGCCATTCAGCCAAGCAAACCAAGTGAATTCAAATTAACTTTGAGTTTAATTAACCATTCTGAGAATTAGTTCGTGTACTTTTCTGAAAAATTTAAGCCAGACACTCCACATACTGAAAACCTATGTATCGCCTAACAAGGAGTTGTGGATTCCAATTTGTTGTTCTAATCAAAATTTTCAATGTTGATGTTCCATACCACTGTTGTCGTAAAAACCACCATTTTGGAAGGTGTCTTTAATCATACCGAAGATGATGGAATATTGTGGCCCACATTGTTTGATAAACCTTCAAAAAATGACTCAACCAAAAGTTCTGATTTTCATTGCTTTTCAAATAATACTATTCCCTACCCCTATATCCACTTTAACGAGCTAAATCTTTTCAAAAAACAACATAACTGGTTCGAATTCCAACCATGGAAATATCTAATAAAAGCAATGTTCCAATACATCGCCTCCTCTTCCCATTCCACATAGTCCTTTACCTAAGCTTCCCAATCCAAGGTAATTTCATAAAGATCTGGAAATTCCTCCCAGAAGGCTCCTCACACCAATGATCTTTTTAAAAGCTGACACAACTCTCATCTCCTACTTTGAACCCCACCCCCAACACAAAGGTACAAAGGCCATTCATAATGGATTCCCGAAGCCCAACACCATAATTACCCTTCACTTTCTTTGACCACTTCTCCCTAAAACACACCCATATTTCCACTCCACCACCTTCCTCTGAAACATCCTTCTCTACCACAAATCTTCAAAGTCATTTCCTTAAAAGTGCTTGATTAGCCAAGGTAATGGTTTAAGCCCCTAACCCTCCATCTCTTTTGGAGAGCAACTGTCCTTTGTCCAACAAGGTGAAATTTAAATTAGTCCCATATGTCGCCCAAAGAAAGTTTCTTTGCAGTTTTTCCAACCTCATAACCACTGTTGCCAAACATGGTATTAGGGTTGTAAAAAAACATACCGCTAATACACACTCAACTTTATTATATAAGAGAAAAACAATTACATGAAAAGACAAATATACCCCTTATACGAGGAAGAATTACATTTCATAACAATCCCCCTCAAGTTGGAGAGTATATATCATATAATCCCAACTTGCTATATAATAATTCCAAACAAGCTTTAGACAAAGACTAGTAAACATATCTACAAGTTGATCTTGAGTAGAAACATGAGGGATCACTACTAAGCCATTCTCCATCTTCTTACAAACGAGATGACAATCTACCTCTATGTGCTTAGTCCTCTCATGAAATACTGGATTTGAGGCGATATGAATAGCTGCTTGATTTTCACAGGACATTTTAATTGGTAATGGAACCTCAAATCCAATATCTTTCAAAAGGTGCTTAATCCATGACATTTCACAGGAAGTATGGGCCATAGCTCGATATTCAGCTTCTGCACTAGATCTAGCAACTACACTTTGTTTCTTACTTTTCCACGTTATCAAATTACCTCCTAGAAAGGTACAATACCTAGCTGTAGACCTCCTATTAGATGGTGATCTGGCCCGATCAGAATCATTAAATCCCTCTACCATTAAATGATCATTAGATTTATAGTGGAGTCCACGACCTGGATGAGTCTTAAGATATCGCACTACTCTGATTACTGCCTCCTAATGTAGAATACGAGGAGCTACCATAAACTGACTAACCATACTAACAGCAAATGATATATCCGGCCGAGTGATAGTGAGGTAATTTAATTTACCTACTAAACGCCGATATCTCTCTGGATCAGACAATAGTTCTCCAGAATCACTATGCAACTTAACATTGGAATCTATATGGGTTTGCACAGGCTTACCCCTTAACAAAGCAGTCTCTTCAAGAATATCCAAGACATACTTTCTCTGTAAGAGGCTTACACCTTCCTTGGATCGAGTTACTTCAATTCCCAAGAAATAACATAAATTCCCAAGATCCTTGATTTGAAATTGAGTCTATAGAAATGTTTTTAACTTAGTAATACCCAATTGATCATCACCCGTAATAATGATGTCATCTACATAGACAACTAATAGAATCTTCCCTCTCTCTGTAGTAAGAGAAAACACAGAATGATCAGACTGACAGCGATGCATCTCAAACTTTATAATTTCCACGCTGAATTTTCCAAACCAGGCCCTCGAAGATTGCTTTAGGCCATAAATAGCTTTACGAAGCCTACACACCTTCTCAGACTCCCCCTTCCCCTGAGCAACAAACCCAGGAGGTTGCTCCATGTATACCTCTTCTTGGAGCTCCCTATGCAAAAAGGCATTCTTAACATCTAACTGGAAGAGAGGCCAACCAAAGGTAGAGGCTAAAGAGATCAGAATACGAACAGAAGCAATTTTAGCCACTGGAGAAAAAGTCTTAGCATAATCCACACCATAAGTCTGAGTGTAGCCTTTAGTCACAAGGCAAGCTTTGAGGCGCTCAACAGAACCATCAGACAAATATTTGACTGCATACACCTAACGACAACCAACAATAAATTTCCCGTGAGGCAATGGCACAAGATCCCAAGTCCGATTATGATGAAGGGCTAACATCTCATCCTCCATAGCTGTCTGTCACCCAGGTACAAACAATGCTTCCTGAATAGACTAAGGAACAGGTGTAGCAGATAAAGAAGTAACAAAAGAACGAAGAGAAGAAGATAGATGAGAATAAGAAACAAAATGAGAGATAGGATGAGCAATACAAGAACGGGTACCTTTATGCAAAGCGATAGGTAAAGAATCAGGATCAGGCAATGGAACAGTGGGAGCAGGAATAGGGGGCGGATCTCCGACCAGAGATGATGAGCCAATAACGAGCACCTGAGAAGGGACGGTATGTGGAGCACGTCGGCGAGTATATACCTGCAAAGGTTTAGCAGGAGGGATCTACTGAAAAGATGAAGGAGGCAACAAATTGGGAAGGCAAGGAGAAGAAGACTCGAACTCAAGAACACGCGGAGGAGAGAATTAAGGAATAGACTCAAGAAAAGTGACATCCGCACACAGAAAATGGCGCTTCAACAAGGGAGAATAACATTTGTATCTCTTTTAGGTCCTAGAATAGCCAAGAAAAACACACTTGGTAGACCGCGGATCAAGTTTATCGCCTCTCGGACCCAATACATAAACAAAACAAACACAACCAAAAACTCGCGGAGACAAAGGAAAGGGATTAACCGTAGGAAACAAAGTGGAATGAGGGGTCTTTCAAGCAAGAATAGTAGAAGGCATGCGATTGAAGGTAGCAAGCCGTAAAAACGGCATCACTCCAATAAAGTTTAGGAACATGCATCTAAAAAAGTAAAGCTTGAGTAGTCTCTAACAAGTGTTGTATTTTACGCTCAGCAACCCCATTTTGTTGAGGGGTGTAACTGCAAGAAGACTAGTGAATAATGCTATGCTCAACAAAAAAATGAGATAAAATAGACTCAAAATATTCTTTTGCATTATCATATTGAAATATACAAATAGGAACATCAAATTGAGTCTTTATTTCATTATAAAAAGCTTGAAAAATGGCATACAATTCTGATCTTTCCTTCATGAGGTAGAGGTTAAGTCATCATAGAAAAATCATCCACAAAAATAACAAAGTACCAAAAGCCCAAAAAAGATTTGACTCGATTGGGACCCCAAACATCAGAATGTACTGAATGGAAAAGACGGAAACCCGACTCTCTAATCTAGACACAAAAGGCACACAATGGTGCTTACTCAATTGACACACCTCACAAGATAAAGACTCAATGCGACGAAACTCAGGAACCAAGAGCTTGAGATTCTGAAGAGAAGGATGGCCGAGACGATAGTGATGCTCCATCAGAGAAAGAGAGGACTGAAAAGCTGTAGAAGATGAGAAACTCTCAGAAGTAAAATAATAGAGACCGCCACTCTCACGCCCGCCACCAATCTTCTTCCCGGTCTTGAGATCCTGAAACACACAATGAGTGAGAAAGAATGTCACAGAACAATTCAAAGGCTTAGTGAGTCTACTAACAAACATAAGACTAAAGGAAAATTTAGGCACATAAAGAACAAAAGAGAGTGGCAAGATAGGAGTAAGATTAGCAGTGCCAAGTCCAGAAATAGGAGAGGTGGAACCATCTGCTAAAGTGAGCACTCGATAAGGAAAGTGACTGGTCCTGATTAGATAACATACCTGAGGTATCAGTCATATGATCTGTAGCGCCAGAGTCGATGATCCATGAACTATGAGAGGTTAGGAAGGCTATAGGATTACCTGAGCAAGAGTAGCAGTGGAGGAAGTAGTGGTAGAACTAGACTGGGCGGACAGTAGGCGGCGATCCTCATCTTCAGGAATAAAAATAACCCAAGAAATAGGAGGAGCAACGGAAGTACTAGCCTGAACAGATGGAGCAACTGGAGTGGTAATAGGAGTACCCTGGACATCAAGATCATTATAGAACATAGCTTGATTAACAGAAGGTCTTCCATGAAGCTTATAGCAAAAATCAATTGTGTGATTATCACCACCACAATGAGTACACTTTCGAGGGCCATGACCTCGACCACGACCACGGCCTCCACGACCTCGACCACCACGACCACCTCTAAAATTGCCAACATCGCCAGTGGTAGTAGTCAAAGCAGATTTCTCAATCCCAGTAACTCCTTGTGATATATTCAAACTAGATAAAGAAGCTTGCTAAAGTTGACTAAATACCTTACTAAGAGATGGAAGATCTTTACTACCCAGTATTTGGGATTTAATGGAATCAAATGAAGATGGTAGACCAGATAAGAATCGAGCCACATGCATACACTCACGTTGTTGCTCCATAACCTTAACATCAGCAGAAATAGGTTGATAAAAATTAAGCTCCTCACAAATAGTTTTAATTTAGCATAGTATTCGGCTAAAGTTCGATCATCCAGGCCAAGAGAAAAATAGTCCTGATGGAGGTGGTAAATCCGAGAGAGATTATTGGCTCTAGAGTACAATTCGCGAGCCTTGTTCCCACACAAGTTTGGCAGTGGCAAGAAAGATAAGATTGTAATTAATGTTAAGCTCCATACTATTCCATAAACTACTCCAAATCTGGACATCCTCTGCCTTCCAATCAGTATAGAGTTTATCAGTAGATACAGGTAGATCATCAGTCAAAAACTTAAACTTCTTCCTCCCAAGCATAAACACCTCAACAGCTTGAGCCCAATGTGCATAGTTACTACCATTCAACCGGATGGTTGTAATAGGAAGCATGTCCGGGGACAAAAAGAAACTAGGATTCATACTCTCCTTAGACTCTATACTCTCCATAGATTAACCAAATAATATGTGCTGGCCCAAATAAATTTTGTGCAAAAAACTGGAATAAACAGCAATAAAAGCTGTCACAGAAGAGAGAAAGAGTTGAAGGCAAGGAGAGAGGGACTGTGGTGCTATCTGGTGCTAGTTGAAGAAGAGAGAGAGAGATTGAGCCATGAGAATTAGGCCGTCGGAGCTTCGAGAGTGGAAGAGAGGGGTTGAATGGGTTTGAGAACTGGTAGGGTAGGGTCACTTGGGTAGGGTCGCCTGGTGTTGTCGAGGGAGATGGAAGCCTCTCGAAGCCTCTACTGGGTTCGCCGGAGCCTCTTATGGCCTCTTATGGCCTCTGCTGGGTTCACCGGACCTTGTTGGAGACGCCTGGGTCTTCGTGGAAGGACGAGCCTTTGCTAGGCCTCGCCGGACCTCGCTAGACCTCGCCAAAACAGCAGCAGCTTGGCGACACCCTTGGGTTATCGAATTGGCTCTGATACCATGTTGTCAAATGTGGTATTAGTGTTGTAAAAAACATACCCCTAATACACACTCAACTTTATTATATAAGAGAAAAACAATTACATGAAAAGACAAATATACCCCTTATACTAGGAAGAATTACATTTCATAACAACCACCATTCTCCCAAGGCACACCCACATTTCCACTCCACTGCCATGCAAAAAAACTGAATATTTCTTTTGTTATTTAAACTATAAAGTGTTTCCTACACTTTATGAACTTGTTTTGGCCATAGTTCACAATTAAAAAGTTAAATCCTAAACATGATAGTTACATGAAAATTTCAAGAATTTCCTTTAATAGGCCTATGTTAGTTGACATTTATGCCTTAGAACCCAAAAACAGAAATAAGAAGTTGCATATAAAGAAAAACAATACTACTGATGCTCTAATTGGACAGTAAAGAATTGAAAAGCTTTTAAAATGTACACAGTTGCTGATTGCTTAGGATTAAAATCTGATATAGAATTAATGAGACTTTAGAAACAACATAATATACTGATAAGCATAATCGCGGGGAAAAAAAATATAGTGTGGAAGATCTTTACATATTCCTCAACATGTTGCTACACATCAATAATCTTTAACAATATCTAGGATCAATGAACAAAATTTGTTTTCTTTTTCATTTAATTGGTCAAAATGTTGTCATTTCTTCACTGATTAGAACAAAACATCATGGGAATCTCTAAATTTCATGGTTTTGACCGAAGCAACAAAGTTTTGGTTGGTTTTGACTGAAACAACAATGCTTAAATCAAAATATTTCTAAATAAATTATGAAACTAAGAGATTCTGTAAAGTTTTTGAATTTTTTTTGGTTAATTTGAGGAGGGGAGAGAGAGAGAGAGAGAGAGAGAGGCTTGAAGAACTGAGAAGAAAGAGAACTTTGAGAAGAGAAGAACTGAAAGGAGAGAGAACTTAAGTGGAGAAATAATTGAAGAAGGAAACCTCATCACTGTTGTCGGAGTCCGTAAACAGCATATCATACCTGGTGGACAATCAAATGAGGGGTGCAACTTAATGCTCTATTCTGGAAGTTATCTTGGGTCACATATTTGCCTGAGTTGATGATCATAACCATTCGACGTATTCAATTATTATTCACTGCTCATGTAAATTGATACAATCAAGGTTATAATTGCATTGAGTTGGTTTGTTATTAATTCTTGTTGGGACCAACCTTGTGGGTCTATAGGATTGGTCCTTGTTTGCTTTTTCAAAAATTTTAAACACAAAGAATACCTGTTTACTGCCTTATAATACCTTATAATACCTGTATATTGCATAACGGCTATGACACTCAATTTTGTTTTGGTTTTTGGTTTTTGGTTTTTTTTTTTTTTCCTTTTTCTCTTGTGCAGGTTTACTACAAGTTCAATCCAATTTTCATGCTTGCAGAGCCATTGATGTTGGTATCTGCATTTTTCTTATGTTTCATGTCCTATGTAGCTTACCTACACATTGATCTTTCCATACGCAAGTGATAAAGTCAAATTTTCGAGGATTCTCAAAGGTATAATTGTGAATGTGGTGGTATTTTATCTATAAAATAATTATTTCTGATTTTTTTTCCCCCCTCTTTGTAGCTTAAACTTGGGAGTGACATCAAGTTGGTTATCAAATTTATCACACAGTGGCCTGGAGCAGATCATGAGTTGCTAGGAGTCTTCTGTAACTGACTATTTAGGAAATATCCGGGTATAATTCAATTTTGAAGTTCTCTCTCTCTCTCTCTCTCTCTCTCTCTCTCTCTTTTTAATTTTCTTTTGGGTTGAAGAAATTTTCTTTAGGGAAATAGGTCGAAATCAGAAATTATGCTGTTTGTGCACTGTCCCACTTTGGAACGATTGAACTTGGGTCCCTGGATCCAAGTGGGGCATCAAAATGTTTTCTTGATTTTGAGTAATAGAAGGATTCGAAAGCTCTTAAAGACTGAAAAGACATGTTCTATTTAGTTTTTGGAATCAATATTCCGTGTGGTGGAGGCAAAAGAGGCTGTCGGAAGAAATTATAATATCTGACAGTCATTTCAGGTTGGGATGGTTGCTTCCCGGTGACCAAAAGAGTATATAAAATGAAAAATTAGATGGGTGAAAAGGATCTTTGAAGAGATGCCCTTTTTTTTTTTTTTGGGGGGGGGGGGGGGTTCTAAATAATGAAAGAGATACTAACAAAGAAGCGACGTATAAAGTGAGGATGCGTGGCATCTCTAAATTGCTGCTGCCCAAGAGATCTATTGGGGTTGACCATCAACCTGGTTGGGTAGTTCTTTCTTTTATCTTTTGGTACAATTGGAGGGGTTTGCATTTTTTATCTATCCTATTCTTATCCTTTATCACACTTTCTCTCACTGCTAGGCTAATCCTAGCGGCTTGGTTGGCTAGTTCTTTCTCATTTTGAATATGGAAAACAGTTTTTTGCAATGAAAAACAAACAATGCATTCATTTTCCAAAGGATTTTTTTTTTTTTTTTTTTTTTTGTTGTTTGGGTGGGGGGGGGGAAAAGAATGTTTTATAAACTGGATGTGCAGCATCAAAGTAAATTACCTAGTTGTCAATACTCTTGCAACAATTCAAGCACAAACTCAATACGTTTTAAACAAGTAGAGGACCTGGACTTAGACGAGGGAAGCAATCGGCAATGAAAATTTTGTGCCCAAAATTCAAAAGTGGTCTCGATAGACTTCCTAAATGAATATACCCAACCCATGTCACAACGGTGGCTTTAGCAGACACTGCAGTTTCATTGATTGGTTGCTTTTGGGAAAGCTCCTGTGTTACCTAAATGATTTTCTCTAACTTTGCAACGAGGTTGGCTTCTCCATTAGTTATATTTTTGCACACCTTATTTATCTTTTGTTCATTCTGGCCATTTACCCTCTATTTGGTTCGAGGATTTTATCATGGAAAAAAAAGGGAATGGGAAAAAAATGGGGAGGAAAGAAAATGAAATCATACCAAGTCAAAATTATTTCAGTTATTCTTATTCTACCAATTTTTCATTGCAACCAAATAAGAAAAAGGACAATTCTTCATATTTTATTTTTTTTTCTTTGATAAAATCTGTGAACCAAATAGAGCCTTAACAGAAAATCCTTTTCTTTAAATAAATAAATAAAAACTACCTTGCCGAAAGCCATCATAGCATGACAGTGAGAGTCATTTGCAAGGGTGAGATTGAGTTTGGGCTCTTTTCTTCTTGGGGGGGGGGGGGGGGGGGGGGGAGAGGGACTAGAGATATTTGAATTGATATAAACTAGAGATATTTGAATTGATATAAACAAGAAGTCATTGGCGTGGATGCATGTGTTAACCATGCGAACATCCCTCTTTGATTTGACACCATCTTGCACAAAAACCCGCATGTGTCCACACACACAAAATAAATAAATAAATAAATAATAGTGTAGGTATAATTGGAGGAGTTTAAACACTCAGGCCTACCATATCTTAATTTTTATTTTTTATTTATTTTTGGTACAACTGGAGAGGTTTGAAGTCTTAATTTATTCTACTCTTATTTTTTAACCTATAAGACTAGCCCTAATGGCTTATCTTAATCTTGTGTTTTACCTCATCCTCCCTTATCACCAAGTTAGTCCACTTATTCTCTTATCTTTCATATGCCCCTCCCCAAAGGAACCTGACACAGTGACACCCAGGTTTTGTCTTCCTCTAAGACAAGCCATTAACATTGGAACTGCATTTCCCAACTACAACCACCAACCCAATTTGAGGTACTACTCAGGGAAGGGGATAAAAATAAAAAATATAAAAAATCCTAGAAAACTAGTTAGCTAGACACCTTGGTGAGGGATATTGGGATAATGATGTCAGTGCATTTAGTGCATTCTCCCTAGGCTGTCATCTTAAATTGACCAATGGGCTTGTATTTGTATTTATTAAGAATGGGCTCAATATGTCCAATTGAATGAAGGTTGATTATGTGAGTGAATGGGTGGGTGAGTGTTAAGGCTTCCCTTCAATCTTTTGCCCCACATAAATTAATGTTTGGTTCGTGACACCCATCTTCTTATAGCATTAATCTAGCAAGGAAGACATGGAAATTGCCTTTTTATCAGCTGCTAGTTTATCTGCTTCAATTGTGTACCTTTTGGTGCTTCAATTAAAGTTTGCTGGAATTTGGCCTTTAGCATAGCCAAGGCTACGACAGACAAACTGAGAATGGTGCATTCTAATAATTGACTAATTGCCCATGTGAGCTGCCCTACTTACATTAAAAAAAAAAAGAAGAAAAGAATAGAGAAAAGAAAAAGGAAACTATATTGCCCAAACTTAAAATTAAGTTCCATTGGTTGCGCCGTTGGGGGATGCCACCCATCTACCTAACCTTTTTCTAGAGTTAAAAAAAAAAAAAAAGGGAGGAAAAAAAAAAAAAATCCAATGAGGTCAAGAATCATCTAGTTCTAGAGTGAGAAAGTCTTAGTGGCCTGTAGAGGCTCAACCATCTTCAATCCTCTTTGGAATTTTCAGTCGACTGACATGAACTTCAACCGTCTGAAATGCAACTTTCAACCGGCTGAAATGCAATTTTGACTGAAACTCATGCTATTTCACAATTCTCAGGTTATCACAGCTACAGCCCATCAGCCTTATTTTCATTCAAAATATTTAAGTTATTATTCATTTACTTTAAATTATTTAATGAAAATAAGCAAATAACCCTCCATTTGAATCCAAATAAAATATCAAAAAAATCCAATTCCCAATATATCAAAATCTCATTTCTAAGTTTTAGAACAAAATCTATCTCTCGACATATTTTCCTAAAACAAACTTGTGAGGACCCAATCCAAATATACTAATAAAATCCTATAAAATCATAGAAGTATTATAATATTATAAACTTCTATTACCGCAAAAAATTATTTTTAAAAACGAAAATTTACGAAAATTTACGAAAATTCATTTTTCCTAACACTTAACCAAATTTCAACAGCTTAAACCCGAAACTACAAATAAGGCCCAACGCTCACGTAGGATACTCAATTCATCAAAATAAGCATCAAAACACATATAATATCATATTATCATACACATGGATTACCCTTACATGAGGTTATTCAACAAATCAAGGGATTAACTACGCTAATCATATATTAAGCCGTAATAATCCCTATTAAGAAAACAGGTCCTCATACTCTACACTTCTATAAATAATAGTATTACACTTCACCAAATTCATAAATAAAAATAATGTACCATAATTATTTTTATTATTCCTTATTTAATAAAGACTCTTTTTATATATAAATGAGTCTTTCTAATTTTCTATAATGAAAAAAAGAGAGAGAAATTATTTTCTTTTTTCCCCTTCTCCTAGATCTTTTAACTTTGCCTTTTTTTATTTTAAAAAAAATTATTAAATGAAGTAGAGAACCCATTATTAGTTTAATATTATTTGGCATTAAATCTTTTTGTCTTTATAGAAGTGATGTCTTTATTTTCTTTTCTTTTGGGATGGGCAGCTACTTTAAGCCTTCTTTGTTTGTTTTTATGTAAAAGAATTGTATAAATGATATGTATTTTAGATATTTAATGATATATATGACATTTAAATGTTAATTCACATAGATATTTACTTAGCGCGTCATACTTTTTACACCCTACACAATACATGCTTATCTTATGCACATTTAAATTGCAATTTTTTTTTTATTTTAGATTGTATATTAGGATCTAAAACATTGTTTCCCCAAGTTTCATTGAAAATATCCATGTTAAACTTATAATATTCGTTATATCTTTAAATCAATATCGATATTTTTGATATATCCAATATATCCGTATTTTTAGATCCTTGATATATCTATCAATATTGATATTTAATTCCTTGGTTGGGATTTTTTGATGTCGGCGTCGGGAGACATTTTGGATTTTGCTGGTGAGGTTAATGGCGAGAGAAAGAGAGAGAGGGGTAGTCACAAGGAGAGAGTAATAAGGGAGAGATTGAGAGAAAATGTTAAGATGGGAGAAGAATGAAGGAAAGAGATGAGGGTATTTTGGTCTGACTAATAATGCCACATCAGTTGCCATTTGCTCATCATCGTCCTAATAGTGTTTTGATGAAAGTAGGGAGAGAGAAAAAGATGGAGAGAGAGGAGAGATAGAAATCAAGAGAGAGACAAAGAGAGCGTTGAGAGATGTAGCTAGAGATAATGAAAGAAAAAAGGTATTTTAGTCTGATAAGTACTGCCACGTGAGTTGTTGGTTTTAATTATTGTAGATAATTGCTACGTATAGCACCGCCCAAAAAAGAATAGAGAAAAAAAGAAAGGAAATTATATTGCCCAAACTTAGAATTAAGTTCCAATGGTTGCCTTACACCGTTGGGGGTTGCCACCCATCTACCTAACCTTTTAATAGAGCCACACCCAAAAAGAAAAAAAAAAAAACAGAAAGAAAAAACATCCAATGAAGGTCAAGAATCATCTAGTTCTAAAGTGAGAAAGTCTTAACGGCCTACAGAGGCCCGACCATCTTCAAGCTAACTCATTAACATTTAATTAGTAAATAAATGCAAAATTATATATATATATATATAGAGATTAATTTCTAACTTATCATTTGTTTTTTACTCTGCAAAGCAGTGAAACTGTTGGGCATTCTAATTCCCAAACTTGGTGCATACTTAAGAGTGTGAGACTCCTAGTGCTAATTATCAAAATTCGTATCACTGGAGTCAATGACTTGAGCTATGGAGCCAATATTTTAGTTGGCCTTTCACCTCTCAGTGCCTTTGCCTCTTGGCTCGAATATTGCTATCATAGACCAAGGTATCTTTGCATCTGTCTCTTTCATTATTTTTGAACAGAGAGAGAGAGAGAGAGAGAGAGAGAATCCATTAATAATCATTAAGTATGAGTGAGGCAGACAGTGGATCAGAAGAGTCAGACGGATTTTTATTATTTGAACCACAGCCATGTTATGGTGTGGGGTCAAGCTTATCAGTCAATCGGATCCCAATCAATCATCAGGGTTAGGTTGGAATTCACAATAGAGTAAGGCTTGAAGCTAAAGAAAGTATAATTAATACTCAAACGAAAGAGCTTAGCAATCTAACAAAATTTCCATTTAAAATTAAAAAAATAAAACAATTGCAGTCTCTTAATATTTTAAATTAAAGAACATAATCCCTTTGAAGTTTGAGTATGGAACATCAAAAACAATGCTCTAATTTAATAGAGTAAGGCTTCAAATGAGTAGGAAAGAAATTTAAGAGGTTTATGAATGATGACTAGAAAATTTTATGTCCATTACGTAAAATTGAGCTCGCGACTCATGCATACTATGTCTCACTCCTTGAGAATGTGATTTACACAGCTTTTTATTTTATTTTTTAATTTTTGATCATTGCCAAGAAACACGATATATGTTTACACATTTTACCATTTGGATCTCAAGGACATCATCAAATTCTATCTAAAGTCAAGAAAAATGCATTTTTTTTTTTTTAAAGAAAAAAGTTTTTTTTAGAAAAAAAAAAATCAATGCAAGATAACCACCACCATCCCATTAATTAGAAAATATATTATTTCCAAAAGTAGTTAGCAATCAGCCAATCACTACTCACTACTCACTACTCACTAGGTATAGTTTAAAAATCATTTTCATGTCAGCGATCACCACAAAAATAGATCTTAGCACAAAGTATGCCCAATCTTGACCCTTCACTATCAGTAGAAGATGGGGTGCGGGTGTGGCTTTTAATTCAGACTCGCGTGTAGTTGTGATGTCTCACTCTTTGATAATTTCCATGTTCAAAATTAAATTTCAAACGTAAATCAAGTTTATTCGTTATAGACTTATAGGATTTTAAGTCCTCTTTTGGTCGATGTCACATATGTAAGTTTTTTAAGTTACGTATTATGTATTTATGTATCTATAGCCAAAAATAGAAAAAGTAGAGAGCGAACTATGCTTTTGCCTTTTTATAAAAGAAATTTAGCATTTTTCTTATTCTCTTTGACTTTACTAGCATCATTACATTTCATTACCAAAAGAAATAGAAATGAAAGTTCATAATGTGATTCACTATACATTGCACAATTCAATAGGAAGCCTAATCTTGCTTATGTGCAAAGAAATATTAAACTCAATACTATATGGTTTATCAATTAGTTTATTTTTCGGTTCAAAGCGGTAAACTATGTGGCTTATTATGTATGACTGCTGCTTCCTCTCTTTGAGAGAGAGAGAGAGAGAGAGAGAGAGAGAGAAGATTTGGGTTTGACCAAGTAAAAGAAAGGGAGAAAAAGCCAGAGAAGCAATACATTGATTTTGGGAATCTTTGGAAGGAATGAGGAAACAATTGATTTGGCACCATCCACTTGGATGCCCATACAACCCAGTATCTTATTTTAAGCCAAAAAAGACAGCATTCCCCCAAGCCAAAATCTTATTTTTGGCAATCCCTAGCTGGGACCTGCTGTTGCTAAGCTAGTCTGCTTTCTTTCCGAACTAATAAAACTGATTTTTAGAAAAATTTAGAAGAAATATTTAATTAATCAGTGATTATTATTATTAACAAAAATTCAGCCTGTAAGTCACCTTTTTTTTATGTTATTTATTCTTTAAGTTAAGCAACTAACCTTATTGTCCAATGATGAGGTAATCACATAATTGTGCCAAAAAAAAAAATAGGAAGAACTTTACCATATAGCCCTTCTACTTGTTGCAAAACTCTAATGTTTGGAAGTCTGAATAATTATTTTCTCTTCACAACCCCTTTTTATCAAATAGAATTTGATGATAATCTATCTCATGATCACGTGAGGAGAAAAAAATCACTGGAATACACATCAACATGACTGAATAAGAGTTATAAAATAACACATAAAACTGAAAAATATGCAAACTTTTTAAAACTTAGGAAATTTTTAAAGGTATAAAACCTTACTTATATATCATTCTTAACACTCATACTTATTTGATGTGGGGTAATAGCAAAATAATATATATAAGAAGGGTGTATATATATATAAGATGATGGTCACGTAAGCACGTGCTAATATAACTTATATGAACACCTGTTTTAAGGGTTGTGTCCCGTGCATTAATGGATTACGAAATACATTGAGTCAATGTATAATGTGCAACCCTCAATATATGGTGTTGATATAACTTATCTCAACGCATACTGTATATATTAAAAAAAAAAAAAATTTTGAAAAATGCATTACACAAATAAGAAGGGTATTTTCGTAATATAACATTGCAATTTCGTTTCGTTAACTTCTGTCCCGTTTGCAAACCAAATCAGTTATATTTTAAACGGTAAGAGAAATAAATTTAAAAAAAAAAAAAAAAAAATAGAGCGTTAGCCTACAAAATCCAAGAAGACTTGTTGTTCTGTGTAATTCATTTCCCTGATTCCCTTAGGTGGGATCAGAGGATCTTCCCATCTCCTCATGTCATTCTTTTCTCCTTTTAATAATTTTCAAATATAAAATATATATATAGAGACACCCACATATATATGTTTGTATTGCCATCTTGGCTCTGCTGGTTCAAAAAAATTCCCATGGATTGGAGCTACTTCTGACAAGAAATTTCTTGAGGAAGGTGGGTTTGTGGTGATTTTCTCAAATGGGTATCTCACAAACTGATGGTAAAATGGAAGGATGGCTGTATCTCATTCGGTACAATCGGTTTGGGTTACAATATTCACGTAAAAGATACTATGTCCTCCAAGATAACTGTCTGAAGAGCTTCAAATCTATACCCACATCCGATCGAGAGGTGCTTTACTCTTTCAATTATCTTTTTCATGATATATATATATATATATGTGGGTGTGTGTGTATAGGTGTATATACATAACTGTTGACCTGTTTGGTTAGATTTCAATGTTTATCAAAGAACCCATGTTACAGAATGACATGAATATATACGTGCGTGTGTGTATTTCAAAGAACCCATGTACCTGCTCTGTTCTTTATATTCTCTTTATATATATACACACACATATATTGTATTATTTCCAGACCTGCTTGTTGGAAATTCAATCTCTTTTAAAGAACCCATGTTGCAGAATGAGACACAGAGTATGTTGTGCTTGTGTATCTATTATTAGATTTTCTTGGGTCATTGTTAAATGATGTTATAATGAAATGAATTGGGTTTTTCAATTTGAGCGTTAAGCAAATGATATAGCTGGCTTTTCTTTAAATAAAATAAAATAAAATTTGTCAGTCATTTTATTTGGGTTTGAGATATCTTTAGAGGGTACAAGGTAACAGCGGTTGGAGGGTTTTTGTGGAATGGTTATCGTATTTCATTTAAATTGATTGTTTGATCAGTATTTTTAATAAGTAATAACTTCTATTGCATTTCGAGATTTTGGGTTTTGTTTTGTTTCGGTTTTCCTTATAAGTTCTGCATCATATCGATTTGATGGTTTGTTTAATGTCTATCAATATCTTTGGAGGCGTCTGTTGTATCAAACAGTTCACTAGATTCATTTCATAGAAATATTCGTTCCAACTGTAATCTAAATATTTTTTTCCCATAACTTATGGTTTTTTATGTTAGCTAACAGTTGGAATTCATGATCTAGGACCTCCTTGGTTGGTTTTATCATTTGACAAGACAAAAACTATGACAGGAGCCTTTTTTCTTATTTTGTCTTGTTTTCTTGTTGTTTTTGTTTTGTTTTTTATGTTTCTGTTTTTTTGTTTTTATAATTCTTTATTACCATGATAGCAATTCACATGGTTTGGGATCTCTTTAACTTGAGTCACTTTGAATTTTAAAACTGTGGATGTTGGTCACCATTGGAACTGGAATTCAACTGTGGAAGTGTAAAATCCAAACATGAATTTATGTGTATCCAGGTTTAAAATTTTAGTTCACTGTTTAACTTCTGTTACTTGAATAGTGAGATTAATTCTTGTAAATTTGTTGAAGGTTAAGGAAATATTAAACCTTGCTGGCAAGGCATTCATAAATGCCATGCTTGATATGATATAGAACACAGGCCTTGCACCCAATAGTTCTGGATTACCATTGTAATAACATGAGACGAAGGGAAAAATCGTACTTCATTTTTCAATTCCTCAAACAAACAAAAAAGGCTTTATTACTTTTCTAATACAAAATGAATTTTCACTTTCAAGTGTTATAGAAAGTAGATTTGAACGATAAATCTCAACTTCACCGTTAATAGGTGATAGACAATGACCAGAAGTTTTTATCCTACTTCCACAGGATTTGTGATTCATGATGACAGTGTTGGGAAGTTTATGATGGATTACAAGAGATATAGATCTTAGGAAAAGATTGATCAACATAACAAACATGACTGAACATATGAGAACTTCAAGATGACAGCATAAAGATGAAGCTTAAAATGGGAAATCACAGCAAAGGATGTTTTGTAGGCCAAAAGAGGTATAAGGGGTGGAAGTAACCAAATAATTTTATGCCTGATTTGGAGTGACTCATCTTAAGAATATGTTGGCATGTTCGTACATTCATGTGGAAAAAGCCATCTATTAGTAAAGAAAATTAGCTCAGTAGAATAACTTGAGCCATCTAATTATTGTACAATAAATGACAAAATATCTTCCATCTTAAATGTATGATCAGTTGTATTCGGATGTCGTTGTTTCTGTATTGGTAATTACCATAATAAGGTCAAGGGACTGAATGAAACTATCTTTTTGCCAGGAGCCAGTAAGAAGTGCAATAGTAGACTGCTGCATTCGGGTCACAGACAATGGAAGAGAGAGCATTCATAGAAAAGTATGGACGGGTCAATATTCTTTTTTGGGAAGAGATTTATCAATTTTTTTATGGGCCCTGCAAGACATAAGTTTCTTCCATTTACAATAAATAATTATAGATTTATACTTGCAGGTATTCTTTATTTTCACCCTTTATAATACTTCTCATCAGAATGATCAACTTAAGGTGTGGTAAATTTCTATTCGTATGTGTTTTTTTTCCTCTTTTACTATTTATTGGTACATAAGCATTGAATTTCAACTTTATAGTTGGGAGCAAGTAGTCCAGAAGAAGCAGCAAGATGGATTCGTTCCTTTCAGGATGCTGTGTTAAAGGTTATATATAAACTGCTAACCTATAAACTATTAGTAGAATGATTTTTCTTACGATGAAGACCTGATGTTCAGTGTATTTTCAGGAATGCCCAAGCCCCGCAAATAACTTTGTATCCTGTTCTAAGAGAAAATGGCAGTCTCTTAGGTAAATCATGTGCAGTCCAGAATTATAATTTGACAGAAGTATTACTTCCTTTATAACCTTTGTTTATTGTTTTAATTATTATTTCTAATGCTGATAGAGAATCTGTTCATTCACTATACATGGCATAATGTTTATTGTCTTGCATTTTAGAAACTTTAAGCCTTGTTCGTTCGATCTTTAGAGGCCGGCCCCTGGGTCTATTCTGCTGAACATCTGTTGTGTTGTGATATATACATGAATCAAATCCTGGTTAATACTATTAAGATCTGCATCCGGCCGGATCCCTTCCTGAATAATAGAAAGTTGATGATTCATTAATCTATCTTAAGTCGTACTTTCAATGTCCTGTATTCATCTGTGAGGTGTAAAGTAGTCAGTTTTCTTTATGTATGTCTTTTAATTAGGTTGCTACATCAGTCATGATTCTGTGACCTTTTCAAATTTATGGAATTTGTTCCCCTTGTTATTTACAATAGCATAGTTTTGACAGATTGGGTGGTTCAAAGTGGATGGACCGTAAAACCTCTGTTGATTGGACTCTTTGCTCATCCATGCGTGTAGCTGCAATGACATCTGATGTAATTGCACCTTCACCGTGGAAAATTTTTGGTTGTCAGAATGGTAAGAAATTAAGCTCATTTGGTATTCATGTGGCTGAAGAAATATATATATGATACAACATTGCAACTTTGCAGGGTTACGGCTGTTCAAAGAAGCAAAAGATAGGGATTCCCATGGGAGGGTAGGTTGCTCATTGACTCACTAGTTATTGATCAGTGGTACATGATTATGTTACTGAAATATGTTGCTATTGTCAGCATTGGGATGATCATCCAGCAATAATGGCAGTTGGTGTGGTTGATGGGACTTCAGAGGCCATTTTCCGGACTCTCATGTCTCTTGGTCCCTCTAGATCAGAGTAAGATTTCTAGATAATTTCCTCCAAATTTAAAATTTAATATCTTGAGAAGCTAACCAATAGCCATAATGTTATCACATTGGTGCTGGATAGTATAATAGTAATAACTAATCTTGCATTCCTGAAAAATCATATTCAATAAATTTTTATTTTTGGGGTTGCATATGAATATATGATCATCAATCTGGGAAATGAAATTTAAAATCATATGAATAACAATGGTTGTAGGATTCCCAACATGTGGACCGTAAATAAAGTTCTGATGCTCCATCCTAGACCTGGAAAGTCTAATCTGAACCCAAAACCCACTTGAACCTATCTGGTATACACAGTTACTGGATTTGGCTACTGGGCACAATTGATTACATTCGTGATACAACCCTGCTATTATATTTTTCAATGTTTATTATTAATATAATTTAAAGTATTTTTTAATATTCCCTCTGTTCCTAAATAAGTGAGCTACTTTCCTTTTTGGGATGTTTCAAAATTATTGTCACATTTCAAAAGTCATTGGTTCTTTCTAATTCATTTCCTAAAATACCCTTAAAAAGGTATTATCTCTTTTTCTAATGTTTTGTACACTTGAGGGCAAAATTGGAATCTCAAAACATATGTACTGATGTGAAAGCATTTAATAGGGTTTCCTTAAAAAGCATATTTTTTCAAAGGAGACGGTCAATTTGAAACGGAGGTAGGTAATTTTTTTTTTTTGTTGAAAATACATGCTTAAGCACTACATTTTTCCTTTTTTCTCAACTCTGGTTATTTATTTTTCCTCTCATTATTATTTATTCATTTTTTGTTTTGTTTCGTCAACAAGAAACAGGGGTGGAGAACCTTATTCGTTTTGCCTTTAATTTTTTAACGTCAAGAATTCAAGATTCACTTTAACTACCCAACTCACAACTGCAAATTCTGTTTTAGATCATAAAGATATACAAACTAGGTCCTTGCATGTTGTTTCCCGATAGTGGACTATTTTTGTTTCGAATATGAACTACAAAATTGTGTTGCAGGTGGGACTTTTGCTTTTACCAGGGGTAGCGTTGTTGAGCACCTTGATGGTCATACAGATATTGTTCACAAGCAGTTATACAACGATTGGCTACCACGGTCAGATTTGGATCGAACCTCTTTAAAGATAATCCACTTACAATATATTCAATTGTTAACACATCATGGTTTGCAGGGGGATGAAACGAAGAGACTTACTGTTACGACGATACTGGAGGAGGGAGGACGATGGCACATATGGTAGCAATGTTCCAAAGGAAATTTTGATAATTAATATGAAACTTTTAAAGATGTTATTATCAGGAACTAAATTTCTCTGTCTGGTTTGTCACAGTAATTTTATTACCATTCCTGTGTTTCACAAGAAGTGTCTACCACAGAGAGGCTATGTCCGTGCTTGCCTTAAAAGTAATGTATGCTTTGAATTTAGAAATAGAAATGTTCTTTTACTTGCCAGTTACCTGTTTTCTAAGTTATGATTGAGTGATTGACTATGTAGAAGATAATATACCTTACTGAAAAATTAAAGATTATCTAGTTAAGTTGACTTGTGGCGCACTGGCTTATGTTGGGCTGCACTGGCTTATGTGCTACATAACTAATTTCTGCCCAATTTTATGTTTTATTGTGTGACTAAAGGTTTTCTGATATGAATGTTACTTTTTATAATCATGCAGGTGGAGGATACGTAATAACTCCTGTGAACCAAGGAAAACAATCGCTTGTAAAACATATGCTGGCTATTGATTGGAGGTTCTGGAAGTCCTATGTACGAACATCATCTGCAAGATCCATTACAATAAGTATGCTTGAGAGAGTTGCAGGTACCCTTCCAGCTGATGAATAAGGATTGCACTTTTTATTCCTCGTAGTTTTTTTGGATTGAGAATCTTCTCCATTACATGGTAACCATCTTTATTTTTGCATTTGCAGCTTTAAGAGAGCTGTTCCAAGCTAAAGGAGAAAACTACCCTGCCTTTGAGTTCTCGTCTGGAGAATTGACAAGAGATATTGGGTTTCCCCAGACTCAAAAAGAGGATATCAAGATTGAAGTTCAAACCCAGGATGAGAGTAGAAAGACTGAGGAGGACAATATAAAGGAAGATGAGGTGGAGAAATCACCTTCAAGGGCTTCTAGTCTCATGGGACTGAATGATGCGGCTGATGAGTTCTTTGATGTTCCTGAACCAACAAATTATGACCATTTAGACAATGATTGGACGCCTGAATCGAGTCCAGAATTGAGATCTCCGGTACTTTCTGGCTACCAAGATTGGAATCTTACTTTCTAGGAGTAATTTAACCTAACTTTAAAACCTTGGGCTTGCTTCTATTGATCTCCTGATTTCTAGATTTCTTTGGCGTAATGAACATTATTAATTTTCTGCTTGGTGTCCAGCAGCATACAGTTTCTTCAGCAGAATATTGAGTTTGTCTAAGTTTTATCTTTCGTTATTTATGTTAAATTATTGGTTGTGCCATTTAAATTATTGATTTTGGTTTATGGTATGTTTTTTTGTTCTTTGATTTTGGCTTTTGACGTGATTGTTTCAAGCTTTGAAGTCTTACTGTACCAATATCATATATGTTCGTCAATACATGGAGAGAATTTTTATGACACATGTATCGATAAGTAGATATTTGTAGGAGAGTGCAGTGTTTTATTAGACCTAGTGATGTCTGAGTTGATGAGATAGCAAGAGGGTGCTACAGAGGGAAAAGCAAGGCAATTGGGGGATGGGGTGGGACCTTGGGGTGTGTGGTAAGAAGAGAGATCTAGAAAGGCTCTCAATTCATGTAAATCCCAAAGTCTCAATCCTTAAAAGGAATCATGGATGGCTTTTATAGGGTTTCAGGGCCCCATATGGCAAAATTCTATTTTTTGAATTATCAAACTAATGGGAGCCTTTCCCACTCATGGTGCCTGTAGGCTTTAATAATTACAATGCTTATGAGCCCATTCAATGAGCGTACACTAGTCGAGATGGATTCTTTCAGTGTCCCAACCAGCCCTAGACCCTAGCTACGCCCCCTGCGTCTTGCCACTGGCCCGGTAGGCATTAATAAGCATTTGGGTGCAATGAAAGGCTAAGTTGCCTTATGTGCCATGTGTCACTGAGTTAGGATGCCATTTCTCAGCTTCTTTTCAAATATATATAGGCCATGTGAACAACATGTTATTGGTGATACGATTGTGCGGTAATCTTGACAACTCTAAATGCAAGGTAGGCTCCTCACTCTACTTTTAAATGCACACAATATGATGGGTAGTTCAGCGAAACAATTATGGACAATTGTTGGGGTCCTCTGACTGTTCAGTTTTGGTGAGAAGCTTGTTGGGGACCATCCAGCATTATGCAGCATTGTGTTCGTTTTATCAGAATAGCGTCATGAGATAGGCAATGAACTGCCCATAATAGTCTTTATCACTTACTCATGAGTCACTTGACTTTTCTCTCTTATCTTTCTTCATTTTGATGTCTATGGAATGTGAGGCAGCCATTGTGTTTTACATATCATTTGAATTCAACTTGTGTATTCAATGACTAGGTAAAACTCAATGGAACGATTTTATGTCCATAGGCATCTTCAAATGCCCCCCTTTAGTATTCTTCATATGTTTGTTATTTTTTTACTTCACGGAAAATGTTCTGTGGTTGACATGTGTTATTGTTTTTTTTTTTTTTTTTTTTTCACATTATTCTTTTGACATCCATATGTGCAGGATAAACGCCAACCTAAACTATCATCGGCCGCCAGTTTTGTGAAAAGGTTGCATGATTATACTGGTCAGTTCATCTGACATGACATATGGATGGGATAGTGTATTTTTGTTTGAAATAGGTGTTTGAATAAGAAATGACTTGAAACTTCCTTATGCTGCAGTACAGAAGAAGGGTTATATGGGCTTGCAAGAGGTGGCTAGGGATGACAGTATATCATGCTGCTATGGAGCCACTCTTCCGAAAGACCCAAGTTGTACTATGGCTTGCAGTTGGGCAGCAGCTGATCCTTCTACATTTCTAATACGTGGAGATAATTATTCACAAGACCGCCAGAAGGTATCTTGTTAGTTCCAGCTTTTGTTAGGGAAAAAAAAATCATGATTCAAGTTGGTCATTCGAGTTTAAACATTTCTACTTAGCAAAAAAGAAAAAAAAAAAAAAAAAAGTTTTAAACATTTCTTTTTAATGTTGACCAATGTAGAAAGTGAAAGTCTTAATGTTTAATTATAGTTAGCAATAAATATGATATAGCATTATTGGTGACCTAAATTTGTGGCTTATATAGCTGTATAAAATTACTTGATCATTTGCTGCACTTCACATATGACTATTATATGAATATGTTAATGCATTATGTCTTCATGTCGTTTCTTACAAAGCATCAACAATTTCCAAATAATATTTTTGGGCAGGAGGGTGGTTGCATATAAGTCATATTATTTCTTTTTTTTTTTTTTTTTAAAGTTAAGAATTAATTTTGTTTTCTTTACACCAGATCAAGGCAAAACGCACCTTGATGCAAATGGTTGGCGCAGATTGGCTAAGATCTGACATGCGGGAAGATGATCTTGGCGGCCGTCCTGGAGGGATTGTTCAGGTTTGATCTAAATTAAGTGTAGCTTTCTAAGGATGAGAGTTCATTGTTAGTAATTATCTCCACAAACTATACACACACACATCTTTGGAAGTACTTTCTCATAGAAGCAACTTTTTTGAAACCATATGTAGAAATGTGCGGCACGGGGTGGACCAGAATTCTTTTTCATAATTAACATGCAGGTGAGTTTGATTATTATTATTATCACTACTACTACTATAATTGTTACGTGTCATGTCATGATGATGATAATGATGATGATGATGATAGTTTTGACTTTGTATAATACAATGACACAGATCCCCGGTACAACTAAGTATGGTTTGGCATTTTACTATATGATGAAAACTCCTTTGGAAGAAACTCCCTTACTAGAGAGGTTTGTCAATGGAGATGACGCCTATAGGAATTCGAGGTTTAAGCTCATACCATACATTTCTAAGGTTAGTAGTTGTTATTTGTTCGAATTCAAATATCCTGCAACTGTCATGTTTCACATTCTCTTGCCAATAAAATTGACTTTTACAATTTTTTTTTTTTTTTTTTTTTTTTGGGTTGGGCGGAGCGGTTCTTTTTGGCCCTTCTTTTAAAGGTCAGTCTTCATACCTGGAATAAGTGAGAGTTTAACATTACTTCTGGTTTTTCCTCTCAGGGATCATGGATAGTTAAGCAGAGTGTTGGAAAGAAAGCATGCTTGGTGGGTCAACAACTTGAAATAAATTATTTTCGTGGGAATAACTATTTAGAGGTAAATATGTTGTTGTGATTATAAGCACGGTCTACATCACTGCTATAAACTTCTTGCTCGCTCTCTCTCAACTCACTTAGATGGTGGCATACATTTGTTTTTATGGCCTAATGTTAGCCCAACTTTTTCTAGTTTATCGTGTTATAGTTCTTTATTTGATCAGATGTTATGTTATGATATGCTAACCTTGAAAATCTGTTAAATTCAGCTTGGGATTGATGTGGGCTCATCAACAGTGGCAAGGGGTGTGGCCAGTCTCGTTCTTGGATACCTGAACAATCTGGTTACGGAGATGGCATTCTTGATACAGGTAAAACAACAATACCCTTGCAAGTTTAATGGGTAATATTAATCCTCTATACCTGCTAAACTGACAAACTGCACTGGCTCGACCAAATGCATTCTATCTGTTGATGACCATAAATAATGTGAAAAATAGTCCATTAAAATACAATGTGGGCTACATTTGAGCCAACGAAAAGCAATGAGAGGAAGCACTAATTATTCGTGTAATTAGTATGTGACATGAATTTTTTCATATGCATAAACCCAAAAAAACATAATTTCCAGGCTAACACACCGGAAGAGCTGCCAGAATTCCTTCTTGGAACGTGTCGACTTAATCATCTGGATGCATCCAAATCAGTTTTAGTACGACCCTGATTATCACCCGGTACTGAATTTTAGAGTCCAGCACAGAACAAAGGATGATGATGGCAAGCAAAATACGCCGTCTTTTTAGAATCGAGTCCCTGTAGATGTAATTTTTCTTCTTCTTCCCTTTTTTTTTTTCTTTTTTTTTTTTTTTTTTTTTTTTTTATCCAAATTCAAATGTGCAGCAATGTAATATGTCATCATAATTCTATGGAGTTGGGCAAAGCAATTGTAAAGTTGTCTTTCTAATTACATCTCATTTTCAACTTATTCTTTGTGATTGGTGAAGTTTGAATCATTATTTCACAGCAAATATTCTCCAATGATATACTTCTTAGTGGATATGCCACTTTGAATGCTTTACCCCATTTGAACTGAGCCCAGCCCAACTGAAGGGCAATCTTGGGCTGACCTTTCCAGACATGGTTGATCTTGGGTTGAAAATCTCCCTGCAAACCTAAACCAATTCGAGCCCAATTAATGGATGCTAATATTAGTATTAGGGATGGTAATTTGTGTTAGAAAGGCTCTATCCATGTCCCATCGAGACATAAATACTCAAATCTACATGTTAATTCAAGCGTGACTCATTTATTAATTTAGTTAACTTTTCAAACACGAATATCTTGATTATTAAATAGGTACAAGAAACTACACTTGTTTAATAATCAGGTCGTGTTGTGTCCGTCCTATTCAGGTCATAGTTGTAGTTGATTACAACTCAACTAATATTCAACATGAAATAGAATTTATAATTTGCTTAAATCTTTTTTTACATCAGTGGAAATCATTTTCTGACTAAAATTCATAATTCAATTGCTCTCCTCTTTAGACAAAGCAAAGGACACTGTTTGGTTAGAATTTTTAAAGTACTCTCTTTCTGTTTTTTTCTACCAAGAATCAAAGCAAATTTTAGCTTATTATTCACCCAACAGAAGAAAAAAAATAAGTAAATAAAAAAATCCCCTTATTAAAGCAATAAAAGCATAACCGGAATGCTAACCAAACAATGCCTAAATTTAAGTCTATGTGGTGTATGGCATACAAACCCTTTTGCTTAGATCTTTTGATTTTACGTGTTTTTTCATTTTTCTTTAATTTGTTTCATTTTTTTATGTTGAAAGGCAATTTTTTCAAAGTAATTTCCACAAAACACTTTAGATATTTTTATAAGAAGCACATCTATCCCTATAGTCTTTTACCTTTTTTAAGCCAGCATTGTTTCATGTTTTTTCTCCATGAAATGATTCCACTGCCATATATATGGAGCCCTAAGCAAAATGATGAGATATAATGAAAAGACGTACGCATAATTATTCCACTTAAAGAAAAAAGATGTGCTAATAATTGTGCATATTGAAAAGGCTAAACTTTTTTTTGTGATCTTTTAATGATAACGCCGAAGAATGATTAGTCTTTCGGATACCTTAAATAGAACTAAGTCAAAATTTGGTAGGCATGGCTATAGAAATTATTGTCCATGCTTTATTTCAAAATTAAGCATGACATTTTTTTTTTCATTTTTCCTTCTTTTTCATTTTTTATTTATTATTTAGTTGAGTTGTGGTTAATATTGAAATTTTGAAGGAAAATCCCCCTATTCTTCTCCTCTAAAGAAGATTAGTTGTGTCAATTCTTCAGATCAATTTCTCAAGTCTACTTTTCTTGGGAACCAAACACTACTAAAATGGGTGAAAAACACTCTCACATCACAAGCACCGATATTAGGTGGGAGTTGCACTAGACCCTACTCGATATGCACGTATGACCCTAAACCCTAAACCCTAAACCCGAGTGCCTTATGATTGGATTTCTGGTCTTTAATCATTCTCAAAGGTCATTCTCTCTATTCTCAGCATTTTTTTCTGATACCCATCTAGCTCAAATAATTTCTCGGCTGCATGGGCCTATGGACCTACCACATACAATCGGGCTACCCAATGCAATGTGTTTCGAACGAGAAGCCCAACCCAATCTCCCTCAAGCTTTGATGGACTGTTTATATTCAACACTAGCCCAGATTTGATGGGCCCCTTTTATCTGGCCTGAGCTCAGCCACGAGTCCACCACAAACAAATCTCAGGCTTGAGCCAGGCCCAGTTTAAGATCTGGCCAACTAAGGGTTTTATCTTGGGTGGGCTCAACCAGCCCAACCTAAGCAAAAACGAATTTTACGATGGCTTAGAAAACAACTTTTAATTACTAATTTAGTAGGTTAGCTTTGTGTTGTAAAATGGTTAACTTGATTTTAATTGGGGTTGAGCCAAGACAAATGTCATGGACCATCCACCCAACCAAAGAACCCGAATTCATGTATTTCGTAATACATTAATTCCTATTATTTAAAGTTTAAACACAATTAAATTTAACATAAGTTAATTTAACTTAAACTTGCATAATTATGTTTCAAGGTGGTAGGAAGTAAAATAAAAAAAAGCACTTATAAAAATAAAAATAAAAAAAAAGCAAAAAGTGAGCCTAACTTGCTCAACCCGCCCATCCAAAAATTGAATGCAAGCTAGACTCAAGTTGGGCAACTTCAGGTTGCAACTCGGGTTCGGTTGGGATTAGGCAAGAAGTTTAATATCTCAAATAGAGTTTGAATTGACCTCTCAATCAACCCAACCGGCTTGAATTGCACCCTGAAGCTAATCTTTATTTCGAACGGTACAAGTGGGGCTAACATTTAATCAATCATACACTAGTCCTTCAAATTTAAGATGAAGGAGTAAATTCAAGTTACATAGTGTGCACGTGCAGCATGTAGTACTAAATTTAGATATGAGAGAATGGTATCACCATATTTAAATTTAGATTAAAAATGAAATAAATTAAAGAACGTGAAATGCATAAATTTAGCCGTAAATTCGGCAACGAGGACATGCCAATAAATAATAAATAATAATTATGGCCAGAATTTAGAGAAAACTATGGTTCTACCTCACCCAACGGTGCATTACCTGCTACTAGAGGGTGTTTCCTAATGTCCTTTTAGGGGGCGTGGGATGCCACTCTTTCACTAGACAATTTGTTGGCATTAAATTGAATATTGCCTGTCCGAATTCAACACCAATCATGTCACCCTGACCAAAATGACCTCACACTGTCCTCCCAATAATATTTTACGCATGGGCAAAACCGTCATTTGACTATAAATTAAAAAGCGACGTTGTCCCCACGTTGTGTCGATTAGTTAAGGCTCCCACGTGGCACGTGGCTGCATTCAAAGATTGGTTTAATTTATTTCAATTTGATTTTAATTCAAATTTTTTTAAAACAAAAAATTTTAGAAAAAATCTCACATGTGAGCGTCACGTTCATGTCCCTGCTCACGAGTTCACGGCGCTTATAATGCCGACCACAGCCTATATACCTATTGTTTTCCACGTCACCATCCCGTTACATGTGGCGCAATTACATGCTTGCTAGAATGCGCTCCTCTGCAAGCCAGCACATTAGTTACATGACAGCATGTCATCGTCATACGGAGAAAAACTTCCATGTAACTGTGATATGGCCTAATAATGTCACAAATCAATAAGAAGCAACCAAAGTGGCATTATCAATGTATTTTTTTGGTTCTACAATTTTACTTTGTTTTGTCTTTATTGGCTTGTGATGTCACCTAGTCGTATCACAGTTACATAGAAGACTCGCTCCATCATAGGAGAGAGAAAATATTAATTGCAAAATTAGTAAGGGAATTATAGATTAATCAGTTTTACTAACAAAAAAAAAAATTATACAATCAATATAAGTTAGTAGTCATTCTTAACTAAGTTGGCAACCATTCGTGTTAGCCGGATCAATCTGTAATTCGCCCAAATGAGTGTGGGACGTCAAAGTAGTCAAAGATTTTTCTATCTTGTCGACAAATTTTGAGGAAGTTTCTTTTAGGCATTACAGGTGGTTTAACCGCGTTGCTAATTATACAGTTAATTAACTTAATTCCTATCATAAAATTTTGTGAAAGTTGTATTTGGGAAAATAATTTCCTAATATTCTTAGAAAATTATCATAAGATCAGTGAAACCCGTATGTCATTAACCTTCTTAAATGTACTCATTATTGATATAATATGATTGCTACTTTCTTATCAAACAAAAAAAAAAAAAAAAAAAAAGGAAAGACACACAAAACACAAGATTCTCTTGAAAAATATGTTAGATTCATATACTTTTTTTATATAGAAAAAAAAATAAATCTGAAGAATTAGCTTTTGAGTATTTAAATTGTGACAGCTAATCCCCTTTTGATTTGTTTGTCATTAGAAAATTGAATGAAAACACACGATATAAGCACTACATGGGGTTGTTGAACCAATTTAATATATAAACTAACCTCTTATAATTCATTTAGGCGACTAATTTGGTGAACATAAATACATAAATATGAGTCCAAATCCTTCGCTTTGTTTTGTGTTATGTACTAATCTATGTTTGGTTCAACAAAGCACGCCACTTTACTTAATACACAATTTAAAGGACGGAAAAGTGCTAACACATAAGACACTCAAAATAATTAAGCGTATTAACAATTTATTGTCATTTAAATGATGTTTTAGATGTCATGGCACACGATGATGTAGAATTAAACACAATTATAATAAAATACAAGATCCAAATACTATAAATTCAAACTTAAGTATTTAATAAAATTTGATTAAAGGAAGTAAATCGACATAATTTAGTTTTCGCATGAGTTGTTTGTTTATTTTTTTTCCCCCGAAGCATGTAAGATTTTTGTAAAACTAATTAATAAAGGAAAATGCTGCCTACATCTCTCTCTCTCTCTCTCTCTCTCTATATATATATATATATATTTTCTTATTCGTGAATGTATAGTTTTACACCATATTATCAATGGATTTGGATTTGGTACAGTTTTGCACTTTAATTGCATTATGTAGTGGTCGTCGAATGAGTGACACGGTACAAGGGGAAGGTAAAAATGGTTGAGATTTGATAAAAAAATTTGCCACGTGAGTTGCACAACATCATGAACTGCTAATGGAACAAATCACAGCCTTTCCTGTCTTCTCTTTGCAAATATCGCTCATCCAACGGCCACTACACAGTACAGTTAAAGTCTTAAACTGCACCAATTCTGAGTCCATTATCAATCACTTGAATTGGTTCATATATCACTACTCAATTTATATAATTCAGAATATTAAGGATAATTTATCTTATAAAATAGATATTAATTGAATTAGTAAATTTAAATAGTCCGGAATTTTTACATGTCAACGGTCGAAAACACAAAACCCGGGAAACAAACGGGAAACCGTTGGGGATACGGAGTCACGAGGGTCAAAGAAAAACGCACCGACGCGGGGGAGGGTGGAGTCCCGTGCATGGGATTTTGTTCCGGTGAACTTTCCGTAACCGGTAAAGGGATGGGGTGTCAGAGGTTGTCACCTGATATACCCGGTCATTCTGTCGGTGGGAAGAAGTGTCGGCACCGACACGCGAGATTTATTCCCGGTAATTTTGAGTTTTTTATTTTCATTTTAAGCCACTGATATACATGAGGACTGAGGAAGGTCTTTCTATCCTCATTTATATCAGTGGCTTGAAATGATCTTTGACTCTTTTTTATGTGCTTTCGTTTTCATGTGGTTTGGAAAGTACACTGACTTGACAACCTTCGGGATGCCCCACAAGGAATATAAACAAATTATGGTATAAATTTTTTCTGGGAAAAAAAAAGTCCCAATAAATTTTTGTGTGTCTACATTAGTACATTTTACCAAGGTTTTCTAGTTCATGTAATGCCTATTAGCTATTACGTTATTAATAAATTAATATTTTAAATTTATTAAAAATTTTGCATTTATGAATAAAATAATTCACTTGATGTTTGACAAATATAACGTATGTAAAGGACGGATATAATTTACACGTGAAATTAATGAAAAACAATAAACATAAAATATTATATTTGGTGTGTTTTTTCACTTTTACCAAATAGAAAAATAATATCGATTCTCGATATTTTCTTTACTTTATTTTCCTAATGGCCTCACAACCACTAATGTGTCATGCATTTAAAAAAAATTTAAAAGAAAAATAACAAAAGAAAAAACATTTTTGATATGGTTGTTAATGTGGCTATTGTCACATCATTGAGAGAAAAAAAAGTAAAAATGGGATGAATCGTATTCTTCATCTTAAATATGTATTTTAGTACAACTAAAAATGTTACAACAATTAAATGATACAAAAAAAGGGGGAATTTTAGATTGATTGGCGGAAAAATAATTACAGTTACTAACTTCATAATAAATTATTATTAACTTGACTAACAATGACTACTAACTTGAATTATATTCTCCTAGGTGGATCGAATTAAAATTACCCCAATAACAAACGGACATGATTATCGATGTAGAATACATTTCATGGAAAAAAAATATTTAAGTTAATATGATTACTATTGCATCATTAGAAAAGACTAAAAAAAAAAAAAAAAAAAAGAAATACGGAGTAAATTGCTGTACTCACTTAAAAATCTAAAAAATAGTACAATGTGTCGAAGGACTTTAATAGATACTACTGATTTGATTTTTTCGAAAATTTTGGTGGCAAACTTCTTATATTTTGTACATGTCAAGCCTAGCATGATTAGGTGCATTGAAGAATAAGCAAATAGAGTAGTAGCATTCAATTATGCTTGATTGATGGAGGTGGAACCATGTGTCATTTATGTATTTATATATATATATATATATATATAAGTTCCGTAGTTGGGGAGGTACATTGATCACCTCAGCACGTGAGTTACAACCCACAAAAGAGACATGTGACATGTCACACATGCTCCACCAGCCAAGATCTTGACCCTCCAACATATATAACCTATGGTCCGAGGAGTCACTGCCAACTCACAATTTGGGAGGGGACTCAATATTTTATTTATATAGAAAAAATGTGGGGAGAATATTTTGTGAATTAAAAAAATGCCCATGAGGCACAAAAATGGTCCTTGTTTGCACGAATTATATGCCTATAAAATCCTAGTCCCCTATGTTTGTTTTTTTTTTTTGTTAAAAATTTAATAGGGCATTGACAGCCCATGTTCTCCTAATTTTGGTTTTGACATATATGGTAGGTAGAATTCAAAATTTTCAAACTTCTTCTTCAATGATGGAATCAAAATCAATGGGTGAGGGGGAGATGATCCTATCATGAATAAACAAGTAAAAAGATAGTTATAGTGTTGTTGTTCCAATATTGACTTGGATAATAGTTTTGGGTTTTCAATTTTATTGTCATAAAAGAATAAGAAGAAGAAAATATCTGGTCGTTTTTAACATACGCAAAATAATTGTTATTACCTGTAATTAGGTTGGTTGATAGGGGTTAAAAATAAGTGTTTTCCCCTAGATTCGAAGTTAATCTCATGGTTGTATCTTCTAATAATAACAATTTTTCAAGCGTATTTTTATCGAGATTTTGATTTTTTTTTGTTTTTTGTGCATGAATGAAAGGTAGAAATGTCAAGTAGTAATTTTAAGTCAACATTGTGTGAACCGACAAATAGTAGGAAAAAAGAACATAATTGCCCTAATCCAATTGGGGGGAGGGAAAAAAGAGAGAGACCCAATGAATTTCAACCTTTTTTATTTTTATTTCTTTTTATTTTGCAGAAACTAAAATGGGTCGACAGCATGTCGGCATGTATTAGTCAAAATTCATGGAAAACTAATTACTAGATAAGTAACATAGATTTTTATCAATGCATATAAGCAAATCACGTGACCATTTTTATATTATAAAGTCCATACAAATGATTGTCTTTAACTATGAAATTGTACTAATTTCTTTTCTTAACGATGTGACATTAACCACATGAACAAAGGTTGAGTTCCTCGAAACACATACGTAAGAACTTTCATAATATTTATTTTTTGCTCTTTAAATGTCATATTTTATATGTTAACTTAGTAAATAATAAATATTTTAGATATTAAAAAATCATAGTATAGGAACCAAAAGTCTCGAGTTCAAATATTTGCTCGATACATAGATTTATGAAAAAATTATGCATCGAAAGAATTAAATTAATTTCAAACCACGACTGGATATCCACATTTGACTAAATAAATATTTGGGAAAAAAAAAAAGACTAAATAAATAAATAATAAATAAACCTATTAGATACATTCCATTATTTTGAGTGAATTTGGCAATAATGCTCTTGGTTGGTATGCTGGTCTTTGGACTACAACTCTCCATATGCGTTCTGACCCACAGTACAGTCTAAGAACATATTTGTCCCAATATCTTTTGTACGGCTGTGTTTGAGGCCCCACTTTACCCGTCATGCTCCTGACCCCACCACAACCATTCTTTCGTCTTCCAAAAGTCAGAATTCACACTTGGCGAATCATGATAAGTCCAAGTGGACAAAGTATCCAGAAGCAAAGTTGGGGGATTCCCAGAAAGCAAAGTCACGTGACCTTGTCCAATGATTTCACCCTAACACACCACCAGCTGGCATCCGCCGCAGGGTGATTCTCTACGCGTGGGCTCCACCGTAAAACTGTCAATCCCTCTTTGCCACGTTGCTCAACGTGTGGACGAACCTCTCTACCGACTCTTCTCTACTTCAACGTGCATTGGGGTCCCACGTAACATGGCCTCCATCTCGTTTACATTTACATTCTTGATACTTCCCCTCGATAAATGAACTACCTTCTTTCTTTTCTTTTTCTTCTTTTTTTTTTTAAAAAATATTTTAAAATTATTGTTATATTTCAAAATTTATTGGTTAGTTTTAATTCATTTTCTAAAATATCTTAAAAAAATTATTTTTTCCTTTTCTAATATTTTCACACTTGAGGACAAAATAAGAATATCAAAATATATGTATTGATATAAAGCATATAATGGAATTTTTTTTTAAAAACGTGTTTTTTCAAAAAGGACAATCAATTACGAATGAAAGGAGTAACAAAGTTTTCCGAGACTTAAAGGATTTTATGGTCTTTTCATCTTACACGTATCAGAAAATTATCAAACCTTTCAAATTTGGGATAATTCTGAAAGAAATCAATATTTTCGTAAGGTTTCAAACACCATACCTATTAGGAGTGTTAATGATTCGGTTTGGTTCGGTTTTAGGGGAGATTTCAAACCAAACCATTATAATTCGGTTTTATTCCTCCCAAACCAAAACCAAACCATACTATAAAAAAACCAAACCAAACCAAACCAAACCATTATATTTCGGTTTGGTTCGGTTCGGTTTCGGTTTTAACCTATCAAGTAACAACAAAAAATTGAAAATGAAAAAAATGACATGCCAAACTCCAAATGAAAACATTTTTAATAAAAGCATTACATTAGCAACTAAAAAAAACAAACATTGTATCAAAATAGAAACATATTGACATATATCAATATGTCAATATCACACACAACATTAATACACATAACATTAATAGCTAGTTTAATACATGCCAATCTAAAAAAGGGAAAACAATAAGAAACTTAAAATCAACAAAAACAAACTCATTACCTGTTTTACCCTTATTAGAATTAGGAATTTACAAACTTTAAGTTTATATATATATATATAAAATTATATATATTATATATTTTTCGATTTTTTGGTTTGGTTTGATTTTTTAAAACTTAAAACCAAAACCAAACCAATTGAATTTGGTTTCCTAAAATTAAAACCATAACCAAACTTAATGACAAAAAAACCAAACCAAACCGTCTTGCTCGGTGTGGTTTGCGGTTTTAACCAAAACAATAAACATCCCTAATACCTATACTTTTTATGACACGTTTATTAATGAGGTTCTCATTTACATTTACATGCTTGCACGCTACATAGGATAGGTGTCCGTATTGCCCTCCCGCTTATCGCGCCGGAGACTGACACATCAGCTGTAATTTGCCAGACTACTGACAAATTAATCTCCATTTTACCCTAAATACCCATGTCCTAATCAGTGTGCAATGTCGAAACTTTGAGGGTAATTCCGTCTTGAAAGCAAACTAGAGGAAGGTTGCGCAGTCCTTTCCTTCATCAACCTCATATATATACGTGACAAGACAACCAACATGTTATACAAAGAGAAATACGAATTTCCACTCTCATTCATTAGCACGTGTGCTACACGCGTGTGAGCATTAGCTTTGTTTTAGCGGGCACATCTTGCGGTTAGAAGATAGTGAAGGACCAACTACAAGCACATTAATATATCATAATTACAAGTTTGTGTTTGAATAAATAAGTGAATGAAAGATCCAAGAAATAAGAAATCAAAGCCAAACGAGTTTATAAATAAAACAAAAACTTATTCCGTGTGATAGACGTATATGCACCAAAGACAGAAACCACATCTTATGTGCTACCACATGCTGATTAAATTTTGTTTAGAGAAATACAAATGCTAGCCATATGGAATGGAATAATCTCCCGATATAAAGAAAGAAATAAAAAAAGAGTCAAATTAAGTCGAGGTACAATGACGTGAAATTATTTTGCATGATTAAGCCTAATAGAGTGATAAGTACTCCCTTCGTTCCTATTTAAGTGCCCTATTTTCCTTTTTGGGATGTTCTAAAAGTATTGTCACATTGAAAAGGTCAATGATTTTTTTTATCTGTTTTCCTAAAATACCCTTGAAAGGGTATTTTCTCTTTTTACAATGTTTTGTACACTTTAGGGTAAAATTGATATGTTAAAACATATGTGTCGATGTGAAAGCATTTAATAAAATCTTCTAAAAAAACGTGTTTTTTCAAAGGGTCAATTAATTAGGAACGAAGGGAGTACCTTCTCTTTTTTTTTTTCCCAGTTTTTGCAGACATCTTTTCTTAAAATGAAGAAAAGAAAAAACAATGCATGATGTCGGTGTTGTGATGCATTGCCATGTGCTTTTCCTCCGAATTGAGATACACCAACCACGTTTTCTTTACCGACACATGCACGGTTAAGGGAAGCAATTAGTTCTTTTTGTTTTTTTAAATTTAGAAATAATTAAATTTTTGAGAGCGACAAAGCCGATTGCGATTTGATGCTCACAACTTTGATTTCATCTTGATTTTTCTCAAGAATGCAAGATGGAGAACCCAGTGACCTAATGTCATTGGTACGTAGCATGGATTTTGGCTGGGTTGTATTGCGTCGGTGCTACTTCATGTTTCCATTCTTTGCGAGCAACTCAAAGTACATTTTCCATTGACTATCAAAAACTAACCTTTTACTGATTAATTAAGTGTTTTCTTTGCTTATCACACACAAAAAATGACCGAAAGTAAGTTTTTAAGGGTTTATCCTGAAAAGAGGACATGCCGATAAGTTTATTAAATTCGTCTGTTAATTAGCTGACGTGAAGTTCACAAACACTTTCTAATTTTAACACAAAAGATATTCAAATTTTTGCTTAATTTCTAATTTATCATTGCCACGTCAGCTATGAGAGCGGTAGCTGAACTTATCACATTGATAAGGTATTTTTAAATTTCTTTTCTTTTTGCATATTTTTAAATATAATTACAAAAATTAGAGCATTCGCTTGTAAACATAGAATCACAAAAATACGCAACTTTGATGTTTTTCTGAAATAAATAGGGACAACCGAAGACATTTATTTGTTTGCGTAATTATTTGGGTATAACTTTTGGAATGATATCCCATGACACACCCCATTCCCCCATATCTTTCAAGGGAAGAAATGAAATGTCAATCATATTTATGTGAAAAATATGGAAAAGCTATTCCTCTTATGTCGTTTTTCATTTAATTATATGCCTAATTTGATAAGTGTTTGCAGTTTTCGTGAATAGAAAAAAAATACCCCAAATGTTATATTTGAAAAGGATTTTAGAATCCGAAATGACGTAAAAGTTAATTAAACTAGCAAATATTTGTCCTTCCACTCCTGCATGGCTTGATAGTGTTGATTATTCTTGCACCCTTTAGAAGCCATATAGCAAATTAAAAACTAGGAAAGAAATTCAAATTCCTTAAAATTTCTATTTTCGGTTGACCAAAAAATAAAAAATAGAGTATATGAATATAAAATGAACCTAACCTTTTTTTTTTTTTCTCTTTTCTTTGGGTAGGAAAGAACCCATTGTCTCAATATTATTATGGGAGCAGCCCTAAATTAATAGTGCAAGAAGCCTAATCCCTGACCAAAATCAAAATAAAGTTAGGCTGCAGCCGAATTACTTTTTTGAAAGAGGGAGAAGTCTTTTGGAAGGAAGTGATACAAAGAGTACAACCCAAGTCAGTTAAAAGAGAAAGTGATTCATGAAGAACAACCCCTCCTTTCAATATTGAAATGAGAGAGAGTATTTTAGAAGGGATTGATATGCAAAGAGTACACCTCAAGTCAGTTAAAAAGAAGGTGAAAGGAGAGATAGGGTACACTTGTATAAGGGAGAGTGAGGCCATCATTTCTAGGAGGGTCCAAACAGAGACAAGCTTCTGTTGTGCTGTCACTTTTATTGGTTTATTAACCTTTCTTTGTTTTTCAAAAGCATTTTCATTGTTTTTTTTTTTTAATTTTTAAATTTCCTATTTTAGGCTTCCCTGCTGGTAAAGTCCATCCAATTTTGAACACAACAGTGGGCCACTGGAGATAATGCTTTAATTAGGGTTAGGTGGTAGAAGGTAAATTTGTTAAAAAGTTTGCTTCTCCAATTAATAAGCAAAAAACAATTACTTTTGTATCATTTAAGTCTTTTTGTTGCGAAAACAAACGTTTTATGAATTACCCTATATACAATTTTCGGAAAAATAAATACTTATGTAACAAATTGTCTTTGTAAAAAATAATAATAAACTATTGCTAAAACTAAACAAAAAAACAAAAAAAAAAATATAAAGAAGAAGGAAGAGGAGGATTGAAGGTATTGAGAAAAATTCTAAAATTCTGTTTTTATTATTTTAGTGATCATGATTTGATTATTATTACTTTCTCCATTGATAATTTATCTTATTAAAAAACCCATTTTATAAAATTATTAGTTAAGAATATTTTTAGAGAGAGAAAGATAAAGTGCTATAATTTGCACAAAATATTCTAAAAATGTTCTAGAAAATGCTAGTGGCAGTCGTTAGTACTTTCTAGTCGTGCCCAACCCTAACTCACCCCTAGCATTCCTCTAGGGATGGTAACTTCCATAATGGGAATGACCCACATAGGGCCCATTAATAAATTCGACCGTGTGGGTCCATGGCAACACCAGTATGAAAACCATGGCCTAATGATTTGTTGTTAACTCAAAAGTGAAGATTTTTGGCTGCCAGAGTGTTATTAGTTAAGTAAAGAAAATAGAAAAGTGGGGATAAACTTTTTATTCTTATTTTTCATCAACCCTAGGCTGTAATTCTTAAGCTAGGTCCAAGACTCAAACCCTTTATCTCCCGGCCCCTAACTCGGAGAGCATATAGAGAGACCACCTATTTTTTCCCGGCCAAGAAATATTTAAATACGAATAAAGTTATCATCTACTTTACAATAATTTTCATTTAAAAAAATTAAAATGATAACAGACTACGAGAGAATGAGAAGCCGGATTTATAACTTTTTTCGAATAACGCCATCATCTACTTTGCATTAATTATTATTTAAATAAATTAACTGATGGCTGACTTCAAGAGAACCAGAAGCCGAGTCTAATAATCATAAATAAATCCCACGAACCATTAATTGATCCCTAAATTCGATACCCACCTACATTGTGTCTACAAATTATGAATCAAAACAATGGCTCTGGCCTTTGAGTTAGGTGCTCTTTATAAGGCTCAGTTCGTACCATAAGGTGCACAATAACCTTCAGCCATATGCCCATATGGAAAGAGAAGCTACAACTGTTTCTGGTGCACTGTACAGCCTTTCTTGTGTGTAAATTATAGCTCTAGCATATTACTCGAGAATTTTGCGTATTTTTCTTTTTCTTTATTTATTTATTTTTTCCGATTTTGGCTTAAATTAGTATCACAATGAACTGCTAACTTATACCAATGGCATACCTAATGATATTCTCCTCACTTGTTAAGTGAGCGATTTGTCAATTTTAAATTCAAGTTCATGAAAAAATATTGAAACCCATTTATTGATATTAAAAAAAACCAATTTATCAGCCCAATTACCAAAAAAAAAAAAAAAAAAAACACAGATAAAATATTAATTTGGGGTAGGCCTAAGTATAAACTCTACTTTTTTTTTTTTTTTTGAAAAAAAACAATGTAAAATTAGTGTTGTTATCTCCCTATGAATACCTCAAACCATAAAAGGGTGGGGTGGCATAAAATCATACTAGCCCAAAACAATAATAACAAAAAAAAAAAGGCCCCTTAGTAAGACAATAGAGGTGATGATGTATAGGTCTGAGGATAAATCCCTTATTTTTTTGATAAAAGTAAACAAAATAAAACAAGTCTCAATTGCCAGCAAAATTGTGTCTTTTCCTTTAAGGTAACATCGTGACAAAAATGTCATTTCGATCGATAATATTCCTTAACGAGCAGTGTTATATGCACCGACTGAATTCAGATCCTCTAGGTGAAAACAAATTTTTTTCAACGTAAAATGATAACATATTTTTCTTCTTTAATTAATTACAAACTTATCATTAATATCTACTAAACATAATAAGTAGCCAAAATAAAACAAGTCACAATTGCTAGCAAAATAGTGTCTTTTCCTTTAAGGTAACATCGCGACAAAAATATCATTTTGATCTATTATACTTCTTAATGAGCAGTGTTTCATCTACCGACTGAATTTAAATTTTCTACATGAAAACAAATTTTTTTTTTATGTAAAACGATAACATATTTTTCTTTTTAATTAATTACAAACTGATCATTAATATCTATTAAACATAATAAGTGAATTTTCCTTTTGTTGATAATACCCATAAACAGTTTTTTTTTTTTTTTCTAAATTTATTTTAAAGAAAGAAATCCACCGCTGGAAGAGTGTTAATTTTGACAAAGTAAGACAAAATCGTAGTTCGGCGAGACATTGAAGTGGGGTCAGTTCGGTGTTAAACTTCCCGAACCCAGGATTTTTATTTTTTAATCTTTCCTGTGTGTAACCTTGTTGATTACTACCATTCCCACTCGCCATATAAGTACGTGTAAAGAACGCCATACTGTAACTGGGAGAAACACGTCAACCTCGTCCAACGTATTCCAGTAGTGGTAATCACGCGCTAAGGGTAGGATCAAACAAATCATATCTGATTTTGACTTTTTGCCTTAAAAAGCGATAAAAGTAAAAGTAAAATCCTTGTGAGTCAGAAAACGACGGCGGCTGTCTGTCTGAAAATCTCGTAAGCCTTCTCTCTCTTAGCGCGTGATAAATTACTTGGTGCGTATATAGGATTATACATGTCTACGAGCATCTCCAGCTATGTGAGTTAAATAAGGTGTACTATTACTATTTTAGCACATATTACAATACCTAATACTATAATTTAGCACAATATACTCTAATGACGTAAATAAATATAATGTATTATTTTTTGCCATAAGTTTAACTCTTTCCACATATTTAAGGTCTCATAAGATAGTGGATGAGGTATATCGTGAATCAAATTTAATGTTACTTGAGTGGAATGAATGAGTTAAAAAAAAGGGTTTGTCTTTTGATTTTTTTTTTTTTTTTTGTATATAAGATTTCAATATTATTTTTGAAAATATTATATTTATTTATGGGCTGTTTGGTTATTGATAAAATTTTGGAAGAAAAATGGAAGAAAAGAAATTGCTGATATGTTTGGTTGTTTAGAAAGGAAGGAAAATTTGACATGGCAAATATAGCAATAGCTCACCCTTATGCCAAATATAGCATAAGGGTGAGCTATTGCTATATTTAGCACATGCATTTAGCTCACCATTGGAGCATCCCAACTTGTGCTAAATGTTGTAATATAACAATAGCACATCCATATAGCTCACCATTGGAGATGCTCTAAGGAGGGAGAGGATTCAGTGCTGAGCTCAAAAAGCTCACGGTGCCAAGCTCATCTTAGCCGTGCATCTTAATTTTGGACAATTGAGATTAAAAGATGATAAAATTATCAAATTGTTCTTATAAAAATAATTTTTTCATCTTTCAATTGCAACCATTTAAAATCAAGATAGATAACTGAGATTAGCTCAGCACCGTGCTAAACTTAGAAAGCTCAACACTGAATCCAAGCGCGTCTAAGGATTAGTGGAAGGCAAATCGCTCGTATAACTTGCTATCAAGAGAAAAAAAAGAGAAGACAAAAGGAAAAACAAATGAATATTAAATAAATAAAAATAATCCTTTAATAACGAAAGCCGAGAGAGTGCCTGTTTTCCATTCTATCCTTCTCTGCAACATCCTGTAAACAATTTTATTTACTTATTTGGAGTAATGGATAAAAATAAATTAATATTAAATAAATAAAAACCATTAGCGGTGAAAATCCGTGTGGAGAGAGGATTTATAATAAAGGAGTAGGAGTAGAGCGGTGGAGGAGAGAGAGAGAGAGAGAGAGAGAGAGAGAGAGAGAGGTGGGGTGGTGGGGAGTGCGTGGGTGCGTGGGACCCGCGTAAGAGTAATAAGAGGAGAGAGAAAGTGAGGAGAGAGAGAGAAGACTTCAACATCACGACAGTGAAGAGGGGATGGGTAATAGACAGCTAGCAATGAGGGAGGAGGCTCACCTAACTTCATCCCTCCTCCAAATGCCATCCCCACTCCTCTCCCCTTTTTAGCCCTTCTCCCCCTCCTCTCTCTCCTTTCAAACCCCCCCTTCTTCTTCTTCTTCTTCTTCACTCTCTCTCTACCCTCTCTCTCTCTCTCTTTCTCTCTCTCTATACCTATATATTGCTGCTTCTGAGTGAGTGTTTCTTTTTGCAATGGAGTGTTAGGGTTTTAGGACGAAGCTAGCTAGGGTTTTTCTCTTCTACTTGGTTTTCTCGGGAGTCTCGCTGAGAACATTTCGAGTTTCTGCGCTTCGTTCTGGGTGTGCTTCCTTTGAGCGGGAAACTAGGGGTTTAGCTCAGGTTTGCTTCTGCATTTGTGGACTTTCCCATTTGAATTTCAGCTTAATAAACCCTGAAATTTTTGTTCATTGGACTTAAGGAAAACAGCAATTCGAGGCTTTTTTTTCCCCGGAAAATGAATATACACAAGTCCCGTTTGGTTGCAGAGAAAATTGAGACAGACAAAAATTCGACCATAATGTTACATTATGCTCAATTGAGTTGGGAATTTTATCGCATTCCCTACCATTTTCACAGCAACCAAACAGAGGATTAAAAGGGGTTCCATCTTGTATCCGTGCTCATTTCTGGACTTGTTTCTGCCATTTTTGCAGGATTTCGACTTGGTTTCTTCAATATTCTCTCTCCGGTTCCAGTAAAAAAGCTCGAGTGCTCTGGCGGTTCTGTCATCTCTCTGCATTTCCTTGTCTTTATACTTCCACCTCCTGTGAAGCATAAAGCCAAAATTTCCGAAACCGCCATTGAAGCTTTGCTGAAGTAGCATTTGAAAATTTTTGCTTTTCACAGAGAAACTACAAGGTTTGCTTCACAAATCTCCCATTCGTACTTCCACTTTCCCTCTTCCTTTTTTTTTTTTTTTTTTTTTCTGTACTTTCAAATTATAAAACTTTCCATTATAAATTTTTCAAATTCGTTTTGAACATATTTAGTTTATTATTAATTATCTGATTACCCGTTAAAAAAAAAAAATGATGCAAACAGCATGTGAACTGTTAGGGAACAGCATCAGCATGGGCTAACATGCGCCTGATCTCCACCTTTCATTTTTGCTATGTTACCTAAAAAAAAAAAAAAAAAAAAAAAAAAAAAAATCTCATTTGCCCAATTCTGGTCCTTCCAAGCTGATTTTAAATTGAACTCAATTTGGTCGATTCAGTCGGCAGATTATTTCTTCACTTGAATTGGAATGATGCGCGTTTAGTAGTTCGAGAACTTCGTTTTATCACACAATTCGAAAAAAATTCCTTTTTTTATATTATATATATATTTTAAAAATTTCAAATCGTCTATCAAAATTTCCTTTTATTTCTACACAAATTGGGTGCGAAAATCAAAATGAGTAGATTTTTTAGATATTGCACCATAATTGCTAACCAATAAAATAATAATAATAATTGCTAACATGCGCTACACGGTAATTGCTCTGGGCCAAATGATTGACACAGTGTCACCAAAAAGCCAGCTAAGCCCCTCGACACCGTGGCCCGCCCACCGCGTACACATATATATGCACCACCACCACTGCACATGAATGGAATAAATTGAACCCACTTCTTTTCTCTAACTGTCTCACACTTTTCCCATTCTCATTTTCCCTCAGATTCTCGAGAGAAATCATCGTAGGAAAATGATCGGACCCAACTTCATGGACGAGATAGACTGCGGCAACTTCTTCGACCACATCGACGACTTGCTCGATTTTCCTGAAGACGGCGGCGAAGGAGGCGGCCTTATGGGTGGAAACTTCGACGCCTTCCCCAGCATTTGGGCCAACGCGTCGGAGGCCTTTCCGGGTTCCGACCCGGTTTACTCCGGCAACCACAGTAACAGCAATTCCGACCTCTCAGCTGAACTCTCCGTTCCGGTGAGTTTTTTTTTGTTTTTTTACTCGCTTTTCGTGTTACACTGTCGGTGCAGTTTCGTGGAATTTTCGAGTTAATGCGTGTGAAATATTTTTGAATTTTATTTCCGTACCACTTTTAAAAGCCCAGCTCCTAAAATTGATATCTGATGACGTCATATCTATGAATTATGACAATTAACTTTATATAATTAAAGTGCCAGGCTGGCAGCCAGGTGTGGCAGTAGCATGATTGGTTTTTCACACACCACCGGTGTCATTATCTGGAGGTTGTCTTGTCTCCTTAACTGTGTCGACTAGCCCAGTGGCCTGTGTAATAAATACATGGTGATGTTCAAATTCAAATTCTCCTCACCAAGGTTATTCCAGTCCACTTGTATGATTATTAGGGGTATTTTAGTAAATATAATTTGATTTCTTGAGTCTTGTTTTTTACCCACGTCATGTTATGTCTGATATTGATGATATGATTACGTTAATATATGTTGATGTGCAAGTCATGTAATTTTTTCTGAATATCGATAGTTTTACTCGTTAATATGGTGGCTTCGTCCCTAATGTAGTAACGTCACTATAGTGGATGGTTTTGTCATTTAGGCGGAATAGGGGAGTAATTGGAGGAGTAATTGGTCTTCTGATATCTTTTGAATTTGTCAATTAACTAAGACCTAACATGCTTCTTGTGGGTGTTGCGTGCTTTGAAAATTGGTTACATAGACTATGAGAGTGAATGGGAAAATTTGTTCCGTTTATGCCTATCAAGACAAAAAACCCCTCGGCATGATTAGCGTAAATGGTGTGGTTGTGTCTAGCTAGGTCAGCTAATGGGGTCATTGTCTGTTATTGAGAATTTAAATATTTGGGCATATACTTAGACAAATGCCCAGATGGACTAGTGGTCTAATTGTGCAGAATATTCTGCTTTCTCTGCTGCAATTTCTCCACTGTTTTACAGTCTGGATCAGTGGTTAAAGTGCCTGCTTCTCATAACAAATACGTTTCGTAATGGAACATGCATCTGTCACGTCACAATGTATTAAAATGGTTGAACCGTAAGCTTAGGATATGTTCCACTTGTCTGGTCTGAAAATTCTCTCTTATTGTTTCAGTATGAGGACATTGTTCAACTGGAATGGCTTTCAAACTTTGTCGAGGATTCCTTCTCTGGTGGAAGCATTACCCTTGACAAAGAAGATTCCTCTGTCAACAAGGACTCATCGCACAATCAGTTCCACACCTCCAGCCCTGTTTCTGTCCTCGAAAGCAGCAGCTCCTGCTCAGGAGGAAAGACCATTCCGCGCAGCCCTGAAACTGCAGCACCTGGACGGTGTGGACGTGCTCGCAGCAAGCGTCCTCGCCCTGCAACCTTCAATCCACGCCCGGCAATTCAGCTTATATCCCCCACATCCTCTGTCACAGAGACTCCCCAGCCATTTCTGTCCCCAAAAGTCTCTTCGGAGTCTGAGAATTTTGCGGAGTCTCGTCCTCTGATGAAGATACCGAAGCCGGCTACAGCAGAACATAAGAAGAAGAAGAAAATAAAATTGTCACTTCCTTTAGGTCCTGTAGAGATGAATCAAAATCCACCGTCGCAAGCAGTTAGAAAATGCATGCATTGTGAGATCACCAAGACACCCCAATGGAGGGCAGGCCCTATGGGACCAAAAACCCTCTGCAATGCATGTGGTGTCCGCTACAAGTCAGGCAGACTCTTCCCAGAGTACCGGCCTGCTGCAAGTCCAACGTTCATTCCATCAGTGCACTCCAATTCCCACAAGAAAGTTCTTGAGATGAGAACCAAGGTTGGCGAGACAACACCTATGGCTGGAACTGCAACTAGCAGCAGAGACAACCACTACTCTGCCGGAACTCATTCCAAATAGCAACAACACTTTGCTGGATTACATGTGAGGGAGAATGTGGAGGACAGTGTTCCTAGTTGGAATCTCTCTCCAATGCCCTCTCTTTCATGTTATTCTCTTACTGTTTTTTTTTCTTCATATCTTTGTTCATTTGTTTTTTGTACAGAGATGGTATTTGGGGGATAGGAGCAATAGATGACCATATTTTAGCTAAAGTAGAGATTGAAATGAGGAAACTGAAAAAGGGGTAGAGAGAAATGGAAGTTTAGGACTAGGGTGTAGGGTTAGGGATGCTTAGGTCCTTAAGGTCACTAGGTATTTGGGTTTGTGTTGTCTCTTTATTTTTTTATCTTTCTTATTTTATCTTTTTTATCTTTCTTATTTTATCTTTTTCTTCCAGTTCATGGGAATTCTTTTTGCAGTTCATTTGTTAGTAGGAAATTCTGAGATGAGTAATGGGGTTTGAAATCAATGTTATATTGCTTCATCCAAATGCTTTGTCATGCACTATTTTCTTTCTTCTTTCTTTCTATTTTTCAGATTCCACTTTTGGTTGGAATTTACATCTGCCCCTGCGTGCAGCTTCATGTTTTTCTCTTGCACAATTCCTTGTCTGCTACTCAGACCTGAATTCTCATAATGCAGGAAATTATTTGGAAGGTCACCCCCCTAATGACTGTCCCAATCAGGTTTGTGCACATTGAGATGTGAATTGTCAGTGAGAAATTTTGATAATTATATCATTTTCTGCTTGCTGCTTGCTGCAAGACACTTGCAACAACTTAAAAAATCATTAAAAAAAATGCACATCAAATTTGTGTTGATCATAGTCATGGAAATGAGGACATTCCTGAATTCGGACATTTGTAGACTTGAATGAATTACGTGATAGTTTTTCACTGTAAATCAAAAAAATGCCCATGGAGTATCTAAAAAGTGAACAAAAATTCGCATAAGCTTTTGGAGCATGGTGTACTTGTTAGCATTATGTGCTACTTTTATCACCTCTACTCAGTCATGATGTGGTTATGTGACTTTTTTTCATTCCCATCTCACCCATGGCAAAGGAAAAAAACTTTTTGAATGCCAAAACCATTTGTAGCATAATGGTGCCAGCATTGTATTGAAAAGAGGGGTAGATTAGGGTTTAATTCTTACTGTATAAAAAATAAAATAAAAATAAAAATAAAAAAAACCACCACCACCAAGGGCTTTTTAGGTGGTTAGAAATGCGCATGGAATTTATAGTGCTCATGGTCATGTGAATGAGATTCTACCTGAATTTGGTATGTGCAGACTAGAATGAATTTTCTGATAGTCTTGACTTCCATGGGGGATAAAGAAACAAGTGGGATGTCACCTAAAAAATTAGTAGTGCAAGATGTGTGACTGTGTTTCCACTGCATTTCAATTTATATGTCTTGGATTATAAGTTAAGAAAATGAGTTCCCTAAGCAACAAACATTAGGCTCTCACCAACTCTCCCCATGACTTTATGGGTAGTAGGATTTCATTTCATCTCTGTCCTATCAGAGAGTTTCACAGATGTGAAATTCATTCTAATTTCTTCCCACCTTATTACTGTTAGCTATTGTTTGGTTAGAATTTTGAAAGTAATGTACTTGTTTTTTTCGAGCAAACAAAAAAAAAAAAAAAAAAAAAAAAATATTTAAGAAGCAATAAAAGTATTAAAGCATGTGGCTTTTGGGTCCATTTATGGTTGTGAGCCCATTTTGTCATCCACGTGATATGCTTGTTTTTGTCTTATTAAGTTTGCACGTGAGGAGGAGTATTGGAAAAATACTACATCCCACATCGATTAGTTATAAAATTTGACGTAGCTTCATATATTTATTTGGGCTCCCACCTGATAGCTTAGATTTTTAGGTTGAAAATTTAATACTAACCAAATGATTTCTTAACTTTTTTTAGGAAAATACTTGCCTCCACCCATTGGGTGGAAGAGCTCCTTCTCCCCTCCCACTCATATTTCACCACTTGTCCAAATAAATAAGGAGAATTGATTATGTGCATGCATTCCCATCTTTACATAATTTTGAACACATTTTTATAAATCCATATTTGAGTGTTAAATGTTTATGTTAACATGAATGTGTGTCCACGTATCCATATTAACTTATTTGTTTGTTTGTGTTATAGAATTCATATTTTTCTAAAATATTTATGACATATGGCAGAAAATGAATGGAAGTGGGGAGGAATTCCTCCACCCTGGGGTGGAGGCAAGTAGTATCCATTTTTTTACGATGATTATATTTCCGATTTCAAGTTTTCTGAGAAACAATAAATCAGTAATACTACATTTCATGCAGCTTGTGATCACAAAACAAATTTGGGACAAACAATAAATTAATCATGATGTCATAAAAACCACAATTCTAAAAAGAACTTTTCGGCAAATAAACCTCAGCCAAAAATTTGAATTAGTAGACTCAAGGAAAATTATAGCTGATTTTTTTAAAAATTCATAAACGAGTGTTGAAACAAATTTAGACCAGAATTCTTGAAACACAGTCTAAATTCGAAATAAGTATGCTACCAAACTTTGAATGAAGAAAAATGACCTCGAAGATGCTTCATTATTAAAGGCACTCAAGTGGCAGTGGAAAGCCTAATCATTTCCTAGTTTCATCTCTTAAGGCCCCATTCACTATTTTGAAGCTTAAAACTTGGTCTACACCTAATTAAATTACGTAAATAATCCAATTTTTCGTTCATTTGCACCTATGAAACAGACAATAAAGGTCTTTCCTTTTTGCTTATGTCTTTGGGGGGTTTTGTCAATGCGGTGTATGAACCTTTGGCTAGACTAATCATCGAATGTGCAAGCTCGATACCTCCTCCATATCGCTTTAACACCTAAGAAAATTTGATTGGTGGCTATCCTATGAGAGGAGTCAAACTTGGGACCATCCCGGCTTCTTGATATATCAAGATCAATTGTTCTACCCCATTGGATTAACTCACTATAAGCCTTTAAGTTCTAAGCTTATGGAACTTTTAAATTTTGATTCATTAGGGCACCGTTTGGTTGCACTTATTTTAAGATCTTTTTTGCTTTTGAAAGCAAAAAATTTGTAAAAGCAAAAAGGAACTATTTGGTTAAAGGAAATAAAAAGACTTTTAGAAAGCAAAAAGCAAAATATTTTATTTTAAGCAAAAACAATGAAGATTTGCTTTTATAAGTCATTTTTATCTTTCAGACGAGTTTGACCTTAATTCAAAAAATTTGCAATCGAGAGAGGTTGTACCTATCATAGGTTTCTGTTTACGCAATGATGATTCAGTAAAGTTTCCCATTACATCCAAAAGATCACTAGCGAAATCAATTTTACTAAATGTGCTTTTGCTTTTGTTGCTTCTACTTAAGAACAAAAAGCAAGAAAGTAAATAAAAAAAGATTTTTTAAAAAGTGCAACCAAACGGTTCCTAGATGTTCTGAAAGTACTTCTTAACAAGCTATTGATAAGAGTGTCTATGAGATGGTCTGTCTTAATAGGCTATTAGGCCTTAGAAAGCCCCATTGGACTTACATTAGGGCATATTAGCAAAATGTGCTGGCTTATTATTCATTTGAACAATAGTGATCATCACAAGGAAAAAATGATGGACTGGTGATTGAGGCCTTGGGAGATTTGGACCTGAAGTCAGATCCAAGGGTAGATTTAAGCCGAAACTGACCCCAATCCAGCCCAACATGTTTTGGTGCCGGTGTGAGATGCCAATGCCATGTAGACTATAAGGCTATTGTTTTGGAATGTAAGGGGCTGCTTAGAAAACCTGAAAAAGCTAGTTAGTTGAAGATAAGTATGATCAGTTGTGATTTCACATTGTTAGGTAAATCTCTCTTTTTTTTTCTTTTTTTTTGCTAAATAGTTCAATTTTGTCCTGAAAATAAGGCATAAACACAATTTTTTTTTAAAACCAATTGTGAGTTGGTTATTTAAAAAAAACCAGATAACAATTATGAATTGGACCTAAACTGATCCAATTTTTGAAGCTACCAAAGAGGACCTAATCCTAGATATGAGGACTTACAAAATGTGGTCACAAAAAAGGTTAGTGAATTTTGTACATTACTTCCAAATTATTGTGGTTGTAAACTTGTAATACACCCTTTGGCAATTTGTAGTCTTCAAAATTCCAAATCTGAAGAAGCCCATGCCAGTTGGTAGTAAAATCATTCGGATGCCGTTCCAGAAACTCTACCCCCATTTATTGGACTCATAATTTTGACGGTTCTAACTTGGCAGACCAAGGGGTGGATCAATAGTTTTAGGAATTTATATCCTAGTAAGCACAAGGTTTTGAATTTGACTTCCTACTCTACTTTGAGGCGAGCCATCAATCAGAATTATTCTAAGCATTACTTGATGTGGAATGGGTAATGATCACCCTATGTCCAACAATAGTAGTGGAGCCGAACGAGGGTGCCCTAATCCCGGCCTCTTGTCACGAGCTCTCCTATTTATTATTTATTATTTTTATAACTATTTTAAAGACACAATCTAAGACATGTGTCATTTCATTAGATTAATCACATTGAGTTCATCATTTCCTTATAGAATCAATTAATCAAGCATACGTTAAAATGGACACACGTACATGCACTTGTCAAAGTTGTCAAAGAATTTTGATTAAATATTGTTGGATGAGGGTGAACATCGAACTTTGATCACCACTTATGTTTATAATTTTAAATTACGTGGCATTTACGTGAGGCTTTTGTAGGGTCTTCGATCCAAATTAAGATTCAGTGTAATTTCTCCCAAAATAGGGGAAGAGTTCATCAATAGTTAATACACCCATAAGAGCACCCTCTTCATTCTTAATTATAGATTTCTCTAACTAAGCAACTTTCAACAGAACTAGTTTTCATGGAAATGAAGAGATAAAACCACAAAAACTCTCATCTGGTTTTTGGCATGATTAGCCAGTTGCCCCCATTAGCAAATTCTTGGTCCTCCAACCCACTACTAATAAAGGTCACTTAAAATGGTTCTCCACTAATGGTACCAAAACACATACGTCGTTAAATATTCTTCTTAATTTTTATTCCCTAATGATTGTGGCAAAAATTACATTATCGCATGAATTTTTTTGTATTTTTTTATCTGAGTGGGATCCAACGCCAAAATCATGAGCATGGATGCAGTGCAAATTAAAGGTCGTAAAAGTTGCTATTGAAATGATTGAAATGACTGAAAATAATTTCAATGGACAACTTTTTTTAACTTTTAATAAGAACTATCCAAATTCTCATCCAAAATGCTGACCAGATCGTCACTGTTGAACTCAGCATTAAGTTTGTGCTCCAGAGTCACTGAATCACAGCTACTTGACAGGAAGGTAGAGTATGAACTAAGTAATTAAACACACAAGCGAGGCCGCCGGGCCGCGGCCATCGGATCAGCATGTGAGTGCATGCACGTCCTACGCCCTGGCGTCGATGCATGTGGCCGGCAATCAATACCCATGCAAATTAACAATGCGTGCATGCTCCTTGTGTCGGGTTGCTTTAATTTGCAAGAGGGCAGAAGTCACAAACCCCAAAACCCTAAATTAGGAGCTGTTAGCTTGTTCTATACTAAAATGCACCCCCCCCCCCCCCCTTTCCACATCAAGAACCTTGGGATATTAACTTGGCACAAAACGTATTAATTTATAATTACATTATTAATTTATATTAGAAACAGAGACGGACCTGCATGGAGAACCGAGCATATGAAATTTAATTACTAGGTAAATTCAAAATGACGGACGATGCAAGTCTCAAATTTATTCATTTGCAAATTTCCTTGTTAAATAGATTTTGTACAAGAGGATACTATGGGAGTAATGGTGAATGCATGAGTGGTGATAGTAAGTGGTGAATAAAATTGGGTAGGGGTTGTAGTGATGAGATGATGGCATGGGGAGAGGTGTTGGTGGGTGTGGGGTGGTGATTATCGTCGTTGGGGATGGAGGTGATTGTGGCTATAGTAATAGTAGTTAGTGTGTGCTAAGCGGTTAGTGATGCCAGATAATATTGGATGTTACGTAGTGATGTTATTGATTGGTGATGGTAGGCGGCACTGGTGGTGATGATGGCGGTGTTGACAATAGGGCCGGTGGTGGTGGTGGCATGCCACGAATTGGTTGTCATGATTTAATCCCCACCCCCTAAAGATAATAATAATCTTTTTAACTCTCCTGAAAGAGATTTGGTAAAGGCACGGAGGCACGATTTCCCCAAATATCTCATTTAAATCCTTCTATGAATTTCACAAATCTCGATCACCCTTAATATTCCGAATGAGATAAATTGCCTTTGTTGAAATTCCTTTTAAGATCAAGTGTCCGGAAAAATATGGCATCCAGGCTCAATCTCATGACTAATTAATTAGACTCTGTAATCAAGATTACAGGAAAAACCATTAAGGCTGTAGGGACACAGTGGTGCAAGCGTGTAGCATGAATGGAGTGAAGGCAAGGAGGGTTTCGATTGTAATCATTGACCAACAAAATAAAAGAAAGGAAAAGAAAAGAAAAGGAAGTGTGGGGAGAGACAACACCACCTTAACGATTGGGTAGTTCTGTGTAACCCAAAGTCATGACTCATGAGGCTGTATAACTGAGCCCAACTAAAATTCCCTAGGTTCAGGTTAAATCTGGATCAGGCCTAACATGGTAGGCACTTGTATTCATTTCTAATTTTTTTTAATTTTAAAGAATTGCAATTTTATTTATTTCTAAACATGGGAATATCGGTTGATGGGTGATAAGGATAGATTCATTCCCCGTGACCATTGTTGTCCTGTGATCTACTATTAACTTGTGGCCAGTTGGCTACTATAAAGCAAATGATATGGTTTCATTTTATTTAATGAGCCTCACCCTGCCAAAAAAGAAGAGGAAAAAAAAAAATCCCATTTATCCCATTCTACGATCGACCACATAAAAATTAAAAATTTCTCCTTTAATCAAGTTAAATCACATAACCATGCCAACCCACCTTTAGTATGGAAGAGCTAGGACATATAATTAGGTTATTAGGTTAAATTTTGGGGAGGTGTGATTGATTTCCTCAAATCGTTCCTACGTACCGTCCTGAACCCACTATATTGCCATCTTATTACGGCCAAATTGGCACAAGCATGCAGTTCTGAATCCTAGACCCATTTCCAATTCTCATTTGGGGTCTCATAGAGGCATGGTTTTAGGGTTTTAGCATCTGCAACTAAGACGGGAAGAAAAAGAGGCCCCAATCAATATATTTCAATAAATGCTCATAATTAACTTGTTAGATAAAAATATTAAAACAAGCAAAAAAAAAAAAAAATTAATAGCACAAGATCTTGAAATGTTTTTTCATGCTTTAGGCATGAGTTATAGGTAGTTAGAGAATAGAAGTCGAATGAGAGGCCTATCCAAGTGCAGAGCTTGCACAGTTCGTGTGAAAATAATGACTTCTATAAAATTAATTTAGAGGAGGGGAGAAAGGAAACCTAATTCACTAAATGGACATGGTTAATTGGTGATCATTTTCTGATATTATCAATCATAGCATCTTCTATATATATCATATCATATATCAAATAGAGTGGGGGCATTTTTTTTTGTTTTGTTTTTTTTTTTTTTTTTTTAATTTGAAGTTCACTTGTATTTTATTGGAATTGAGAGAATAACCCAGATTATTATTATTTTTTTTTTAAAAAATTTTCCCTACATGTGTAGTGGTCATATAGTTCTAATAGTGATGTTGCAATGGTTATAAATCGATTTCAATGGGTTTGTAATGTGATTCTATTTTTGGTCGTGCCCCGTTGGGGAGATTGCAAGATCAAATCCTGCTTTTTTTTTTTTTTTTTTTTTGACCTAGCTAGTTGGAAGACAAAACCCCATTTATATCATTTAGTTGGTTTTGCACCTTTGGTCTGACGATGGGATTACCAATTAGGGTAAATATCTAAATATGCCTCATAAAAAGAATTATATCCAAAAACCCCATAACATTATTTGTCTATCTAAAAAACAAATAAAGTTATAATATATTCAATAAACCTAACACCCTAACTTCCATCCAACTCCATTAAAATTATACAGCTTTTGGACCGACATACCTTTTTTATAATTGTTTGTTTATTCATTTTTTTTTCTTTTTTGTGATAAATGACAAATAATCCATTTATTAGATAAACAAGATGATAATACAATTTTTGAATAATTATTTTTATATTTTAATAAAAAAAATGTAAAAGTGTATTTTAGTTAGGAAAATTCATCACTCAAATGGAGTTGGATAGAAGTTAAGTTATTGGGTTATTTGGATATAGTTTAACCCTACTTGGGTTTTTTCAATATGAGAATTATTTTATGGGGTTTTTGGATATAATTCTTTTTATGAGAGATATTTTGGATGTTCACCCTAAATTATTAATTGGATAAGATGGAAAAAGCAGTCACTTTGGTTTAAAATCTATACTCATATGGAGCAAGAAAATTATGGACTTGAAGGTGGTAGAGATGTTCTAGGATTAGGTAGAGATGTTCTAGGCTTAGTTTGGATTTCAAAAGCTAAAGGGAAAGAAAAGAAAAATATTTGAAATTGTTAATTGGGTAGAATTCTGTCTATTTATTTATTTTTTGCCAATGGGAGGGCATCCAAATCTTCAACTATTAATCCTTTGGGACATAGGTAAGGTTGTCGCCCATCCTGCATTAGTATCAACAAATGCCAGAATAAATCCAACCTGTTTTTTAGTCTACGGAGGTATTCAATGATTTTTGGTTGGTTGTTTTTTCGTCGAATATTTATATAAAAGGGTTAGGCAGGGACCAGACTTGAGCTTAAGGTTTGTCAAAGTTAACAAATTGCAAAAATTAGTTCAACTCAGCTTAAATGCGACATATTAGGGTGGTGCTGCCTCTTTTTGGTCTTTTTTATAGACATCCTATCTATTAGCTGACAAGGGTAGCACAGATTGTAAAAGATCACGCCATCACGGTTTATTAACGGGATGTCCCGAGTTCAAAGTCTCCATTTCTTTACTATCCGTATTGGATGCATGAACAAGCGGGTGATTTGTGTAATACGGGAGATTCGTTTGGACCCAAACCTTGGCAAGAGGAGGCATGAGATACCCTTTGTTTGACAATAATAAAAAAAAACGATATGAAAAATGCTAAACTCATAGTCATAGAGAATTGGAGGTAGTGATCGAATTGCTTGCAATCTCATCCATTTCATTGTAACATCTTTTTCCCCCTTTCTTTTTATTTATTTTATTTTATTTTATTTCAGACGAAGGTAACGTGCAAGGCATAATCAGGAATTCATTTTAGTTTTTAAATTCATGAAATTTAAATTCTTTTAATAAGTCAAATATCCTGTTCTTCTAACTCTGTAATTCCAAATTTGATTTTTGGGACTTCAAATTTGGATTCAACTATATGTTAAGGAATACTGATCTATTAGAATTGACAGTCAGAGCTTTACTTGTTTAGATTCGTATGGTAGTTGGCCGGATTTGGATTATTTTTATTTTTATTCCATTTCATCTATATTGTCCAAGATAAAGGTATGCGACACATGCCCTAACATCCATAGTATAAATATGTAAAATAATCATAAAATTTATATACATACTCCATTAGTAATATATGGAACGGAAAAATAATGTGTTATATATATATATATATATATATATAGTTGATTTGAGATTAAGAACTGTTTTATTAATAAATGTCTAGAAATGAGCGATTGTCATTGATTAAAAAATATAAGTCATGAATTGAATAATAATCCGTCCTCGGATCAATTTGATTTTTGGCATGCCTAACAAGATTATCTAATTGAACAGTTGATTTAGCAAAATATGAGTCATAAGTAGAGTTTTGGAGGTAACCTTATGCAAAGTTGCGTTAAATTAACCTCCAAAGAAAGAGACTGTATAGTGGAAACATGCTATAAATATAGATCTAATCAAACAATTGATGATAGAGAGAGATGCGATGTGTTATATACGCAAACACACACACTAATACATGGGTTAGGATTGGGCTTGACAACATTTTGGTACAAAATTTTTTACAACAAATTTATGCATTTGATTATTTCCAATCCATTGGTAAAAAAATTATTTAATAATTATCTCCATGTCAGTTTATTTGGAGACTGTTGGGAGAGAAATGGTTAGTATAAAAATATTGTAGAAAATAAGGAACAAAAATGTTGTCCATTGATCTGACCCTAAATATAATTTCTATTTCAGGTTTAAATTGAATATGATGCATAAAAAATAAAAATAAAAAGACTATATCTAATCTTCGACTACATCTAATCATCCAATCCACAACAAAACCCTAACAAATTGCTTATAAAGTTTGAAGATTATAAACAGAAAAATGAAAATTAGATCCTAATTGTACAAGTTGAAGATAAACAAGGTGTCATTGATGGTAATAGTAATGAAATTAACTCAGTCGTGTTTTTGTTAAAAGTATTTTAACATATGAATAATATGAAATATGTTAAATACGCGAACTATAAAATTAGGACTAAAATACAAACTTTTTTGTTATATTTGAAATTTGTAGGTCAAAAAGATTTTTAATTTATATTTTATTTATTTATTAAGAAACGATATATATGAAAAATCTAAGAGTCGCAATTGGCCAAATCCGCAAGGACTTGGACCTTTACACAATCAAGGATTTCTTATAATCAAATAACAACGTTATCTACATATCTTGCATTCTTAACAAGGTCATGAGTTACTTTATTACTTGTTCGATTGACATGTGAGAAAGAGATTGAGGTGAAAAAATTATCTATCTCAAGCTTTGTGTCCTCAATAAGCAAGCCAATCGAAGCCAAAGATATTTCCCTTGCATTCAACGCATTAACAACCTCCGTGTTATCACCCTCCAAAATTATTGCCCTTAGGTCCAAATCCTTAATAAAGCCCAGCGCAAAACGCATACCCATCGCTTCAATGTGTAAAGGAGTGAAAGCCCCATCCACTCTTTTAGATGTTGCTGCTATGATATTCTTGCCATCATCCCTGGCCCTAATCTCGATGCTCGCACAGTTTATGTCCTCAAAAATTGCCCCATCCACATTAATCTTATAAATTCCAATTTCCGGTTTACACCACTGAGCAAGACTTTTAACTGAAGTGTGCACTTCCTTTTCATGAGCATTAACATACTCTTGTAAGATATAGTGAGTAGATTGAACCAGATGTTGAGGAGCCTTTATCACACCTTCAAATAGGAACTGATTTCTATTATACCAAATGATCCACAAAGTTGTCATAATCAATGCTAGATTCTCTTCTCCCAAACTGTGATGTAATTTCCAAAGCCATGCACAAAGATCAACTGTAGTGGAGGCACACACACGAAGACTAAACTGACTACAAAACCACACCAAATCAGCCCATTTGTAATCCTTCAAACAATGAAGAACTGTTTCATCGCCCATACCATAAAGCTCACACCTTACATCTAAGGGAATTTTCCATTTTGCAAGATTTACTTTTGTTGGGAGAATATTTTTGCAAGCATGCCAAACAAAATGCTTCACTTTTTCCAGGACAAGTTGCTTCCAGATTAACCCATTTATGGAATCACCTCAACTGAAGGACGAACTTTCACCCGCCCGACTACTTTGGGAGCACCGTATATGTTTCATTTCAAGATGATATACACTCTTGACTGAGAAATATTCCTTTGGATGGTAATGCCAGGTCTAAGAGTCCGAAGGAAGTCTATAACTTAATGGGATTTGGTAGATAACGGTAGCCTCATGAGGGAAGAAGACTTGCTCTACAAGATCTCGTTTCCATACCTTTAAATTTTGATCAATTAACTCACAAACCAGAGCTTCTTTATGTAGAATTTTTTTGGGGGAAACCACCTTAAATGTCAATGTGTAGGCAACCATTTATCCTTCTAAATACGCACTAGTCACCCATCGCCTAATTCTCCAACGTACTCTTCGTCCTAGTAGGTTTTTGGACTCCCAAATACTTCTCCATGTGAAACTAGGATTACTTCTCAATTGAGTCTCAAGGAAACTTTCCTTTGGAAAATATTTAGCCTTAAGCATTCTAGTCGCCAAAGAACTATTATTAGTGAGAATGCGCCAACCCTACTAGGCAAGCAAAGCTTTATTAAACACTACAAGATCACGAAACCCAAGACTGCCCTTACTTTTTTATTCACAAAGTGCATCCCACCGAAACCAATGAATCCTTTTTTCACCATTCTTCTGCCCCCACTAGAAATTGCTAACCATAGAATTTAACTCATTGCAATGAGAGACAGGTAGTTTGAAACAACTCATAACATATGTAGGGATTGCCTGAGCTATTGCCTTGATTAAAACTGCTTTATTTGCCTTAGATAGCAATTTTTCTTTCTACCCTTGAAGTCGATTCCACAATCTCTCCTTAATATAGCTAAAAATCTCCCTCTTTGATTTTCCAATCATTGCATGCAAGCCCAAATATTTACCATGGTGATTATCAATGTAGATATTTAATACACTATGAACCAACTCCTTTTGTCGGGGTCTAGTATTTTGATTGAAGAAGATTGACAATTTCTCCATATTAATTTGTTGTCCAGACACTTCCTCATATTGCCTCAAAATATCTCTAATTTTCAACATCTCATCCAGTACCGTTGCCTTACTAAATAGTAAACTATCATCAGCAAAAAATAGATGGGAAATACTTGGGCTGTGTCGACATATAGAAATGCTAGTCAACGCTTTCTCTTGCTCTATCTTGTATAACAAAGCTGATAACCCTTTCGCAACCAAAAGAAAAAGATAAGGAGAGAGAGGATCACCTTGATGAAGACCCCTCGAGGGGCAAGAGTAACCACATTGCTTCCCATTGAAAACAACTGAATAATTGAATAAAAAGAAAAAGAAAACAACCGAATAAGAAACAGATGTAACACATGACATTATAAGTTGAATCCATTTCTTATCAAAGCCCATTTTTTCCCTGATTTTCTCCAAGAAACTCCATTCAATTCTGTCATAAGCTTTACTCATGTCAAGTTTAAGAGCAACAAATTGGGCCTAGGCCACATAACTCTCTAACTTTAAGGCCCGAGTTGGCCCTAATATGAACTATTATAGAAATCCAAGCCAAGCTGCCAAGCTCTCAAGCTCTCTACATCATTACTGTTATTGTTCTAGCACTACCCAAAGAAAAATGCTAACGATACCACATAATTTGGTCCTCACCTTTTATCAATTGACTTGGTAATGACAAATAAATAAATAAATAAAAGAAAAAAGGAGAAGAAGAAGAGAAAATCGAAGCCTTTGTCAACTTGAAATTGATAATAAAGGGTGGTATTATACGAATAGCACTTCGTGCAGCATCCAACCTACATCAGTAAAAAAACAAATCTATTGGATAAATTAAAGGAGTTTTGGTCTATACACATAATATCACATAAGGTACTGTATTTTGGTGTTACAAATAAGATGCTATTTATAGCATTTCCCGAAAATAAATTGTGACACTCAAGCCAACTAATAAATAATCTTGGTAAATCTATCCATTTTAACTAAAGGCATTTATAAAAATCGTAAGATGGGATGAGTTGTTTACAGCTTGTAACCTTATGATTCAATGACCTTTCTCCCCTGTCTCTTTGTTAGGAGAGGAAACGGATTCGAGTTTCAAAGTCCAATAAGATTAATTAGGGGATAGTAAAGTCTTGTGTGTGTGTGTGTATATGGGTTAGGACTTAGAATGTTAGAATAAGGGGACACACAAAAAAAAAAAAATAATTAATTAATTAAAAATAAAAAATTAATGAGGTCATTGGATCTTACGAAATCTAATGACTTAAGGTTTGTGTAAATTGAGTGCAAAAATCATCCCTAATCTTGACCCCAATAATTGCCACCCAAGGTGGAGGAGCTCTGTCTTCCTTTCACTCATATTTCGTCACTTGTCCAACTAAATAAGAAAAATTGATTGTGTGTATATATTCCCATGTTTACATAATTATTTAATTAATTGTAAGCACATTTTTAATAAGTTCATATTTGTGTGTTATATGTTTATGTTAACATGAATATGTGTTCACGTATCCATATCTACACATCTGTTTGTTCATATTTTTAATTTATATTTATAACACGTGACAAAAAATGAATAGAAACGAAAAGGACCCAGCAAGAAATATCAAGAGACATATGGAGTGCAAAAATTACTTCATACATTCTTTCATTATACTTGACCTATATATATATATATATAGATAATATATGTTAATATAACATATATCAGTACTCGTATTAAGAGCTATATTTCGTGAATTAATGAGTTACGAAATATATTAAATCAATAAATGAGGTATAATTTTTGATACATTATATTAATAAAACTTATATCAATACGCACTTGCTTGATTGGAGACCTTTAAATCTATTTATTTTTATTAAAGGTGAGCTGTGTGCCTAATGTGAACATGACATCCATGGTTGGGACAAAGTGAGGACAGGAAATATGAGGGGGGAAATTGAGAGAAGGGGTGTGTGAACGTGACATTATTTTTCCAAATCTCAGTTCAATTTTTTGTTATATGATGTGTTATTAATCTTGCGTTTATTGCACCATGCAAGACCTACACAAAATGTAAATCCGTGTGGAGTCACTCGTATGCCTGGCGACAGAGATTCGGGAAAGGGACCCTCATGGTGGGCCCTACACGTCACGTCCAATCACCATCACCGACGAGATTCCCACAGCATGTGGTGACAAACGGACCATTATTCCTCATCTCTCTCGACACGTGGAAGCTTATCGTGCTTCCATGTCAAGATAATGTGAACAACGTACGGCAGTAGATCAGCAGCAAAGTTGTCGTGGAGCTGTCACGTTAGCGTGTGTGCAGACGGGGAGAGAGTACAAATCTCAGCGGTTTTTGGTGGAGTTAAGTTTTACCGCTGGCGCATGTTAGCAACTCATGTATTGTGATGGGTTTGTCCTAATTTTCGAATGTTCCGCCCACTTTCAAATCCAACTTTTTTTTTTTTTTTTTTCAATTGAGATGGCCAATTTTCAATCATAGACAGTTTATATTTTTAAAATTTTTTTTTAATGTAAATGTATTTTTCTCTTTAAGGTTTATCCAAATTATTACCTAAATTCTACGCATCTAATGATTCACTAATCAAGGAAAAAGTAGAGAGAGAAAAAAAATGCTACTCTATTCTGGCTTGCTCCGTCGTCATTTTTTTTGTATTTTTTTTTTTTGTTGAAACGACGACAAATATGTTCTCTTAGGTAAGAATTAGTTATTAGTACATCAAAGTAACGAAATCCAATAGTTGGTTTTTTTAACCATTTTTCAAAATTTACTTGGAAAATGATCTATCTAAATATAATAATCATTTATACTATTATATAAAGCTAATTCTTTTTGTTGTTGGCATGTACTTGAATTTACAAAAAAACTCTTTTTTAACTATCCAACTTTTAAGAAGACTTAAGAGTAATATAATAACTATGGAAAATTACAATTAATTATTTATTCTTAATTGGGCACGGATTCTTACTACCCCACTCTCTTAAGATCTCTTCCCGATTCTCTCTCTTAAAAATTGATATGATATTTTAAAATTTGAAAGTTGATAGTTATCAAAATTAAAATTTAACTAAATCCCAAATTAATCTCCTGAATGTATGTTGCACATGCATCATGTGTGCCCGATGGCTAGTTCAATATATAAACAAGATTAGCAGTATGGTTTGTTGCCTTGTTAACTTGACGAAATTCGTGCTTGAAAGATAAAAATTTAAAAATTTAACACATTATTATTATTATCATCATATATATAGGATGATAATCAGGTAAGTATGTGCTGATATAACTTATATCAACACTCGCATTAAGGGTTGTATCTTGTGTATTAGTGAGTTAAGGGGTATATTAGACTAATGTAAGGGATACGACCACCAATGCATGTTATTGATATAACTTATACTAATACATGCTGATGGAAACATAACTGTATATATATATATATATATATAATTGGATTGAGATTTAAGATTGAACGCAATAAAATTTGATTGTGCTCCCAAGTAAAGTCCCAAATTGAAAGGCAAGGTTGGTCAACCTAACAAAAAGAAAAAAAATTAAATACTATGAAAAAAAAGAGGGCATATAAATCCTCATCTAGTTGAATTTCCAATTTTAATTTAGTAGTGATACTAAAATTTGGTCCCATGCATCAATTTAGTTAGGTACACAACCGCAACACAAACAACATTGATTTAATGTGAGTTTAACGAAAAGTAGCATTAGTTGTTAGTAGTTAGTATTAAAAGCTTAGGGCTCACCATTATCTTTTGATTAGTCAGAGCTTTTTGCCAAGACAGAGAAGTTTCGATAAGGAAAGGTGGGTATTGATTAGAAAGTCATTTTGCATACTTTAAAAAAAGGTAATTAAGTAGTTTGCCACTTAGTGTCTACGTACAATCCTAAGATGAATACCTGATTAATCCTTGTAACAATTTTTAAAAAGGTTTTGGGAATTTTGAAAATAATTTTGAGATGATTTCCAATGTTTGACTATTTGAGTATTTTTGGAAACTATCGAAATATATTTTGGAGACATAAAAATCAGGTAGTGTTAAGTCCCCCTCCCCTTTTTTTTTCCTCTACAAATCTCTTTGGCCTTGTGAAAAAACTAGACATAAACATATATATTGCTAATCAACTATTAGTTGATTCATTTAAAAAAAAAACCCAAATAACATTAACGGAATGAATCCAATTGATCTAGTTTTCAATAATCCCAAACAGGCCTAAAGGGGCACTAGTTATAGCGTAATTTGACGTACGTAAAGTTGGGTTAAAAATCTTCCCAACTCAAATTCCTATGGAAAAAGATAATTATAAATTTCCCACAATTAATACGCGTGCGGTTATTAATTTCTTGCAAGAATAAAATTAAATGAAGAAAAAGATGATTTAATTGCAATAGCCATGGGGTAATTTTTGTCCCTGTCAAGAGTGGTCCGGGGCCACATTAAGAAAGACAACCACAGGACAATCCCCCTTAAAAGACCCCATATGAGGTAGGGTTGGGGTCATTGGGCGTGGAGTGAAGGCTAAGCAAATGGAGGTGGGAGAAAAGACTTCAATACATTGATGATGGGCGTGTCAATTAAAATTTTTTCAATTGGTAGGCCAAGGCCAAGTTGTAAAGTTGTTGGAGAGGAGCTAGCTCCAAGGAAGATGGGCTTGATGTTGATGTCCTTGTCAATGTTTGTTTCATCTATAACTGTTTCTATCTGTTCTATTCATGTCCATTTGTAGGCCAAAATGTCTGGTTAAAGGGTCTCTTTCTAGATGCTCTGGAATCGTTAGCACATTCTTTAGAATGTCTGCAATGTCTATGGAATGACCATTTTTTTTCCCATACAGAGAGAGAGAGAAAAGGGCTTTTGTCATAATGAATAATAAGAATGGCTGGGATTGTACTTGTTTTCACGCCAAGTTCTTTCTGATCTCTATTCATTTCGTGTAGAAAAAAAAATATGAGTTCACAAATCTCAACGGATGAATTGATCATTGAATAAACAGGGTGGATAGGAAGACATGTGGATACAATGAATAATATGCATGAGTGGTGTTTAGGAAGAAGTTTCTCCACACCGGCGTATTGTTTGATCTCATAATGTAGGTTTAGAATAAAGCTTCTATTTTTTCTTTTCTTTTTTTTATTTTCAATACCAACCCTACAGCCTAATTCACAGGTTCCACCCCTCCGTCCCCCCAAACATAGGTTCTTTTTTAGATAGTGGGGTCAAATTTTGAAATCCAAACTTCTCTCGTTACTCGAGAGAAAGATACCACATTAACTACAAAGTTGGTGATAATAATCATATTATAGTTTTGAATTCACTGTATTTGTTATAAGGGTATTTTAAAACACAAGGAAAAAAAAGAAAAAAAAAAAGGCAAATGATTTTTTTTTAATTGAATTTTGGGGCACAAATTCTCCTCTCGTTTGGAATATTAGAATCCTTTAACAAAGATAAAGTCATCCCCAAAAAACAAGACTTGATGAACATAAAAATGGCATCATGTCTAGAATTAATTCAGCAAGAAGGGTATCTATCCAACTTCATGCAAAGGAAAAGACTCATTTTACCATATGGAAAACAATACTGAGTTGTATTTTCATTGACGTCAGTAGTGTCCACACAATACATCTGTAAGATAGGTGCAAGGTCTCTTTCAAGTACCTAATTTTTGGAAAAAGATTGAGAGGAAGTTTGTGTAGTTCTTCTTCTTGTTCTTTTGGCTTCCATAACAGATAATGTTGCAATTTTAATACACTTCAATTTAGTCTCAGCAATTCATTATAAGTAGGGCAATATCTACCACTAGAGAAACAGCAGCAGCAACAACAAAATAATGCAACTCTTCTGGCCTTTTTAATGCCCTCCCAGGCCAGGCCACATCAATGCTACTTAGAACACAGTGCGTACACCAACTCATAAAAAACTCAGGTTGGGTATTCTATTTTAGCCATTCAATTTTTTCAGTTGAATTCTTTGAACAGTAGCAAAATTTTTGACTATACTCTCAACAAGGAAAATATATATAGATATATACATACACATACTAACTTAAAAAAAAAAAAAAAAAAAAAAATTATCGGCCCTCAAAAAAACTTGCCCGATGATCGGTCTTGATCAATTTAATGACACTTAATAATGATGATGACAACTCCGAAGACCAGCATTGTTGCCACTCTATCTTCAAGATACTTGAGAGTTCACTTGAATTTTCTCATCTATGAGTGGCAACCTTTCGCATATATAATTAATGTATATAGTTCCAGTTAACTATGGTGATGTTAGGCAAAACCATAACCCAAAACTAGGTTAATTGACTTTTGAGTTTTTTAACCTAAAATGAAGTTGAAGACAATAATCCTCAACTTGTCTTCGACCGGCCTCTTCTTAAAAGAAACTTTGAGTGTTTTTCAACAGGGTGCAACATCGGATACTTCGGCCTTTTTGGTTATGTTAGGCTTGATTAGAGTATGGCCTGCTCGTTTCATGGCATAACTCGGATTCTTCTTTTCTAATATTGCCTCAAATTTTAGGATTCACGTCCAAAACTTGACCGACCGAGGTCGTAATCAGCTGCCGAATATTTTGGCGTTTTCATTCAACCCATTGTATTATCAAGTTAACTTGTTCTTTGCCTTCCCGTCACTATCACCTAACCTGGATAATTCCCTAAGCCAAAATTAGAATTTTGCTTAATCACCCCACTTATAGTATATTAGTATAAAGTCCATCCTTGGATAGTGACCCCAAAACTTGTTTTACTTGATCAACTTTTGCATTAATCAAATCCCTAATCTTACGTGGGTACATTTGTAATTGCACTCTTCCTTAACCTAAATATAGTGTTAGTGCTGTTTTTCCACATTTGTCCTCATTTTATGCCTACATTAACCAGGACCAAATCTTGTCCCCAGACCAAAAAATGGGGAACACACTCAACAACCAATGACAGAGAGAGTCTTTGGTTGACCATGGTTACTTTAACCTATCCTTTCAGTTAGTTAACCCTAGTTAGCCGAAGAGTTAGGACCTCGGACAAGATGAACTCTTAACTGTGGTTAGTGCATTTAGTTACTTTTGCCTTGATTTCAGAGAGATGCATGAAACTCGGGATATTTTGATAATTCACATTAAACACTGTTATTAATATTTTATTAAAGTAATTTTATAATTTTATACAAAATAACAAAATTCATGATTTTGAGGTCTATCTACTTGCTTCTATACCGCGTGGAAGACCCTCAATTTTTTCCATAGGGTGTTTCAACGACCAAAAAAAAAAAAGATAAATAAATAAATAAAATTTCTCTCTTTTATGACAATCCATAAAATCTGCTCTACCCTTAACCTTATTAATATCAATGAATGAGTATTAGTATTTTGGGTAAAATACAGATAACGCTCCTGAAGTATGAAGGGTTAGCAGATAGTTCCTTTTTATATTTTAATTTTGTCAATGTGCTTTCTTTATGTTTTAATTTTTGTTAATGTGCCCCACCGTCACTCGCAGTTGATGAAATTCAACGAAAATTAATTACGTGACTACGTACATGATACTGTTAACGGATCTATATTGTCCAAAATCATCAGAACCCTCGCTGGCGTCGTGGCCAGTTAGGTGGCTATTAAGGATTGGATTTTGTCTTCCAATTGAATTAGGGGTACATTGACAAAATTAAAACATAAGAAGCTGCTGGGGGGTTCTTTGCAATTTACCCTAATGTTTTTTTATAAACTTAAATCCGACATTGTTCACTTAACAAATTATCAATGTTAATGGAAAATTTTATTTGAACAAAAAATAAATAAATAAATTTCATCTGTATGTGGGATGGAGCGTGTGAAGACGCGGCAGAGGTGAGGGTGGGAACTCACAGTTGCCGTTTTTTCCGTATAGTTTAAGAGAAGAAAGAGTGCTTGTGGAAGTGTTTGGAGATGTGTAGAAGAAGGGGAAGTAAGAAGAAGGAGCAAAGACGGAAAGAAGATAATTTAAAGAGATATAACAAACCAAAAAACAAGGGATGTGTGAATCCACCTGAACAATTTCTTTTTGGCTCTGCTTTTGGATTTTTGCTACCAAAAAACATCGAAAACACTTTCAAAATTCCCTTCTTCCAAAGAAACCAATTCCGTTTTTTTATACCCCCACTTTTCTACCAAATCTCTCTCTCTCTCTTCACACTCCGGTCGGCAACCTCTCTCTCTCTCCTCTCTCCTCTCTCCTCTTATATCTCTCTGACACTTCACACACACACACACACTCCATATTTTCCTTTCTCTTTCTCTCCAAACACTCCCAGTTTTCTCATCCCTCACTAATCATTTTTCTCGAGAAGATTTTGTCCTTCTGTTGTTGATTCGAAGCTTCTGCTAAGCCTACTTTCCGAGATTCATTTCCCCGAGAGTACCTTTTTCTTGGAAAGTCTATTCTTTCTCTGTCAGAAATTCCGTGTTCGTATGTTAGAGATTTGTTCGCTTGGAGTTTGTGGTTTTGAAGGAAGAACTAACAAGTTGAAATCTATGGGAATTACGATTTTTTTTTACGCTATAAGGATGTAATGGAATGCTCCGAAAATTTTTGCTGAGAGAAAGGTATAATTTTTTATTTTATTTTATTTTAAAAATTTTGTTTTACCTCTGTTTGGTTGCTGAGAAAACTGAGGAAAGAAAAGAAAAATAAAAGACAAGAGAAAAGGAAATTTTGAATCATATGTTTTACGCTGCTTCTTTTTTTTTTTTCTTTTTTTTTTTTTTTTTCACATGAAAGTTTTTAAAGTGTTTCTGTATATTTTTTTTCTCTTTTATTTTGACCTCCACTGGTTTCTGAGAAAACTGAGGAAAAAGAAAGAAAATCGAAGAAAAAGGAAAATTTGAATCTCTTTTATGTTGTTTTGGTTTTGAAGAAAATGAGAAACTCAACTCGGTTCTAAGCTAAATACTTGTGTTTGGGCTAGGATGACTAGAGGTTTTTTGTATTCAAGTAAAATGGAAAATGTAAGATCCAGTATTTATTTTATTTTCTTTTGTTTTCCTAAGATTTTCTCAGAAATCAAACAGGGCATTGTTATGATTTTTTCACCTGAAATTTGTAATGTTATTATGCTTACAGAGACGCATAGACTGAGAAGAATTCAATAAGTGAAGTGAGATCTTTTATGCTGAGAAAGCTTTAATTGTAAATGATTACACTTATGGATCCTGCGAGAGACCCAATTAAGGAAGTGGAGAAGTGCTTGGATTCTCAATTATGGCATGCCTGCGCCGGAGGGATGGTGCAGATGCCGGCCATTAACTCGAAGGTGTTCTACTTTCCTCAGGGCCATGCCGAGCATGCCCAAGGGAACGTGGAATTTGGGAATTTCTCGAAAATTCCATCTCTCATCCCCTGTAGAGTATCTGCCATCAAATTCATGGCGGATCCTGATACGGATGAGGTTTATGCCAAAATAAGGCTGATTCCTTCGAGAAATTACGATTGTGATGTCGAAGAAGATGGGTTTGTTGGAAATAATGGAATTGAGGGCCAAGAAAAGCCTGCGTCTTTTGCTAAGACCTTGACGCAGTCTGATGCCAATAATGGTGGAGGGTTCTCCGTGCCCCGTTATTGTGCAGAGACTATTTTTCCACGGCTGGATTATACGGCTGAACCTCCGGTTCAAACCATCCTTGCAAAGGATGTACATGGTGAGATTTGGAAGTTCCGGCATATTTATAGAGGAACCCCACGCCGCCATCTTTTAACGACGGGATGGAGCAATTTTGTTAACCAGAAGAAACTTGTTGCGGGGGATTCGATTGTGTTCTTGAGAGCGGAAAATGGGGATCTTTGCGTGGGAATTCGACGGGCCAAGAGGGGAATTGGTGGTGGAGTTGAGTCCCCATGTGGATGGAACCCAACAGCTGGAAACGGTGTTTCTCCATATGGTGGGTATTCTATTTTCGCGAGGGAAGATGAGAATAAACTAATGAAAACAAATTTCTCTGGGGATTTGAGGGGAAGGGGAAAGGTGAGGGCCGAATCTGTTACTGAAGCTGCGACCCTTGCTGCCAATGGGCAACCCTTTGAGGTTGTTTACTACCCACGTGCAAGCACTCCGGAGTTTTGTGTGAAGGCCTCGGCTGTGAAAGCTGCAATGCGAATCCAGTGGTGCTCTGGGATGAGGTTCAAAATGCCTTTCGAAACAGAGGATTCGTCTCGGATAAGCTGGTTCATGGGAACTATATCTTCTGTTCAGGTTGCAGATCCCATCCATTGGCCTAATTCTCCATGGCGGCTTCTCCAGGTATGTTACATCCTGATTTGTATCTTATGATTTCTGCAAATTGTCAATGATTAAGGTGCTTTATTCCCTCTTCTCAATTAGATTGAAACAAGTTCTGGGTTTACTCTCTTTCTTCCTTTCTGTGTCAATGTTGTCTACAACCACTTAATCATTGCGAGCCTATCAAAAACCAATCTCATGTTGTTGAATACAGACATATTTCTTTACTAATCAAATAAAATCTGTAGTAAATCTTGTTAATCGAACAAAATGCACGAGAAGTATGTTAAAAACTTGTGAAATTGAATGGACCTGCTGATTCATAGTTGTAATCCCACATGGGACCTGTGCATGTTTGAATAAACTATTGTATGGGTCCTTCCTAGTGGGCCTTCTAGGCTCAAATCAGTTCATTTGAACATTCCTTGTCCTTGACATCTTTGCTGAAAATCATGTTTTGCAGGTTACATGGGATGAGCCAGATTTACTCCAGAATGTGAAGCAAGTTAGCCCATGGTTGGTTGAATTAGTGTCAAACATGCCCGCCATCCATCTCTCCCCCTTCTCACCACCAAGAAAGAAGATGCGGCTTCCACAGCACTCAGATTTCCCCTTAGTCGGCCAACTTCCAATGCCGACATTTACCGGCAACCCCCTAAGGCCCAGCAGCCCCTTGTGTTGTATATCTGACAACATCTCTGCAGGCATACAGGGAGCCAGGCATGCTCAATTTGGACTATCATCATCAGATCTCCACTTCAATAAACTGCAGACGGGTCTGTTTCCGGTTGGTTTTCAGCATCTTGATTATGCTGCCCCACCTTCTAGAATCCCCAGTAATAATTTCATGGGGAACTCTGGAAACAATGAGAATATATCTTGTTTGCTCTCAATGGGAAAACCCCCCCAGAGTTTGAGGAAAAACGAGATGAAGGACACCCATGTTCGTACTCTTTGGTCAACCCATCCTCACCGAGGAGCAGATCTCTCAAAGCTCCTCTGGTGATACAGTTGGAAACAGTTCATCAGATGGGAATCCAGAAAAAACAGCAAATTTCTCTGATGGCTCTGGATCTGGGTTTCAGCAGAATGGTCCGGTGGAAAACTCTTCAGATGAAGGGTTTCCTTGGTACAAAGATCATCTGAAAACCGAGCTTGGCTTAGAGACTGGCCACTGCAAGGTTTTCATGGAGTCCGAGGATGTGGGTCGAACTCTTGACCTGTCAGTCCTTGGCTCATACGAAGAGCTATACAGAAAGCTCGCTAACATGTTTGGTGTTGAAGGATCACATATATTGAGCAATGTGCTTTACCAGGACACAGCAGGTGCTGTCAAGCACACTGGAGAAGAACCCTTCAGGTAAATTTCATATATCTTTCTCCTTGTTTTATTCTCTCTTCTAATCCTTTTTAATTTGGCATTACGAGATATTAACAGCATTTTTTAATTTTTGGCAGTGAGTTTTTGAAGAAAGCAAGAAGGCTAACAATTCTAATGGATTCGAGCAGTGACAACATTGGAGTGTAGAGAATGACTAACTTTCATTAAATGTACAGTTGAATTGCTTAATCCTTTGTTTCGATTCTCACTTTTTCCTTATAATGTTTTTGGAAGTTGTGGGAGAAGTCCACTTCATCCAATTTTGGGATAATGTAGGTCAAGGTTTTGTGGTTCAATTTTTCTAGAGAAACAGATTCTATTTTGTTTGGTCATGGCAAATTCCATGCTGCAAATTTGTTGGTCTTATTTTGTAGTTTCTTACGAAATCCTACAAATACAAATAGGGGCACTCTTTTTGCAGGTCACGGATTTATGGGGTTTCAGTTTGCTGAAAATATATTAAACTCTTCTAATGAGAGGGGCTTGTTAAGCACACATGCTTAGGGGTTTAAACCAATGGTGGATTTTTATCCTCACAATCTAAAATTCAGAGGAATTGAAGGAACTGTCCTCCATTCTGTTATTTTGCTTGCAAAGAGAATGTAGCCTCAGTTGCTTCTTTGCATTGGAAAAAGAATGTCTATTTAGGCAGGGTTCTCTATCTTTGTGATACTTGTCCTAGCAAAAACAAAAAACAAAAATAAAAACCCTATACTTGGTACAACCTCCAACAAACTTTACCAGATAAACCCTATAGGCATTTTCAGGATCGTTTTTCAAACAGCTCCCATTTCAATTCTCCAACATCTGCCTCCGAGCTACACAATTTATGTTTCCATGGCTGCATGGGTCCTATATTTTGAGGTGTAGCTTCAGTGTGTTGCTAATTCACAAGATCTCTGCATTATGGTCTTCAATTTCATTATTATGTCCCTTTAATCCTCAGTTTACTAGTCCTAAGCTAAATAAGACGTAGACTAGCTACAAAAACTCCGGAAGCGATTATTTTTATCACATGTCTGGATTTAAATAATAGAATAGATTTTTCCGTTTTTGTTTTTGTTTTGGTTTTTCTTCTAAAAAGAAAAAAGCCTCAAAGGGGTTGCGGATGTATGCTGCATTGTGGCATTCTATCTAGAACTCTGTGGGTTGATTCATTCCGAGTTACTTGTAAGATATTGCAAAGCGTGAGACCCGGACTATATTACAGAAAAACAGGGTGCAAAGATCTTGTGGACTTTCTGTTAAGATCATGACAGGATGGATCAACCAAGGTGGGTGTTAACACACTTTCTCCCTTTTTTTTTTTTTTTTTTTTTTTTTTTTTTTTGTGAGGAAAAAAACAAATAGAATCAGCTATAGTCAGAACCTTGCTAAGTTGCTAACCACGCGGGTAGGTATATGACAGGAACTGACAAATTTGAGGTCAAATTCCTTCACAATTATTATATATATACATACGTATGGCTGTTTAGGTCTTTTGATTGACACCTGAGAATTGAGTTGGCAAGACCCAAGGGGATGATTTTCATCAGTATGCAAACGTATTGCTGGAAAGAGAGAATATTTGACACACCACCTAACGATTTACATAAAATTAAAATGCATATGCGTGAATTTAACTTAAATAAAAGTAGCTGAAATGATCAACTCGAGCTGATATTTTGCAACTCGGATGAAACATCCACCCGAATTAGTTAATGTATAGGATATAATCCCAATGGATAACCGATTCCTAATAGAAAGTGAAAAAATTAATGGTGAGTTTGGATGAGCGATTTATAAAAAAGATTTGGGTTAAGATGAGATTTCAACTTCATTCACTGCCATCATAATTTAGTATTAAAATCTCATCTTAAATCTTTCTTACAAATCTCTCATCTAAACGCACTGTTATTGGTAACTAATTCGAAATAAGGGGTGAGAAGTCAAAAAATGTGGGATGTAAACTTCCACACCGGATGCATGCTCCTTTATTTTAATACTAATGAAACTTTTCAACTTTGAGCCCTAGGGTTGTGCCGGAAGTGTTGGGATGTTGGGGTGATTGGTCATTGGGATTTGAAATACTATAATCTATTGGCTTAAAATGTTGACTTAACCAGGTGGGTTTAAGGGGTTTGTCGGCCAATTGGGCTGAGCTTAGAAATTTGCCTTTGCCTGTGGCCTATTGGTGAGTGGCTTTTGGGATTTGGGATAGGGCAAACAATGATTCTGAGTCAGTGTACCATCCAACCCACCCACAAAAATAGAACTAAGATTCTTGGTTTTCTTTTTGGGTTAAGGTATAAGATAAAAGAAAATTACTAGAATTTTTTTTTAAATGATTTTTATTTGTAAGTATTTATAAGCTTCTATTTTTTTTTTATATATTATTATTGTTTAAAAATCTAAATGGAAGCAAAAAATTTTAGAATCGGGCTTGATTTACATCGAATCAATCTCTTACATTTCGTTTTCAAATTTTCATTGAATGACTATGAAATTTTAAATCTCATATGTAGACCATTAGACTTGGATAACTTTGGTAAATTGTACATTTTGTTAGGAGGTTTGCAATAAACTTTTGCCTGCATCAAGATGATGAAAACGATGGAAAACCTTTTATGTCCTATTAGTTTACTAAGTCTACTTGAACTTTATCAATTTATAAATGATACATTTACATGATTGTGTAGAGTTTCAAAGTTCTTTATCTTAAAAGATTGAAGGAAAAAAAACAAAAATGAAGGGGCACCAAAGTTTCATTTGTTGTTTTCATGATAATTTAAAATATGTTTTCAATCACTCGCAAAAGAAAACCGTGGAAGCAACAATATTTCTACCAACTCACATTTTTAACCGAAACAGGGTTGCAACCGATTCCCTTTTAAATAATTGTTGATAAATAAAATTTTATCGTTAGTGTACTAAAAATCGACTTAAAAAAGAGTAGCACCTCCCGTTATGCATGACGGTGGTTTTGAAATTTGTATTTTGATAACGATGGTCTTACTCACGGAAATTACGCGAATTGATATGATATTCCTAATGGCAAACCCAAACAAAAAAAATAAAAACAAAAAATTGCAATTCACTCAATACAAAAATAGTTGAAAAATTAGAAAACAAACAAAAATAAAAAATAAAGAACAAATTGTTATTTAGGGAAGGTGGACCTCAGCAGGACATAAAAGAACAAAGACAGACAGCAAAGATGACAAAAATCAGACAGGACACATTCTCCGTGCGTGGACGTGGGACCAATTATAATAATACAAGTGTCATTTTACAAAAACAAAAACAAAAACAAAAACGAAGGACACAGTTGTCACGTGAAGCCACGTCAACCAAGGCCACCATGTTGCGCCGTTTTGATGGTCGTGCTCCCCCGCGGTGATTGAATGCTTGCTGACTATATATGAAAACATACGCATATATATCCACCAATAATAAATTTTCGTGTGCTAATAATTGAGATTTGATTTCAATTCACTTCTCATCTCAAAGTACTTTTTCTTAGAATCGAAGCCCAAAAAATAAAAAATAAAAAATTCGTTTTCTCACAAATATCTATAGTTAAATTCAAAGATGAAAAAACAGGGCCGGTTCTGAGTTTTTTGAGGTTCTATGCAAACTCTTAAAATAGGGCCCTTGATACCCCCTTTTTTTTTTTTTTCCTAGTACCAACATAAAGTTTGTTTGCACATCCCAGTGATTTTAATTTATTAAGATTTTAAAAAAATATGAAAGGTTTTTAAAAAAATTAACCATGTAATCCACTAGAAAACATCATTTTGAATAACTTTGCATAATAAAGTTTTTTTAAAATCTTTTGTTTAAGTGGACTTTTTGGCCAAAAATTAAACATAGATGGTAAATTATAAAAAAAATTCCACTTAAATGAGAATTTTTTTGGAAAAACTTTATTCTACAAAGTTGTTCACAATGATGTTTTCTAGTGGATTACGTAACAAATTTTCATAAAAACTTTCTATATTTTTGGTAAAACATTGATAAATAAAAATTAGTGGGGTGTGCAAATAAAATGAAGGGGTTGCAATAACAGTTTTATTTGAAAAATAAATAAAAATTCAGCCTACTACAATGGTTAATCCCAAAATGGGGCCCTCATTTTTGAGCCAAAATGTGGGCCCTAGGCAGCCGCCTTGCCCGCTTGCCCCAGAACTGGCCCTGATGAAAGAAAAAGGTAAATAATCCGTAACCAAATGAAAAAAGAAAAAAGGGTAAATAAGTATTTTATATATTTACTTATTTGGTAAATAAGGTCAGCTCTTTCAAGATTCAGTTTTTTATTATGCAACTAATATCTTGAATATATGAATAAAGACACAACCTATTTTGCATCGATTACTACTTCACTAGCCAGTAATGGCATGGTAGCCTAATGCCATTTGTCTTGTTTTTTGAACAAGTGATTTTGGATTCATGTTTATAAAAAAACATTGAGGCCATGTTTGTTTAGTTAGAATGAAATGAAATCTGAAATGAAATCTCATTCTAATTCATTCCAAACAGCATGTTTGGATAAGGTCATTTGAATGGGAATGTAATTAAATAGTGTGTTTAGACAACTATTTTAAATCTTTTTTTCTTTATAAACTACTTCAAGCATGGAATCAGATTCCATTCTAGCTAAACAAATATCGCCTGATACCCGTTTGTTGTTATTATGAGAGGTTTAAGTGTATTGGTAGAATTCTGTTGATTGTTAGAAAATAAAAAAAATTTAAAAAAAAAAAAAAAAACATTTGCTTATTTAGTTTAAATGGACAGGTATTATACTTTGAGATTTCCTTATTTTATTTTATTTTATTTATTTATTTTTTTTTTACTTTGTAACTAAAATAAATTTATTCTTAATGTTCTATAAGCAACACGATTTGCCCCTAAAATTAGGAGTTAAAATTGCAAGATGTGGTAATGGGTTAATATTTAGAACTCTACCTCAAATTTTTTTTAAAAAAAAGAGAGATAAAGAGATACCAGATCGAGCACAAGGTCAGTGATAATAATAAAAACCTTTCAAGTCATATGAGGTATAGATACTTTAATTATAATTATTAAATTAAAATAGTGAAACATTCATGAGGCTCATATGAGGTATGGCTACTTTAATTATAATTATTAAATTAAAATAGTGAAACATTCATTAGGTCAAGATACCTCTGTTATAATATATATAGACACATATGGGGACAACGCGTTGGGTATGGGAGTTATTGCAGAGATCAATGCCTTGAATGAGAGAGCTAAGCTCCATATTTTTTAATTTAGTGATCAAGATCCAAGAATTCTATGGAAAATGTTCATGAAACCCAGTCAGAGTCAACATGAGAAACCGTATTTTCCAAGATGGGAAAACTCCAACCTGTTTTCCATTTCCGTCTAAATTTATTACTTGTGTGAATAGAATATTGCATGGTGCAGAAACTTAGAACATGGAAAAATGGGACTGATTGATTAGTTGTCTTCTTGGTTTAAGTCAACTTACAATTTCTTGCCAAACAAACATGGCTCCTCCAAAACCGCATCTGAGGCCTGAAATTAGAAGCCGGTTTAGGACCTAGGGAAGGGCGTGTGCTCATTGTGAGCTTCATCCTCATGTGAGTTGTAGTATCTTTTCAGTTAATCAAATTTGCTTTTTTTGGTAACCCATGAGGTAAACCTGTTTGGTACCTATGCCTGAAGAAGTAGAATGTCTAAGATCCGAACTTTTCTCAAGATGAGATCGATTAGCTTAGTTCTTTCATACATGAACCGATACCTATATTTGAAAATTAATGGGATTGAATGTTCGAATATCTTTTTTATTATTATTTTATTTTAAATACCAACACAAGTTTTCAAACATTTAACCTAACCAATCCCTTAAAATATAGGCAAAATCATTGCCTACTTTGCGTCAGCTAATATCTAAGATAAACTTGACTGATAGCAAACGTCAAAAAGGATTGAGAAATCAAACTTGGGACCTTTCGTTTCGTGAAACATAAGTTGTAGACTATAAGGCATGATTGACAAAATTTTCCTAGTTGTCAAACAAGTTTTAATTTTCCATTACAACCAAAGCTTTACTCAAATGACCACTGCATCAAATCAGGGGGCCTAGTGGTCCGGGGGTTGGACCAACATGCTTTTGTGCATGGATTCAAGTCATCGGATTTTTACTTTTGAGGTGGCGTATGTGTGTGCATCTTCTCATTGGTTGCGTTGAATGGTTAGGGGTTGTCACCCACCCTCAATCCTTTTTTGTTACCCCCCCCAAAAAAAAGGACAATTACTCAAATGATTTAGCGATTTCTCTATGAAATATGTAGATGCATGACAACTAAGAAAAGTTTATATGACTAGTTCATTTTTTCAGCCTAAAATACTAATAATTGGTAGCTAAGATCCATTTAGAGAATTTCAGAAATTAAGAAGGATACAAAGAATAGTATTTCTAGAAAAACTAAAAATAAAAAGCGATTAGAATCAGGTTTGGGCCTAAACGGGCTCAAGCAAACCCAAATGACTGAAACTGATTAGAATGACGAAAACGGGCCGAATTCATGGCCCAAGTGGTATGGGACGGGGTATGTTCCTGATTTCTGCCAAAATGCACGGAGAACTGTAAAACAGTTTTTGCTCCAATTACTATTTCATTGAGGTTCTGTTTGTTTTGATGTAATATGTTTTATGATGTAAAAGCTTTTTCATGTAAATCCAATTACAAGTAAGATTTCAGTTTCTAAGTACTTAACAGGAAAATGGTACATGTTGGAACTTCATCCACTATGGGCCGTTTGATTGTCCAAATGACAGTTCAATAATTATAGTGTACTTTAAGTAATATTAACGGCACTAATCCATCATAGTGAATGAGAATATTTAAAAAGTTGGAATCATCATCATAATTGTTGTTATAGGATCATTTTAAGAAATTTATGAAATATATCCATTTTGAATTTTCACTCTCATTTGTAATGATAACGTAACTATTGTTTTTTTTGAACTTTTCCATTCAAGCTAATAAATTTGTACCCTTAATTTTTATTTTTTTTAGTGGTGGATTTGTATAAAATATCCTATACTCAATTAATTTCTATTCAGATGATTAAATGGACCCTAATGCCCTATTTGGTTCTCGGATTTTATCAAGAAAAAAAATAAAATATAAGAAATTGTATTTTTCCTTATTTGGTTGCAATGGAAAATTGGAAAAAGAACAACTACAATAATTTTGGCTTGATATAATTTTATCGTTTCCTTTCATTTTCTTTCCTTCTCATATTTTTTTCCCTTACCTGTTTTTTTCCTTGGTAAAATCCAGGAACCAAGTAGAAGGTAAAAGTTCAATGATTCTCAACAAGTATAGTAGCTTTCTATTGTTTCTAAAGTATTTTTTCCTATATACTACTTACGGAAAAAATTGTCCAAGGTTGTTTTGAGTACATAGAATAAAGATTTAGAAAACACACTTGTAAGGAAAAGATGGCTTGATTCAACCCAAAAGGACATAAGGAATGCTCAATATTACGCGAGTAGATGTGATAAGAAAACACAAGTGTACTAGGGATTTAATAGAGGATGCAGCCTCGATAGATCTAAATGGTTGGAAAAAAAAAACAAACAAAACAAAACAAAACACATACAAAACCGATACCATATAGTCGACATGCAATTTATAGCAAAAAACACTGGCAATCCCAGAGCATGTAGAAATGTCAATAATTTAGGATATATTCTGATACATTGCCGTCTAACTGCATTAACGCAACAAGGAAAAGATTACCCATTGCTAATCTATTTTGATGCGATTATTATTATTTTCTTCATGAAGACTTGATTGCAAGTGTTTTTCAAACATTTTATTTGTGCTTGATTATCACAAAAGAGTTTCACATGGATATCCCATAAACCCATCTCCCCTGTAGAGTTTCTCAACCATTTACTGTCTAAAGAAAGTTGCAGCTAACAATTCTCTGTTGGATTGTCAATTGGAAAACTTTTTCTCCCCCATCAGGAGCTCACAGTTAGTTGTGTGGGTAACAGAAAGCATCCTGTTTTTTGGACCTATGATTCAAAATAAGGCATCTCCTAAACTATCATTTGGTCCCATAGATGCACCATATCATGCAATATAAGCATTAAAAAGAGGCAAACAACATCTAATTACTACAAAAATACACTGACGCATGAACTTTTATAACATGAATAAATCACTATCACCGCTAGGTACAAACTCAACCTTACCTCTGTCATGTGCTTCGGTAAAAAGACATACGCGTTGATTTTCAGGCTTTGGCATATAAAATAACCACATTTATCAACTCATCACAAAAGATGTGAAAATCTAATTCAATGCGATTATTTGTTTCATAAAAACTGGATTTGAGGTAAGGTGAATGGGTGCTTGATTATCACAAAAAGGTTTCATATGGATATCATATGAAACCAATCTCATGCTGGAAGTTTCCAAGCAACTAAGCTCACATGACATGTAAGACATAGTCCAATATCATGCTTCGACACTGGATTTAGCAACAACTCTTTACTTCCAATCTTTTAGTTCCTAAGATTCCTCCCAAAAATGTACAATAACCGGGGGTAAATCTTCTTTCCGAGGACAACTAGCCAAATATGCATCATTGTATATTCATACACATGAAAGCAGAGGCTTCTTTAAGGTAAACCTTGGTAATACTTGTGTAAACAATTAATGCATGGAGCTATAAAAATTCCAATTCTGACCAAGAAGTAATCCACACAACATTCAGATTACACACGATACAGAGCAAAATACCACAAACAGATAATTGGTCAAGTCAACAGTAGCATTTACATATTAAGAAGTGTATATTATGTATGACAGGGCATTAAATGGTCCATGGAGAGGAGAAATTTTGTAGCCAAGTACAATGCCATACATCTTTCTCAAGCAGATGCATTACCAAGGCCTTCTTCCCCTTCCAAATTGCCTTGCCATATCCCATCATACCATACCTGGAAAAGAAAAAAAAACACAACGTTACAACAAAATTTCGGTGCAATTCTAATCATCATTCATGCTAGAAAACCAGCATACTTTTCAGAATGAAATGCAAATTTTTTAACATAACAAATGGATTAAAAAAAATTTTATAAAAAATGTGCAAAAAGGTTCCATGCCGTCGGCCTTCCTGTTTGATATAAGCATTTGACCATATAATCATTATTAATGCATTAACTGCATCAAGGAAATCTTCAAAGCCAAAAGAAGCCTAGTGTGTAGGACAATAATTTTAATTTCCATGCCAATGGAAGTTGTGTAACACAGTTTTCACAGGCACACCACTAAATGAGATCATCACTTGCCACTATCCAGCAACATAAATCAATAAAGTAGAAAATCTTGTTCTAAAGTCAACTTGCTAAAGTAGTTGGCCAAAATAATTAAGCAACTCTACACAATCATTGTAGTCTTAATCCTCACAAACAAGTGCTCCATAAAAACCAGAAAATAACAAATTGCATTACACTTTCAAGTTATTGTGCATCTCTAAATCCAAAAATGTTTTAATGCTTCATCTAGCGAACTACTTCTAACTCAACAAATATAAATAATAAAACACAGCCAATCACGATTTTTCTCCACTTTAACAAAACTTTCTTCCTCCTAAGCAAATCAATGAGAGCAAGGAGGTAACTAACATCAAACTATGATAGATGCTCCTATCTAGGCAACAAGTTCCAAGAAAAACATGAATACAAGGGGAAAATATGATATCACCCATTTGCAAGTTGAACCGATCCACATACCTAGTGAGGTCAAGGACTTGTCCAACTGCTAAGACATTGCATTGACACAGAATAACCCTCTCCATCCCTCTCGAGACCAATCCGATAAAAGGGGCTCCATATGAGACCCTTTCTTAAAAAGGCTACAGCCCAAACTGCTCAAACCTATCCCTGGATTCCATGTCATCCCAACTCCCAGCATCAATGATCATCTGAGCCTTTGTAAAACAAAAGGCCCAGTAACGTTAGGTCCTTCAAACTGAAAATATATACAGTTCTCATAGAACATGGCAGGTTTGATGGATTTCTAGTAAGAGTTCTGGCCATTACTGCATGAAAATGTATGATTTTTATGTTTGCACCTTAAAAAAAATGAAGTCTATTCATTTGTTTCTTTCTGATGAATAGATGGAAGAGGAGGGAGGTTTGGGAGGGCAGGGTGTTTAAGAATTTCAGAAATTTGATTAAGATAAGTAGGTGTTTAGACTCTCTTTTCATTCTCATTTTGTAACTTTCTAATGCTAGTGCTTATAATTTAGTCACTTGTTTTGTGAATTTTATAAAGAAAATTTTCATTTTTTTTTTCCCATTCCAATTTGTGGTAAGTGTCCTGATCCTAAATAAAATAAGCAAACCATGATTCTACAATCATAACTACCAGCAGTAAATGCTATCCATGAAGGGAGTGAGTCTTCCATGTATCTGTGACATGGCCACGTGGTGTCATGGGCCAATAAGAGCCAAGCAAAATGGGATTGTGGGGCCAAAAAGTACTCTGAAAATCCCACTTTGCTTGGCTCTCATTGGCCCGTGACACCACATCAGCCATGTCAAAGTTACATGCTTTTCTCCCATAAGGTGACTGTTGCTTAGCAGTCCTCCTTCCCTCCCCGCACATACAAATAATTAAATCAAACACCCATACAGGCCATATTCATCTTTGTACTTCAAATTGAGCTAGTCGGCAGTGAAAATCACACCTAGATTTGCAGTCACTCAAGAGGCTTCATGATAAAATTCTAACCATAAGGACTGTTTGGTTACCACGAAAAGCTGTCGAAAACAAGTCTTAGCATTTTCTGTCTTCTCGTTCTCAAGAAATACAAACTCAACAATCTAACCAAAGTAATTACGCAAGACCCAGATGAGTTTATTTACTTCATTTTATTTTCTCCGCAGGAAAACAAGAACAGAAACATAGGTTTCAAAATCCCTCTTCTTGTATTTTCCTCCAGTTTCTCAGTAAACAATGAGAAGAGACAAACATTACTACATGATCTGCACATCCACCAATTTAATTTCTCTAAACAAACACGAAAAATCACATTTTTACGCAACCCCCAACCACATCTGTAAGAATGATAAATGAAAATCACGAGATACTTAAATGCAAACCCAAATCACAATCACAATCACAATCAATAATCAAACATAAGAAAATATAGTCGGATTTATATAGTTCTCAACGAAACCTAATCAACATTGGGAAAAATATAGCAAATTCAAAATGGGAAAGAGTAGAAATAGGAACCTAGTTGTAGTAGAGTTCGAGGCCCATGCCGTCGTGGATCTCGTAGTCCTTGAGGGTGATGTGGTCCTTGTAGACGTTGTACCACTTCTGGATCCTGATCTTATCAGCTCGCGTACCAGTCTGAGCCGCGACGAGCTTCTTGAGATCGCCGATGGTGTCGTCGTCGTTGCACTTCACCCTCACCTTCTTCCCCAGCCGGTCGTTCAACACCACCTCAATCATCTTCTCCTTCTTCGCTTCTGAAACTGAGAGAAACAGAGTTATTGCTGTGGAAGAAAATATGGAAACCCTAACCCTAGATTGTTAAGCCACTGTACAACGCACCTTGTCTGAGAGACGACAGAGCGAAATTGGGTCAAAATTCGTGTTAGTAGGTCTTTATAGTGTTCTCAGCCGCCTCGTATTGCGTGTTGGAAAAGTGACCAATGGGGAGAGTTCTTGCCAACGATGTCGTTTAACTATATGACGACGTCGTCCATATTTGAAAGATTTCCTTTGCTAATTGTGGCCTAGGTTTGGATAATGGAAAAGAAAAGCTGAAGTAAAAATGGATTTCATTTTTGTGGTGTTATGATATACTCCATCTGTTTCATATTAGTTGTCCTCCTTTTTATTCTGGTTCGTTTCAAAGTTATTGTCTTAATTAAAAAGTCGATATTTAATTTTAATCAATTTTCCAAAATACTTATATCTATGGTACTAATTATATGATATAGACAAAACAAACTTAATTAATGATTATACTATACTTTAGGGCAAAATTTGAATGTTAATACATAAAAGTATATGTATATGTAAAAGCAGTTAAGAGTCATTCCTTGAAACAGAGGTAGTACAATTATATAACCCCTTTACTTTTCTTTTCTTTATTTTTTCGGAGGCCAAACGGGAAGTGTTATTTATAAACTAAGACAAATTACAAAAGCACCAGATTGCCATTCCACAGACATCCATACCAGCAAAGAAACTAACTCCGTAGAAGAAGAATTGATTAGAACAAAATTAGTGTTAAGATGCACTACTGTCCTAGCTAGATAGTTTGTACAAGTTTATCAAAGCTATTTGAAACAAATTTTTTAAGCGAATCTATTACCTGACTATATGAGGTCTCCCCTGGCGTAACGGAAGTAGCAAAATAAGAGCACCGTTTTTTTGTAAAATAAGAACAAAGAAAATAGAATAAACTCTTTCAAATTTTATTGATCAAAAATTGAACTCTTGCCCGTAGGTTATAAACTTATTTATAAAGAACTAGTACTTGAATTCTAAGTAAACTAGGAAAAGGAATTCTACTAAACTTAGGAAAGCAATAAAATAAGAAAGGAATAAATAAAATAAACAAAATAAGAAAATTAAGCAAACCTAGTTAGGAATCTAACTAGATTTGGTTCTTGGGGTGCGACTTGGTTTTTTTACTGCAACTTCTTATTCTATATTAGGCTCCCCCACTTGAAGAAAACTCGTCCTCAAGTTTGACCCCCAGTATTGGAGTCCTCTAGTCCAACGAATCAGATATTTCAAATAGTTTAGCTTCCTCAATTTAGCCCCATGTTTGTGATCCAAAAATTGCCCAATCTTGAATGTCTTTACATCAGCCTTCAAGTTATTAACAAGATTCACCAAGCAATGATTGCAAATTATATTGAAGTTTTCAACCCCAATGAGATCAAAACTTTGTACCTCAATTACATAATCAACAGGATTTTGCAACATGATCTCATCCTGCAATTTAACAATTTTCCCCCTCATCGAGTCTTCACTTTTAATCGAAACATTCACAACTTGTTCAAAAACTTCCAACTTTGAATCTTTTAGATCTCCATGAATTTCTTGTGAAATATTTTCTTCAATAAATTTTGAAGTAGGGTCAACACTATCAGACAAGGGAACTCCTTCATCTGGTTCACAAATATATTCTATCTCTACTTTCATATCATATTTTGGTTCTACATCCATAACTTTCAAATATGTATTTTCTTTTGGTTTTTGGATGTGAAATTTCTTAGTATAATCTCTCACGCAATAATTTCCATGCCCATAATCTTGATCCATACAAATATCAAATTCTTTATAATCATAAAAAGAAAAATTAGTGTACGGGGAAAAGTCCGGACAGTTGGCGGAGCGCTTTGAAGGAGTGGTCTGGAGATTCGGAGCGCTGCGCGGCTATGGCCCGATCGGGTTGCAAGCGCTGAGATAGCTCGCGGTCGTGCGGAGATACAGAACCTTCTCGACGAATAGGGCGTTGGCTAGAACGGCGACCTGAAACCAAAGAGGATCGTCAGGGGAGACCGGGGGTTTCCCGGTCTAAAACCCTCCGACGGTCAAGTCAGTCTCCGAGGGGAAAGGGAGAGAGAGAGAGGAATTTCTAGGGTTCTGTGCTTGAGGAACCTACCTTTCACGGCATGAATAGTGCTCCTTTTATAGGCAAGTGCTAGGTTTCGGATTGGTCCAATGCCCTGGCCTGACCGTGGTCAAGTTAGGGTCCTGAGCTAACCATGGTTAGATAAGGGTTTCAGACCAGATCGCGGATCTTTCGGGGTTACAGGCCTGGTCGCTGGCAGCCGTACCCCTGAGTCGGTTTTCAGGTGCGTGCTCTGCTCCCGGTCTGATTTCCTCTGACGGATCTGAGATGTAGGACAAATTCAACGCTCGTGAGAGGCACGTGCTTACGCGGACCGACGGGGGTGCATTAGACCGAGAGGGAAACTGCCCGAGGTTGACACGATCCGAGGGCACCAAGGCCCGAGAGCTTGTTTGCCCGAAAGTAGGCATGCCCGAGGGCTCGAATGCTCCGAGGACGGGCTTGCCCGATAGAAGCAGGTAACCCGAGCTTATTACCGAGACCATACACGTGTCGCGGTTTCATTTGCTCTTCATAAATCCCCCACACAATTAGATATTAGTAATCTTCTCATTCTAGGCCATGAACGAATACGAGATTTACTTGTTGAGTTCTTGCAAGCTGCAATTGATCCCACCACTTTCCAACATAAAGTCTAAGCTTGTACGTTGTAGCTTTAACCTTTTCTTCATCCGAAATCTTCACAAAATAAAAAAAACTCCTCCAAATCAAATAACCAAAAATTGTTTTCATCTGGAAATCCATTCAAATTAGGAGTATCTCTAAATTCCTTAAATTTTCGATGATTGCATTGATAAATAGGTTGATAGTGAGCCCTAAGCACGCATGGATTCCTATAACTAGGTAAGTCCTGGTTGTGTTGAGGAATCAACAAACGAGTTACGACTTGTAGGTTAGCCTCTTGCTTCAGAAGAAGCTGTTCCATCATAGCTTTAAACATGTCCCAAGTGACCGCATGTTCCCCTAGATCACCGTCTATGGGTTTGGCTCTGATACCAACTTGGTGTAGCAGAAGTAGCAAAATAAGAGCACCATCTTCTTGTAAAATAAGAACAAAGAAAATAGATTAAACTCTCTTAAATTTTATTGATCAAAAATTGAATTTTTGCCCTTAGGTTACAAACCTATTTATAAAGAACTAATACTTGAACTCTAAGTAAACTAGGAAAATGAATTTTACTAAACTTAGGAAAGCAATAAAATAGGAAAGGAACTGTAACGACCCGAAATGGGGCCATTAATTAAGTAGTAAGAAAACCATTTTTAGAGCAAAGTTTAGTGGATGTTTAATAGAAATAATCATTTTGAAAATATTTTTTTAGAAAATTCGGCATGGTCCTGTCTGTACATAGGATATACCAAGTTATCGACTAGTCATAAAACCTGTAGAAAACACATTTATAAGCTTTTCCAGCCATCCACACAATATTTCAAAAATAAAGAAATCTACGAGCTATATCGTAGTCACATGGGTCTCATTCCGATATGCATCCACTACTCAAATAATTATTACAGGCCATGAAATTAAAATTAATACATGCCTAGGCTCACAGCTTATCTCCAAAATTCTCTACATGAATGCAAGCATGCTGATGTGCTCCCAAAACCCACGTCAACTTAGTTTTGAAAATATAACCTACAAGAAAACTGTGGGGGTATGAGCTACACGCTCAGTAGGAAAACATTTCTCAAATTAACCTAATGTTTTAAAAAAAAACCATAATTTATATACTTTTCAAGAACCCTGCAAAACCATTAATTAGTTTGCAATATAATTTTCAATAAATAAAACTGATACATTTATAGTGAAATAAACTACAGAAGTTTAAATCCTTTGATACCAACACCCCTTTTTATTTTTAAAAAAGGTAAGAAATAACTCAAGTTATTTATAATTCATTATCATTCTTTCCAAATTCCATATCATGGCCTTATAAGCCAATAATCATCAACCGCCATATTCGGCAATCCATAACATCAGTCTTTCAAACTGATAAATCCTCCCCAGGTCATACAGGGCTCTCGCGCGCGGAAAATAAGGGGAAAGACTATGGATCCTACTTGGTCTAGAAAGTAACCCCATCATGAGGAAACACTATAATCCTACTTGGACCAGAAAGTAACCTCATATTCGGGCATGTAGCCAAGACTAAAGGATAGGAAGACACGGCAAGACGTCTCGTTCCTTTGGGACCGCAGTAATCCTGACTTCAGTAGCCTTCATCACTATATCATCATCACTTTTCTTTTCATTTATTAATTCAATAATTCTCACATAATCCGGAAAATTATATATAAATTTTCCAAAAACCACATAACAGGTTTGTTCTTAGAAACCATATGAAATAACTCCATAATTTCCATATAAATCGGAAAATTATATATATATATATATATAAATTTTCCAAGAAAACCATGTAACAGGTGGGTTCATAAAAATCACAATAAATAACCCCCATAAAATATTTCCAAATGAATGATTTCAAAAATAACATTTTTTTAACAAAAATTATGTGAATCAAACCCTAGGTTTCCCACAATTTGTAAAATCTAGCAAATATATACCCCATGCATGATATTTATGCAAAAACTATCAAATACATGTAAAACTACATGATTTATACCCAAACCTCCATGCAACAAGGGTTTAAAATGAGAAAATGTCCCCTACCTAAAAAATGAGTGATGCAAATGCCAAACCATCCCTCCATACACGTAGATTGGGCCAAACTATGATGGATCTGAGCTTGCCAGCGTCGGATCGGGGTTGCCATGCTCCAGCGAGCTACCCACCACCTTCCTGTCACTCTCCCTCTCTCATTCTCTTTTTCTCGTGGCTAGAGGAATGGAGAGAAATTCGTGGATTAAGGGTTTATATAGAAAAGGAGGGCAAAAATGTCATTTTACTCCTTTATTAAAACTGTTTACTGACACTTTCAGACGGCTGAAAAATATTTTCAGCCGACTGAAAGTGCCTAGCACAAAACAATCCTTTCTGGAATTTTCAGTCGACTGACATGAACTTTCAGCTAGCTGAAAATTGTCTTTCAGATGGCTAAAACATGTTTCAGCCTTCTGAAATACACAGACAGTAGAAAATAGATAGTTAGTCAGGCAACTCTCCATCAGCACAGACATCAGCCTTATTTTTATCCAAAACATTTAAGTAAAAGGATAATATAAGAATGAAGAAGATTACTTTAAGTTATTTAATGAAAATAAGCAAATAAACCCCCATTTGAATTCAAATAAAATATCAGAAAAATCAAATTCCCAATATATCAAAATTTCATTTCCAAATTTTAGTACAAAATCCGTCTCCCGACAGATTTTTCTAAAACAAACATGTGAGGAACCCAATCCAAACATGCTAATAAAATCCCATAAAATCATGGAAGTCTTATAATATTATAAACTTCTATTACCGCCAAAAATTATCTTTAAAGACAAAGATTTACAAAAATTCATTTTTTCTCCCACACTTAGCTAAATTTCAACAGCTTAACCCGAAACTACAAATAAGGCCCAACACTCACTTAGGATACTCAATTCATCAAAATAAGCATCAAAACACATATAATATCATATTATCATACAAATGGATTACCCTTACATTAGGTTATCCAACAAATCAAGGGATTAACTACGCTAATAATATATTAAGCCGTATTAATCCCTATTAAGAAAACAGGTCCTCACAAGAATAAATAAAATAAACAAAAAAAGGAAAATTAAGCAAACCTAGTTAGGAATCTAACTAGATTTGGTCCTTGGGATGCGACTTGTTTTTTTTTATTTATTGCAACTTCTTGTTCTACATCATCCCCAAATAGGTTAGTTATACAAAAATTAATATTTTGGTTAGATGATTTTTAACTATTGAATCTTAATTAGATTTATGGAAGTCTTGATAGAGAATGGCTAAAACATTACAATATTGCACTATTTTTTGGAGTTTAGGAGAGAAAAGAAAGTAATGAAGTTTTCCTCCACCTTGTTTTGGAGTTTAAGAGAGAGAAAAAAAAAAAAAAAAAAAAAAGCACTTCTCTTCCTCTTTGTTTGAAAGTTGGAAAGAAAAAAAAAAAACAATTCATAAAATGTGCATTTTACCAATATACCCTTTGCAACTTGAGGTATATATCAGATGGATTCGGAGTTGAATGCCATTTTCAATTTCTTCAATATTATTAGATGGGCAAAATAGGCATTATGAAAGTTTCATTAAAACATTTTCATTTTCTTCTATTTTTTCTCACTTGTGGGAAGGAAAAAAACAATAGGCCTTGGAGGGGTTTTGAATCCCTCCATTTCTTTTCTTTTCTCTCCTCATTAAACTCCAAAACAAGGGAAATAAAGCACTTTCCTTCAACTTCCTTTCTCTTTCTTTCACTTCCATCCAAACACAGTTAGAGAGATGATCAAGTAAGGTGGGACCCAATATTTTAAAAAATAAATAAAATGCTAGAATATATTATCTTTGTACATTTTCTATCTCTACAATTATAAAAAGAAAACTTAGTTTGCTCTCCCCTTTGGTCTCAAGTTAGAGCATCTCCAAGGAGACTAATTATCTAACTCTTTTGCCTATTTTAGCTAACCAAATCACTTTTTTCCTTCTCTAAGGGCTAGATATATGGTTAGCCATTTTAGCTATTGTTATTTTGGCTAGTTACATTTAGTTAGCGAATGTTCCCTAACTAAATTATCTTTAGTTTAAAAAAATGACACTTATCATCTCTCTATGCATTATTCTATTTCTATTTATCTACCAAATGATTTTTTTAAAAAAAGATTATTAATAAATTTTTTGAAATGGCCCTTGGAGTACTCACTTTGATAACTAGCTAGCTATTTTAAAATATCATTTTGTTAGCCAAAGTAGCTAAGAATTAACTAGTACCCTTGGAGATGCTCTTAGTGTTTAGGTCAAAAAGAAAATTGCTAACAAAAATAACTTTGGTTGTTTTTTGATGGGGGAAAAAAAAAACCCTCCAAATAAATGTTAAGGGACAATAGAAGTTTAGAAACTCAATTTAAGGCCCATTGCTAATAGCCTTGTGGTGCAGTGGCACTTTTTCCCTACTTGGGAGAAGGGGAGGTTATAAGTTCTAAGTTTTAGAAAAAAGTTATATGAGTAAAATATAAATGAGAATGGCATACGAATTATCATTCCATTCTAATGTTGTCTTGGAAAAAAGTTATACGAGTAGAATATAAATGAGAACATAATAGGAATGACCATTTCATTCCTATAATTATAAAATGGTGAGAATGATGAAGTGCTATTAGGCTACAAGGCTATTGGACATCGAAACAGACCCTTAACTATTTTTTACATTCCATTTTTTTGCATCTTATGCTTCCAAATTGTAGAAAAAGGGAATCTCACAATGTCCGAATATCTGAGGCATCAGGTGATGAATAAAGCAACAATCCTATACTCACGCCACATCCTATAAAAATCACCCCTTGTCATGTCTAAGTACTAGCTTTGAAACCTGTGCGATGCACAGATTTATTCATAAAAATATGATTATTAGAAAATTAAAATTTTAACAAAATATTTATTCTCTAAAATAGTAAAATGTATTTGTTAATTTAATATGTCAATTAAATTTAAAAGATATAGACAAAAATAATTAAATAGTTAAATAAAAAAAAACCTTTGGTGCGATGTTAGCGTAATGTATCACACAAAATTTATGAATACTTCTAAAAAGGATAAATTATTTTTTTAAAAAAATAATTTAATTGTGGAAACTTGTGAAAAAATGAAGGAGGTGACACGTTATGGTATTTTGTGGAAAAAGATTAAGACTTCTAGTCCATCCTATGGTCATGGTTTTGATTTGTTAGTACGTATTCCGGCGTGTCACATGTTGCGTTTTCTTTTGTAATTATCATTGCCTTTATTTGTCTCTTTTTCTGATTATAACTATTTATAGTCTTATGCGTTCAATTTTTAGGAGATAAAATAAATAGGTATAAAGAAAACGAAAAAATATGGTACAATTTACTAAGTTTGGTTTAAACATTGTAGAATGTAGGTTTTTCGATTCTCCCGCATAAAAATAAAGAGATATACAGTATTCACCAAGCGTGAACTTACCAATACCGTGTGAAAAAGAGTAGTGAAAACTAAAAAAAAAAAAGTTAGAGAAATTACTTTTTGGTGTTCACTTCCCAACGTAATACCAAACAAAGATAATTAGTAATCCTTTTAAAGTACGTATACAGTCAATTTGTATTAGGTTGGCAGATAATATTCTTTCTTTGACATTACATTGGAAAGTGATTATTAAAACGTAATTTCTCCAAAAGTCACTAAAAGTAACTATATTTTTAGAAAAATTACTTTTAGTGACTATTTGCCAACTTAATATGAAACAATGAAAAATGGTAGTTATTTTGACGTAAGTATATAGTTACTTTGTACTAAGTTAACAGACATTATCCTTTTTTGGTATTAGGTTAGAAAGTGATCACTAAAATGTAATTTTTTCCTTTTCTAATAGTATTTTACTATTTCAATGTGCGATTTAAAAATAATAATAATAATAAAAATCTATTATATTGACATGTGGCATTAACAGATTTCATTTCCTCCATTATTATATATAGTATATAGACAAAATCACTAAAAGTAACTTTCTTTTTGAAGAAATTACTTTTTAGTGACTATTGGCCAACTTAATACGAAACAAAGAAAGACGGTAGTTATTTTAACGTATGTATAAAGTTACTTTGTACCAAGTTGACAGACATTAGGGGTGCAAAATGGTTCAGGTAGACCTGAGAATTGGTCCATTCCGTGTAATTCGGCCCGGTCCGGTCTGGGCCAAATCGAATTCGGTCCGGTTCTGGTCCAAAATCTTAAGTCCCAAATTACTTTCGGTTCGGGCCACGGTTTAGGGGGGTTCAGTCCTGGACCGAATTGAATTCCCGAATGAATAATATATATATATATATATATATATATATATATATATAATTATATATTATATATATACTTAACAAAAATGAAAAAAACCCCTTCCCTCAAAAGTCAAAACCTAAAAGGCTAAACCTAAAATAAAAAAATAAAAAAAAAACCCTTCCTTCAATCCACTCTTCAGCGTCGTCACGGCATCACCTAGCCCTCATTCTCACCCTCTCATCCCATCGTCGGCACTCTAGTGGGACTCCTCGTCAATGTCATATCCTCATTCCTCTTTTCATCGTCTCATCCCATCAACGGAAGTCCCCAAATCAACAAATCCCATCGTCGGCTCATCACCTCACCTCCTTATCCCTAAAATCCCCATTACCGGCTCATCGCCTCACCCCTTCCTTCAACGCTGCTTATCGCCTCACCTGCTCATCCCCAAATCCCCATCGTCGACAGCCCCTATCATCTCGGCAGAATACCTCATCTCACGAAGCCATGGCATCTCACCTCTATCATTGCTGTCTCTTCGATTACTGTCTTCCCATCTTGTCTTCAAGCTTTGGTGAGTGGCAAGGTATGTATCTCTCTAAATTCTTCTTCACAGATTTCCCGCCTTCTTCCCAATTCTTTTTTTTTTCAATTACTCATAGTAACAAGTCGACAATGCTCTATTTTGTTGCTTATTTTTTCTTCTTTTGTAATTCATGGATGAATATTGAGTAATGACTGCTGTAAATTTCTGGTTTAGGGTTAGGCTTGTTAATAACTGATTTACTGGTTTGTAGATGTGTTCCTCGTCAAACTGAGAATCGAACCGAACCACATCGTTTTTTTCTCGATTCGGTCTGGTCCGGTCCGATTTGGTCCAATGCATATATTCGGTCTGGTTTCGATTCTAATTTTGAAGTCCCGAATTACTTCGGTCCGGTCCAAATATATCACTAGCCCAGACCGGGCCGGACTAATTTGCACCCCTAACAGACATTATCCTTTTTTGGTATTAGGTTAGAAAGTGATTACTAAAATGTAATTTTTGCCTTTTCTAACAATATTTTACTGTTTCAGCATGTGATTTGAAAAAAAAAAAAAAAAATCTATTATATTGACACGTGGCATCAACAGGTTTCATTTCCTCCGTTATTATATGTAGTGTATAGATTCATACGTGCACACCAACCCTTCCAGTGTTTCCACCTTCTCGCTTTCTCCGCCCATCCGCTCCTTTCTCTCTCTCTCTTCTCTCACATCAAGAAATTCGCAATAAGCGTCTCTCTCATCGGGAAATTCGCAATTCGCGTAGTTTTTCAGTCGTCAAATGGCAGGTGAATTTTTATTTTTACTTTTCCTCATCATCTTCTTCATTTCGTAAATTCTTATGCATATATGTATTGCTTCACACTCAATTATACATTTCTCAGTTAATTCAGTGGTTTCTTATTTATTTTTCATCTTAGAAAATTCTCACATATGTCATGACACCTGAGATTGATTCAGACTTGAAACTCTCTTTCCATCAATTTAGACATATATGTATACATATATATGTAATTCAGAAACACACGCCCTGCAGTTGGATGAAGACCCTACAGGGGTCCCATTAAATTTAGAGTACGTCTTTAATCTTTTTTGGATGAGTAGAGTAATTCTGTATTGCCCAAATAGTTTGCGTAAATCTTCTTGCCCAAATGATGTGGCAGCTGGGCTAACCAATTCAAATTTCATTAAAAGATAACTATTTGTGGTCGGCTGACATGGCAGAGCCGCCGTGTTAGTTGGGCAAGTAAATTTGGGCGCTTTAGCATTTTCCTTAAATTTATTCAAAAATATCATGTGGTTTAATGTCACTATTCTGGCCATAGTTTGATGTTCTCTCTCGTTCAAACAATGTTTGACCAAAATTCTGTCAACTTTAACGAGCGCGTGTGGCTTATTAATGAAGATTAGTGATGCAATGTGGTAAAGAGTTCTTATTTTATTTTGTTTTGAAGGGATTTCATCTGTAATATGGGCTATGATTGGCTGCAATTTCAACCTTTTTGTTTACACTAGCTTCGCTTAAGGTCTCTACCTTTAGACTTGCTTGCCTTTCCTTTTACTATCATATGATACAGAATGGAGTTTATGACATATCAAAGAAAAATGTGATCACTCATTAACGATAGTTTGATTGATACCCACAGTTATGGGCAACAACATTAGGGAAAATTGTTCAAATGTTTGGTGTTTTTTCTTTTTCCCAATGTTTTGCTAATGGATGGGAAGCTGAACAGTGGACATCCGGTACTGATGAATCATCAATTTTGCTCTGATTTATGGGAGATACTATTAGCACTCCTGCATGAGGCTTCCCACACTCTCCCACTGTGGGGAGTGTGGGAAGCTCATGCTGGCTGCGAATATAATTTCCCTGATATATTATGTGCAACATGATTCCTTTTCGTCGAGGATGTCTCCATGATTGTTGGCCCCACCCCCCCCAGGGGGTGGGGTGTTGGTCGTTACATGTTATGGAACAATCATTTTCACAGGGTTCGTGGAATCCATATGTTTTAGCATGGTACTGAACAATATGCAGGGGAAATAGGCTCACCATATCAACAAGATGTTACCATGTGCGCATCCCTATAGATTGCCATCAGATTTGAGTCCATAAGAATTTTTCCAGAATATATTCACCACATGCGCATCCTATAGATTGACCATCGGCTTTGAGTCCCTAAGAATTTTACCTGTTGTATATTCTGATGGATTGCTTTATTGGTTAAGGAGCAAGCAAAGATTTTTGAATTTGTGCATTGGGAAATCCTATCGCTAGTTGACAGATTGTTTTGTGCTGTTATGGATGTAAGCATATTCTTAATTTAAAAAAAAATATAAATGAAATCATGTGAAATCTGAAACTTGGCTTGGTAAGATCTGTGGTTGATTGGGGAATTTGATAATCTTGAGTGTAAACTGGGGGTGGGTCACAAACTCACAATATATTGTGAATTATTCTTATAGTGCATGCGGTGTACTTTGCTGCAACTGCTGCCACTACATCACAAATTATAGTTTAAGATTTACATCCCATGTCTATTGGCCTCAATGTCTATAAGCCTAAAATGACCACTAATGAAATTATAACATTTTCAGGAAAACTTTGAAACATTAATCATGTCAGTAATTCTAAACTATTGATTAAGCACTTTCAAAATCTAGAATCTGATAAGATTGCAAATTTTTATGCAGCAATGTCAGGGAAGATTGTCCAAAATGTAATTGTAGCACAGTTCTGCCAACAGAATAGGCAGTTCGGCACCCAGTCTCGGTGGGACTGTTGTTCCCCTAATATGCGCAACTTGCCTCCCTTTAAAGGAGGGATGTTCGCAAGGACTGGAATCTCTTCCATGCAATTGTGCACCTTATCAAAATACCAGAGTGGTCTTGTTAACCGAGGAATTGTTTACTGCAACGGTCTGTTCTAGACTCTCATTATCCAGGTTGATATCAAGTGCAGCCATTGCATTTTGAGAAACCCACAAAACAGCCATTATTTCCTTCAATTCTCATTATGCATTGGATTTCATCCATTTTTTACTCTATCATGTCTTTTCACTCTGTTTTTATGCCTGTCTTGGTTATGAAAGGAATAGACTACTTATTTGCTGTCATCTAGTTAATTACATTTTTACTTACTTATTTCTTCTTCATTTATTTATTTTCATTTTGGGACTTCTTGTGCAGCTGCTGCATCTATTACTGCACTACCATCCCTTGAAAAAGTTGATTTCCTGAAGCTACAAAATGGCAGGTAGAGAACTTATGCCACTGTAGCATGTGGTTAAATTTAAAATTCTCTTATTTCCTCAGTACATCAAATTTTTCAAGAATCATTTGTTTACATCTCTTGACCCAAAATAAAGGAAGGATACGGTGTGTCCTTTTGATCACTCAACTAGTATGAATGTAGTGCCAATACTTGTTCTCCTCTTGTATTTTTTTTTCTTGATTAATATATCTTTTATTTGTTGCTGATCCAAAAAAAGAAAAGAAGAAAGAATGTAGTGCCAATAATACCCTCTAACTTACTTATATTTTCTGACACTTTGCCTTCAGATCAACGGCTTATGTTGTTTTCTTTTTCTTCTTTTGGTTTTTAACCCGATAAGATTGGAGTCTGTAATATCTCTTTCCCCCTTTTTTATAAGCAAATGATGGGTATTGGTTTTCATGGACTGGTGTCCATCAACAGTGATATTCGAGGTGTGGCTGTTGCTGGTGTCGAGGGGGAACCTGTTAGCCTCACTGAACCAGTTACAGAAGCAATAGCAGCTGGCTTTGCTGCATGGTTATTGGAGAAGAAAAAAGCTGATGCATCTCGAAGTTTGAAAGTTTCCATTGGCCATGATTCTCGAATATCTGCGCAAATGTTACAGGTATTTTCTTCTCGATGTGTTAGTGAGTATGAATTTGAGATACTTCTTGTGAATATAGTATCTTCTGTCTTCATATAATTGGTTTGGTTTTTTATTTCTTTATTTCCTTATTTATAGTTGATTTTCCAAGTTTCACCAAGTATTGTAACAGTGTTCCCATGTCCATTACTCAAGTAGTCTTAGAGTTGTTCCTTAAATTTATTTATTCCTAGTGCTGTTAGCATGCACCATGTGCATTCTCTTTTTTTGAGAAAGGGACTTCTGTGTGTGTGTGTATTTAGAATTTTCTGGGTACTAGTACTCATTATTTGATTTATTTCTTATTTATTTTTTTGAAGATATCAACTTGAAATTTATCATCATCTCTATTTGTGCATACAACGCATGCTGGATCAGGAAAAATGTTAATATTTATTTAGACATCCATGCACCCAATAGTAGGCCTAAAGGAAGCTAGGACCTTGCTTCCAGTGCCTATCTCCTGCCCAAACTGTTACGACAGATGAAGAATTGGGTATTAAGCCAACTAGAAAAATAAACAAGAGACGAATAAAGCATACACAAGCACACCTAGGATTTTCGTGATTTGGCTTATAGCCTATGCCCATGGGCAAAGACCAGCAAGAAAATTCACTATAGAGGATGAAGATTACAAGATATTCTAGCTCTCAAAATCCTAGCATTCAAAATACACCCAAAAACTCACTCTATCTCTACAAGGTCTTCTATTTCACACATAAAAGCCCTAAGAATCCCTTATATAGCCAGGCCACCTAAAGAGATACAAGCAAGTTGGAAACACCCAATTTGGGTTGGATCGGGCATCCCAAGACCCCCATAAAATGGGTTGTCACAGGTCGTCAATTGGGCTGAGTTCGAGACAGCTATACAACACAAACTATGCCACAATGTATGTCATGACCCAAATTAATTAAGCCGTGATCAATTATAATAAAACAAGCTTTTCTTTAATAAAACCTTTGATAAAGCGTGGATGACACATGTTAAAATTCTCATTCATTTTTAAAATTTTTGGGCATGACCCATCCATAGATTGGACATATCATCATAAAACCAGTATGAAAACACTTCTATAAAAATTTCTTGTCATCCATAAGTACATGGTATCATTTCCTGCATCATATTCCACATCAGACAAATCGAAAATAATTAAAATTACAACCCTTAATTTAATTACATGTTTGACGGCCATTGGCCCAAATTAAAACTAATAAATACATGTTTTCCCATAATATACATCATTAGAAAAATTCCCGTCTAAGCATATCTCCACGTAAAAGGCATAACTCCACCTGAAAATACTATAATTTAATACTAGAGGCGTTACAGTATTGGTACGACATTGTGCATTATGTTCAGTTAGATGACATTTGGTTGACTGGAAGAAAGGATGTGTAATGTGAAAGGAGACACAAGTAAGACTGGCTATTCAGACTCTGTTAGCATCCCAGAACTTTACCAAAGTCAATAACATATTACATTTTGATGCTTTTCTGATATTCATGATTGAGACAATAAGGTGAAGTGCTAATCAGATTGCAGAAAGCTCCCCCACTTTAACCAACATTTGCTTAATTGAAACTGAATTGTTTCCACACCTCTATATTCAAAAATTTGAAATGGCAGATCTTGCAGGCAGGAGTTAGAGACAAGGTCATAGATATTATCCGTATTCTAGATGTTAGATTGTGAATATTTGGACCATCAATAAAAGCATGTTTATTAATGGATGGGAATATGCTTACATGCCATTTTTTTACAACGATTCTTATTTCATATAAATGCAACTCAGATTGGGTCTTGTTCGAGCTAAAAGTATAAACTAAAGAGTTGGATGTTAGAATTGCAGTCTACCAAGAATGATATGATGGTAAAGATCTCTTGTTGGATGGCATATGTCAAGCTCTCTCTTTTTGTTTGGGTTTTAGAGAGTTTGATGCTTACAAACTTAATGTTACTTCTTCTTCCACGTTGGCAAGTCTATGTAATAGATGGCCTTTCCACTATGATAAAAGTAAGATGCAAAATGCAGGATTCAATCTTTTAGAACAATGCTTGTACCTTTCCATTGTTATAATAAATATGATGCAAAAAATAGAATTCATTTGTTTTGGAAGAATCTTACGCGAGCATCTCTCAGTTGTTTGAACAAATGTATTTGGAAGTCTAGAAATATACTAAATTGTATAGTTACTGAGAATTAAATTATTCAACTTCCAGGATGCAGTCTCTCGTGGAATAGCTGGCGCAGGCCTGGATGTTGTTCTATATGGGTACGTGCTGATTTTCTATTTTATAAGTTAATAATAGTGGATGATATGTTGGAATTTTTGTTTTTTATGATATATTCAAGTAAGAGGCATCCAGTCCGGACAGGTCCAGCTGGTAAACCGGTACATTGACAGGTCTGCCTAAGTATTGAATTTGTCTAATTTGAATTTTGTCAAGTCCTATTTGACACAGAGAGGTTTTGAGTGACCTCTCAAAGTATAAACTTGTGCTGAATTGGACCTGCTCAGATATCTTCAAACTGGATGGGTTTTGCATTATCCATGTTAGTAGGATGTAATACCCTGCATTTTTAGAGATTTATATAATTAATTACAAATTTTAGTGTTGTGGATTAAAGTTGATTTTTGTGATAGAATTTGGATAGGAAAAGAAAACTAAAAATAACCAACCTATATGGATTGGAAGTCCATTTACACGGGACTCTCACTCCTACTTCTGTACGTCTCCTTGTATCTACATATATATAAACCATTGTACGCATAACTATTAGTATGTTGAGAAAGATGATGAATGAGAAGAGAAAACTGAGAACAAGAGAGATTTTTATTTATGGGGTACCGATTGTCAAAAGAGTTTAGGAGTTGAGGGTGAATTTTGTGAGTTTCTCTGCATATTTTGAGAGTTCGAGATTTTGGGTACACGACAAATATTGGGTCTAGATTGAATATTCGAAGGGCCAGAAGCTATTTTCATTCGGGTTATCGAAGGACAAATTTGAGGTAAGTGGGAGTATGACATGCCGCTTTCTTTTTCTGAAATAAATGATTTTAATCATATTATGCAATCAATTTTTGTATCAATCAGAAAATGTATTCCATAAGCCAAGCAAAATATATTTATTCATTACTTTATTTTAAACGATTCTCTGATTTAAATGACTGATTTATGAAAGTATGTTTAGTTAATGTCTCTAATTTGATAATTGAATTTTGAATGTATTTAGAGCTCCGGTTTGGTTGTCTAATGTCTAGCCCTGGTCAGTAGGGGATAATACTGATCTTTGGTACCAATGCTTTGTTTAAGTCTCCTCTTGATAGGAGCACCGTTTGGACCTTCGGGTCAATCTGTCTGAGTCATTTGTATGGTTAGCCAGAGTTCAAATATAATTATTTTGTTATGATATAAAATTATGAAAATTAGTTTCCGATCTATTCTCTGATGTGAATTTCTGAAGTATCTGAATAATGGTTTTAATGGATTCTGAATATTTTATTGATAAATCTTTAGAATAGATTTTTATTGAAAAGCATATGATTTGTATAAACTGATTTTTTGAAAATATTCGTGCGGTTGGCTTGGCTTATTCTCGTGTATGTTATGCTCACCCTTACAATTATTTTTCAGATCAGTGATCAATGGACGGATAGTTAACTCGATGTGTTTGAGGTTTCAGACAACGTGATCAACTTAGGCTTTATTTGGAGGATTTATTTATTTATATACTTTTGTATTGGATGACTATTAGCGTTGTGATTTAATCTAATTTTTGGAGTTACTCTATAGATAATCGAAAGATTCTGAATGGTTTTATTTATAAAATTTGGATTTGAGTTCGCGCCCTTAGATTGGTTTATTTAGGGCTTGGAGCGTGACAAGTAGGACCAAACATAGTATAATTGTTGCTGTTAAATTCAGGCCAATAATGATACTAATCTAGGCCTCTAACCATTGATGATTTAACCAGAGCAATTTTACTTCATCACGTACATTTTATTTATTTATTTATTTTTTTGTAAGTTATGAATTTTATATACACGAATGAACTCATATAAAGTATTAATATATGCATGGCCGGCTAAACCTTAAGGTGATTAAGGTGATCGCCTAAGGCCCCATGTGAACAAGAAGTCCCCCAAGACCCTAACCAGGCTACTTAATCGCATATGGTTTTAAATGAGAAGAAGGTCCCTAACCCACTTAATTGCCTATGGCCTCATAAGAAGAGAAGGCCCCACATTATGTTTTACTTTAGGCCTCAACTTGTATTGGGCCGACTCTCAATATATGTAATATAGTTTCTCTCTCTCTCTCTCTCTCTCTCTCTTGGTTTGAGGGAGATCAGAGAGCTCAATGGGTCCAACCCCCTTCTCATAACCCCTTCCCTCCCCCTTCTTTCTTTACGCACCTAGGAGGAGTTGAAACCACAACCTCCTTCAAACCTTTACCCTTTAAAGGGGTAGACATGCCATCTGGCTGCATCTCAATTGTCAATATAGTGTTCTCTAGTTTCCTTTTACCTTAATTTTTATCTCACCAGTTCAGCTTTCTGACCTGATGATTGAGCTGGTGACCTGGTCCCTGAATGGGTCGATGTCTAGCTAGGTTCTGATAATTGTGGTTCAGGTGATTCAAATATGATGTGGTTATCTCTCTCTTAAAAAATACCCTTTTATGCTTATCATACGTATCATGGTAGTCTGAACATCTGTTGTTTCCATTGTGACTGATTATAACAGGCTGTGCTGATTCTTTTTCTGTAGATTGGCATCTACCCCAGCAATGTTTAATAGCACACTCACTGAAGATGATGAGTTTTTATGTCCAGTTGATGGATCCATTATGATAACAGGTGATGTAAAATGTTATTCTTCTTGTAGATTGTTTAATATTATACCAACCTCAATCTTCAAGAGTACCAGGTGCTTGGAAATCCTGTCACATAATCGTAAAAAATGTTTGTTAATTGTTCTTATCTGCAATTAGAAATATATTGATTTAAATTTCATGTGGCTGGGCCTTTGATTACTTATTCATGCTTGGCGTACTATAGTTTTGTGATAAGAGTGGACTTGGGATTGCTCCTCATCCTATTAGAAACTTTTTAAATTATAATTAGAATTTTGTTTTCACCTAATGAAAGTCTCAATTTTTGTTAGGGCCAAGCTATTGCCACCATATAAAATACTCTAAGGCCCCCACTTATTTTATATTTTTTAAGGTTATATGAAAAATATAAAAACTTTTTACAAAAACTAAACACATAGGTTACTAGAAAACATCATTCCGGACAACTTTGTAGGATAAAATTTTTCCAAAATCTATCATTTAAGTGGACTTTTTGGCCATTTTTCATGGAAAATGAAATAGAAATTGTAAATGGCCAAAAAGTCCACCTAAATGATAGATTTTGGAAAAACTTTCTTCTGTAAAGTTGTTCAGAATGATGTTTTCTAGTGATATCGCTGCTAGTTTTCGTAAAAACCTTTTATATTTTTCATAAAACCTTAAAAAGTTTAAACTAAGGGGGCCTTAGAGTACTTTATGTGGTGGCAATGGCCTCCCTCTTTTTGTTATTCTGCAAACAGCGAGTCATCTTCCTTACAATAGGAATGGGTTCAAATTCTTCACAAATGCTGGAGGACTTGGGAAAGCTGACATTAAAGACATATTGGAGCGTGCTGCAGATATATACAAAAACTTTACAGCTGATGCTTTAATGAATTCAGAAAGAGAAGCTTCTGCATCAGTAAAGAGAGTTGACTACATGAATGTTTATACATCTGATCTTGTAAAGGCGGTCCGTAAAGCTGCAGGAAATACAGGTGATATTTCCATAAAAATATGAAATAATTCACTGAATTTGAACTTTCTTTGGATATTAATTTCATTCTCCCATTATCTTGGAGTGCTATTCCAGTGGAACTGGGTTATCATCAAGTTGTTTATTCCACCCAGTACTTCGGTGCTGACTTCTATAATTTGTTGTTATCATTATGAGTATTCTTTCTTCCCTGTTAACAGCAGTTGATATATTTATTTATTTTTTTTTGTTGCCCCATTAAGTTATTCTATCCCATTTGTTGATTGTTGTTTTTGTTGACTCTCAGAGAAGCCATTGGAGGGTTTCCATATAGTTGTAGATGCTGGAAATGGAGCAGGAGGATTTTTTGCTGTAAGTTTCATTTTTATTCTTACTTTGAATATGTGGTGATCTTATTTTTAATATATGGGCATCTAGCTAGATCTTTACTCAATTGTATGAAAGCTTAATGCATAATTTTGGGCTTTCAGTCTTGAAAATTTGCAAAACAATACCTACTTTTCTTTGCTTTTCTCATCGTCATAATCATTCATTTTCATTATTATCATTGATTCCAATTTTTCTCAGGTTAGTTGCTCAGTCTCTATGCAGTCATAGTTTATCTATAGTAGAAAATGATGTTAAATTAAGAAACCTCAATTTTGATAACGGTCATTCCCTTAACCCTGTCATTTCCTTGTTCTGAGACAATCTTTGTGTAGCTTATGTTTGAGAATTCAAATACATACTTGAAATATTTTTTGTTGTTTTTGATAACTAATGACCTTTTCCAACGACCTAGTAAAAAAAAAAAATCGATTAAAATCAATTCTTTTTACTGACGGCTTTTCGTGGGAAGATAATTGTAATGGTTTTAATTGTGTGTATTATTATTTTCAAACAAACTGGGAATGCTATCAGCTCCATCAATGCCATATCAATTATTGTGTATCATTTGGAAGTTGCAAGATTGAAATGATCATTGATGATTATGAACAAAGAATGTGGCAGACTTGAGGCTGTTATGATATTAAGACTTTAAGTCAAGTGTTTAGGGAATATTAGATTTATCGAGGTGTGAAATAGCCAGTCGCATAAAGCATTAGATGGCATATTTATTATGGAAGTGGCTTGTAGTAGTTGATAGCTAGGAAGGTACCTCAGGTCTAGATCTTGCTACCCTTGCTTGGCCCTAAAGGGTAATAGAACCTAGCCTTACAAAGATAATTATTCATAATACTCTTGATATTAATATTAGTGGAGACTTGGCTTGAATATTTAGTGTTAAGGTCTAGGTCAGTCCAGTGGGTTTATAACTTGATATGACAGGTCCTAGTCCCTCAAACATCAGCCAATAATTCCCTCCTCAGTTTGAAAGTCCCATGGGGATATAATTGTTCCATTTTGTTTTCCATAGCATTTAAATGTACAAACCATCAAATCATTTTTTCCATACGCTTTTTGCTTCATTAATGTATCTTAACATGTGTTCTAATGGCACACGTTAATAGGATCCATAAAAACTATACAGACAATGTTAATCCATGAAATTGCATTTGGAATTTAAATGTCTCCTGAAGTTGAATTAGTCAGTTGCATATTACATTGCATTTTAAGAAATAAGTTGCTAGTAATATGGAAACATCACTGCAAGTTCTGCAACCACTTGATGAAGTAAAAATGAAGCCATCTGTCAAATGCCGTTAATTTAAACTAGTGTTACTAGAAAGGGAAAAAATGAAGCAAACTCATTTAGAGCTGTAAAAAGTGCAATGGATGCATTTGGGAAAGTATGTCATACTCGATGGAGTGGTCCAATTAACAATAGTTTCATTCGAATATTACAAATAGACAAAATGGGCTCATTTGTAACGCCATGTAAAACACAACGAATATTTTCATTTGCATTGGTTGCCCTATGTGGACATATGGGGGATGACCTATTTTTGTATATGTTGCCATATAATCCATAAAATATGTATTCATAGTGTTCATTATTTCTGTCATTTTTTACAAAGGAAAATTGTCAGGAATAATTATCTTATATGGACAATTGTAGATAAATGGATATAAGTAATTCATAAGTTCCGTGTTAAATTAGACATTGAGCTTTCAATCATGTATTTGGTTCTAGTTTTCTTGGAAGTGTGTGATTACATGATATCTTAAAACAAGTGTCCTCTTTAATATAAACTTGTTGCAGTTGCTATTTTATTCTTCAATTTGATTTCAATGATTTATCAGGCAAAGGTGCTTGAGCCTTTAGGGGCTACTACTTCTGGCAGTCAGTTCCTTGAGCCGGATGGTAATATTAAACTCTGCAATCTTAAATTTAGTTTTTAAATCGATATATTTGGATTAAAATCCATTTTTGGGATCAGGTTTGTTTCCAAATCATATTCCTAACCCTGAGGATAAGGCAGCAATGAAAGCCATCACCCAGGCAGTCCTTGATAACAAGGCTGATTTGGGGATCATTTTTGATACGGATGTTGACAGGTAATGGTTATTACTTTTCATGTGTTGGTCTAACATGCGTATATTTTGATTTTCCTGATTTTCCTGAATAGTTTTCTTTAGATCTGCTGCTGTGGATTCCATAGGCTGTGAGTTCAATCGGAATCGTTTGATTGCTTTAATGGCTGCCATTGTTCTTGAGGAAGTAAGATTTCCTTATTCAGCTGTCTCAAAAGCCTTTTATTTTTATTTAATTTTAAATCTGACATTCATTTTTATAATATTTCTTGTTTGTTCTGCTCGTTCTTTTGCCTAGCATCCAGGAACAACTATCGTAACAGACAGTGTGACTTCAGATGGGCTGACCACCTTTATTGAAAAGAAACTTGGTATGACATGAACTAAAATGCATAATATACTTTTCTTATCATGAATGTATTCATAACTTACAATTTCCCATAGGAGGAAAGCACCATCGGTTCAAAAGAGGCTACAAAAATGTCATTGATGAAGCTATTCGTTTGGTAAGATTAATTTTAATTTTCTTGGTTTAACTATACAAGAATGATGGAAATTCCGTTAGTGAGGAAGTAACTTAGGAACATCTTGAATCCAAGTTTTCATACCATTATAAACACTTTGTTTCTTAAACAAATGGCTTGCAAGTAGAAATCCAGGACCACCAACAAAAAATGGGTCCAACCTAAGTAATTCTCATGGTAAAAAGATTTAGATGATCAGATGAGTCTTGGCCATCAAGTTCCACTCAATCACTTACGTTTTATTGTAGGTTCAATCCTTTTGGCACATACAATAGTAGGTGACAGTTTTAGCCAATAGATTTTTGTGCCAATTCTTCATCAAGGCATGCATGATAAACTGCCTAGCTTCTAACTTTGGGTCTGAAGATCGTATCTTAAAAGTTGAATAAAACTAGGGTAGTTAAGTTGCCCAAAATGGAATCATAGCGCATCTTTCTCACCTTATATATGATTGAATTCTCTCAGGTTTCTGATTTGGTTTTTAGGCGGAAGTACAATATCATTGTTAGCTCTTGGTCTACCACATTTAACTGTAAGAAAGAGTTAAACTAGACACCCTCATGCGGTAAACAATGGATAAGAGTCTATATATTAACTAATTGAGATCTCTAATACTTAATTGGAGGCATTCTCTGTCCAGTTTTTGAAATGTGGAATTCTTTCAACTAGGTGGTGAGATATATACCTGTCGACAGCGAGCATAACTTGCCATAATTTGGTATCAGTGGTTCTCATTGCTAACCGGCTTACTACTTGCATAATCTTCTTACTTGTCACATTTTGATTAGCTCTCAGTTCCCACAGCTGAATTAATTTTGATCAAAGTTGTAACATTGTTGACAGAACTCTGTTGGTGAGGAGTCTCATCTGGCTATTGAAACCAGTGGCCATGGAGCTCTCAAGGAGAATCACTGGCTTGATGATGGTGCATACCTCATGGTAGGCTTTAAATGTAATAGCATTGTGATTTGTGAACTTTCTGTTCATATGTTAAATTAAAAGTCCATTAATCAACAAAGATATTTATACATATGCCTAGAAATTCATCCATCTTATGGTGTCACAATCGTAGATTCTTTGTTTGTGTTTTCCCCTATTTATGGCATTTCTTGCAGGTCAAGCTCTTAAATAAACTTGCTTCAGCCAGAGCTTCAGGAATAGGTGGTGGTAGCAAAGTTTTGACTGATCTGGTAGAGGGTCTGCAGGAACCAGCTGTTGCTGTCGAACTGAGACTAAAGATTGATCAGAGTCATGCAGAACTTAAAGGAGGGTATGTCACAGTACATAGTTTGTGTTTAAGTGTATTTGTGAATTTGTTGATAAATTAGAGCTTACAGATCTTTCCGGGACTATGGAGAGGCAGTGCTGAAACATTTGGAGAACACTGTAGATTCTGATCCTAAGCTTCGGAAAGCACCTGTTAACTATGAAGGGGTAAGTTTGGCGACACATATCATATTTTGTTGTTAATTTCTGAATGATTTTTTCTTTTCCGCTGGGGGGGTTGTTGTTGGGGGTTAAAATTGTTGAACAGTCATTACTGAAGTAATTGGAAATTTTCACTTCTATCCCCAACAAACTTGGGCTCTTCATTGCAACATTAGCATTCATTGAATTTTTTTAACTGTTGCTCTTTCATATCCAACAATGCTCTCCCACTGCTACAGACAATCCATTTTTTGACTTTAACTTCACAAAACAGAGGAAAAAAAGAGAGAAAAAAAGGGGGGGGGGGGGGTTGTCTATTCAATTATTATGATGGCAGTGGAGCATGGCAGCTGAGATATATGACAGGTATGGGTGGAGTATAAAAATTTAACAAATTAAATAGTCATGCAAATAATAATTATGCAAGATAATCTAATGTGAAAAGTATTTAAATTGAAATGAAGGATGATATGTTAGGACCTGCCTTTTAATTAAGACTGCATGTGAAGTTTTCAAAATTTTCCATCTATTCTATTTTGCTCCTCCTTAACACCGTTCGTGCTCTATGTGTTCCAAATTGCATATTGCTATCCGTTTTAGTAATGTGAGGTGGATATTGTACCACCTGGGAACTAGAACCATCCTCCTTTTGGGGCATTTTATAAATAGATATCATGGGGTGTATTGATCTTGTTGGTCAGGTTTCTCATATAATTGGTCTTAGAATTAAGGCTAGATTTACATCTTGGACTTAATAATATATGCCCTAATTTTCTGAATGGGTATGGCTTGCAGATTTTTGTATGCTTCAAATTTGTGGAAGTTGAGCTATATTTATAGCTTTGATAGAGTTTCTTGCCCCAAAATGGTTATTTGAGTCTTGTTGGCTTTTCTCCTGATGCACAAGTCTCCTCAGTTACCTACTTAACATGGTCATGCATGTCTAAAATTAGACTGTCGAAGATGACTGCAACTGAGATAGGCATTTTAGGCAATTGGTTTCATAAATTGTTTGCTTGATTTACTTATTTATAAATTAGTCTTATTTTGTTGTTGTGGTGGTTGCATTTTCATTCTTGTTTTGTTTTGTTGTGTTATGTTATCTCTGTGATGTTTTATTGCTTATGTTTTTTCAATTTGCTCTTGATATCAGGTTCGAGTGTCAGGCTTTGGTGGATGGTTCCTTCTGAGACTTTCGCTTCATGATCCTGTTCTGCCCCTTAACATTGAGGTAAGTAAACCCCGCTGCTGCATAAGCTGCTATAAATAAATTGCAATTGACTCAAAACAAAAACACTGTAGGCACCAAGCAATGAAGATGCTGTGAAACTTGGCCTCTCTGTGCTTGCTGCTGTTAAAGAGTTCCCGGCTTTGGATACGTCTGCCTTAAATAAATTTGTCCAAGTACCATAAGCTGGAGAGCTATATGAGTGGCAACATGGTTGGCTTCGCGGTGCAATTTTGTGTCTTGAGATAGGTACCTCTTTCCTAGTGTGGATCATTTGCAACTTGAACGGTAGGGATTGTGGGCTTCAGGAAGTTTGAGAGTATTAAAAACCCCCACCTCTTTTTAAATTTTTTTTTTCTTTTTCAGTTACCAATGGCACTAGAATATCACTTATTGAATATGTGATGAATTTCATTATTGTGTATGACATCATAATTTACATCCCCAACCTTCTAAGCAATATCATCATCATATTCTACAACATATTGTACGTTGGGTTGGCGTGCCATTTGAGCATTTTGACATACCTGAAAGTGTTTCCAGCAAGGTCTTATTTACTTAAATATGCATATACATATACATAAAGGGCCATAATTTAAATGGCACATTCACACTCTGACATGGAGGCAAAATATAATACAGGTGTTTTGGGCATCAATATATAACCCTTATTCTTGGAAATTTAAGTTTATAGGACACAATAATCATGTTATAGTGTAATCTTACACCCAGCTATACTGCATTGACCCTGTCCTATACCTCATGGTCTAAACATGCGGTGGGTTAAATTCAGACAGGTTGCGAACCGCCCAACCTGCCAAGCCTGCATAAAAATATCAAAATATATTATATGGCATTATAGAAAATGGTTGGCTGTGCGTTATGAGCCAACCCTAAGCCTCAATTAGAGTGGACGGTTAGTCAAAACAATGTCACCTTGAGTGGCACTGTGTTTGTACAATGCTATCACGTGTAGAAAAATAATTATTTCTCTTGCACAACAGGGGCAGCTGATATGGATCTGTGAAGGCGTTGGGGTTATGTAATGTTGAATCAAAATTGCCGATTTTTTTTTGCTTTTAAGGACCTAAGATGCTGAGCAAGAGGGTTAAAAGATAGGGACAACCAGCATTAGTCTTTCTTTCAGATGGAAGTATAGACCATCCCTCAATCCGCAATGTCCTTGCTACCTTGGAAATGGCTTCCTTTTTTCCATCCTTTTTCAAGAACGCTACAACAAGGCGAGACATCAGATTCTTTAAAATTTCTTCCTTTTTACACATATCAAGACAAAAGAACAAAAAAAAAAAAGGAAAAAAAAAAGGGAGAGTTCTACCCTCAGCATATTTTTGTCACGAGGGTATAGGACTTTGTGGGCAGTGATTAGGTATCCATCTGTTCCATTTATCTATCCTTTTTTCCCCCAAAACACTAACCTTCCATTTGATCGGAAAGGATGACAGTGCTGAAGAGAAGCTATTTTTTGAGCACTTTTCTTTGCTTACCCTACTTTTTTCTGGAACCAAATGGAAAAGAAAGCAAAACATTCAGCCATGTTGTGGGACTTGATATGATTACAGATACACGGACATCATTAGGTTACGGCCAGTGATTTAGTTACAATCTTAGTTTTACTTTTGTTTCTTGCCATCTTAGTCCCAGGAGAAATTACGTACAACTAAATCACAAATCATACAACCACAACCAGCATCTCATTATATTCCAAAACTGCTGTTTTCATAATAATCATCCTTTTCAAGATAGGATATGAAGAATCGAATCAATGCCAGATCATGGGGACCAGAACAAGCTAGATAGGATGGAAACAAACAAGAACGGATGCCAGATTTGATAGCAAAAAAGAAAAGATAAAAAAAAGGAGAATAAAAAGCCATTTTGAGCTTGGTTCTTTCAGTAAAAGTAATGAAACATCAGAGGGCTTTGTTAAAATGCCAATTTTCATAGAAACATATAAGTTATTGATACAGGTTAATCATAGAAACTACACCTGTAGTGGCCCAAGATCTGCAGCTAGTCTCTTCAATACATATATATATACATATACAACAAGCTAATCTCATATCTTATTTTTACCTTTTTCTTTTGTTGTTTTTCTTAATCTTCATATGTTCCTAAAAAATCTAAGCCGTGGTTGAGGCATTCAGAAGCTTCATCATAAAATTGAACTGAATATCAGGAGAGGTTTTGGGTTGGGGCCAGTTTGCTCCTTGTGGCACCCGGATGGATCTGAAACCCTGGCCTCTGTACAACTTTGTGGCACCAGGGTTGTTCAGATCACAGTGCAACGCAATGGCACGGCAGCCCCAACTCCTGGCTTGAGTCTCTGCCTTTGAAATAAGCCTTTTAGCTATGCCCTTTCGTCGAAATCTCTCCCGAACTGCAACATTTGATATGTATGCAATTCCAGTCCTGCAATTATAACATTTATGCCTGATTAGTGAGGAAAAGAATTCGATAGCTAAATGAACAGTATAAATAACAAAACTTCATGTTCTACTAAGCATTCATAAACATCCACTAAAATATCAATAGAGATATACTTAAAAGAATTATACAAACATATAAATCTATATTGAAAGATCTTGGCATATTCAGTATCTGACAGGGTTCTGGTCCAGCTGGAATCACTCTGCTGAAATGAGTTGTGAGGTCTTAATCAAGAGGATCAAGGCAACTGGACTACATAAGGATTGACCAAGATACATGATTGAAAAGGCTTTTGAGTCATGTTTATTTCAGTCATGTTGGAACAACAAAGAAACCTTCTTACTTCTGAAGAAGTATAACACTGGCTTGGGTCTTACTCAGCATGCTGATACCGAGTGCCGTTTGCAACAAAATAAGCCTTTATTTAATCAGTAGTTGATACAATGAACAGGCTAAGAATAGTCATATTCAATTCAACAACCAAAATTCATCAATGTGGAGTCTGACTGTTTAAATCAACTCAACAATGCCATATGCCCGGTAGTAGGGGTTAACTACAAAAATGTAATCAATCATTCTACTCCTTCTAGGGTCATATATACTTAACATTCTCTGGTTTTCCTCCAGCCATTGTAGTGCCTTCAACTCAAATCAATTAACTCCTTATTGGCTCCATCATTGGTTTTCAGCATAGTCATTGGTCTTCATGAATGACTTTATTGCACAATAGCATATAGCATCATAGCCGAGTTTCTCTCATTTTGCCTCGGCTTTCACTTGATGCTACCTCTACTTTCTCACATATGCAACCATTTCCAATACTGTACTTTCTTGTGCTGCCACTCATGCATCTCGACATCCACATGTTATCTAAGCCCATTTTATAAACATCCTGTCCTAAGTTGGTCATACCTCTAACTTCCCGCTGACAGATGCCTATTGGAGGGGGAATATTTAGGCATTCACACCTGTCCTGCAATTTATATTGTTTTAAAGTAACGTGTACACAGAAAACCTACAACACGGGCAGTGTCCCATGAAGTCAAACATGTTCTATCTGTTTCAGCTACAATGCACATAAACAACTAAAAAAGGACTAGATAAAGGTAACTATCCAAAGAAAAAGAACAACATGATGGATGTATTACATGAACACATGTTAGATAGTTCCATGCCTACGTATATAAAACTTACTCACCCAATCATTGACCAAAGTAGAACCAATTACTCATTGATCCAGACAGCTCAATTGGTCAACTACATATTCGACATAGTATTTATTAATTATGTTTCCCTCTTATTAAACCATACAGTTAGCTCCCTAGGCCATCTAATCATCATATATAGCTAAACTAATGAAAATGTCATTTACCAAATTTAAATGGAAAACATAATACACTTTTTATCTATCTATTAGGGAGGGTGACCAACAATAATTCTTGGTAGAGGGCAGGGTTAATTTAAGCATGGTGTTCTAAGTTATTTGTATTTGCAAGAAATTTTAACTTGTTTAAACAGGAGGGGGAAAGAAAAAAGCTTCACTGACAGGACAATTAAAAATTAACTCACCTTCTCTGCCGTAGTGGTCCTTTTCTCGGAAGGAAATCAGCCACAGTATCCACTGTTAAAATTCCAGCTACATAGCCCTTATTGAGACTGAATTTCCCATCAAAAGCTCCAATTTTGAAATCTTCGCTTCCAATGAAGAAGGTATCATTGACCGAGCAACCAATGACAGCAACTAAACAAGTTCTCTTGCAACCATTGGGTACAGAGAATCCCGATAGCATTGCCACCAGACGGTCAAGCCTCAGCACAAAATCTAAAGGGAAGGAATATTCAGGGAAGAAGGAGCTGCAATGAGTCTCAGCCACTTCCCAACAGTCCTCTAACCTGGCCTCCCGAACAACAATCTCGGGAGACACAGCTGGAAATAATTCGACCACTTGACTAGCTCTACATAATCCTACACCCATAAGCAGAATCATCGAAATGAATCTTTCATTATGTAAGTGACAACCAAACAATTAGGATTCTCTCTCGTCTTTTTTTTTTTTTTTTTCCCTCCCTCCTTAAAGCTCTGTTTGGTTGCTAAGAAATGAGAAAAGGGAAGGAAAATAAATTTGAATTCTTTCATATATATATATATATATATATATATAGGGTTTTCTTAACGTGAGCCCTAAGGGCTCATGTTAAGCTACAATAAATGAGGCAATCATTGTATGGGAAATGGTGAAAATGCATGTAGAATGGTGAAAATGTATAAAGAAGGTGCAAATTACTTAGAAAACTGTGTAAATACATTGAGAATGGTGCAAATTGCACAGAAAACTGTGCAAATACATTTTCCCATGCAATGATTGCCTCATTTATTGCAGCTTAACATATGCCCTTAGGGCACACGTTAAGAAAACCCATATATATATAAGAAATTGATCACTTGAGGGATATCCTGCACTGTCCCATATAGATTGGATGGTGAAGAGCCCTCTGCGATAGCTACAAATCCGATCCATGTGACTCTACACCGTCCAATCTATGTGGAACGATGCGGGATATCCCGCAGGTGATCAAATATATGATTCAACACACACACACACACACACACACACACATATATTATGGAGACTCTTGCATCAAAACTTGGTTACAAAGTTGGTTGTTTGCCAACTACTTAAGTGGGTTTTCCATTGGGTTCGCATTTCAAGGAGAAGATATTATGGGACCCGTTGATTGAAAGAATTGAAAGAAGAGTTAGTGCGTGGAAGAAAGGGTATCTCTCTAAAGAGGGGAAGTTGACTTGTAATTTTGTAGCACTTTATCTCTCTAAAGAGGGTCGGGGTGAGGAATTTAAATACTATCTTGTGGATTGACAAACTATGTACTTACCTAAAACTTGTGACGGTTTGGGTATTAGGAACCTTGGGTGTATTAACAAAGCCCTTTTGGGAAAATGGAAAGTGGTTTTGGAGGTCTGGGGTAGGTGAGGAGGGCTTATGCAGTGATGTGGTGGTTTGGAAATACGGAATTAGTAGTGAGCTGTGGTGGTCTAAAAAAGGATGTGGCCCTCATGGTATGGGACTATGGGTCTTTAGAAGGCCATTATGTAGGGTTTACAGGATTTTCGTAGGAGATAAAGTTCAAGGTGGGTGATGGTGTGAGAGTTAAATTTTGGAAATACATTTGGTGTAGTGATGTGCTTTTAATGGAGGTCTTTCCTTCTCTTTATACTATTACTGACAACAAGGAGGCTTGGGGTGTGGGGACTATTTGGTTAGGGAGCAGGGTCCCTTGCATTGGAATGTCATATTTGTCAGGTAGTTTTATGATTGGAAGTTAGAAAGTGTGGTGAATGTTAGCAAATGTTGTATGATTTAGAGTTCTCTTGGGAAGGGAATGATGGCCTGGTGTGGGTATAAGAGTTCAAATGGCTTATTTTTTGGTAAGTCTTACTATAAGACTTTGACATCCAGTGAGGTTTCATTCTACCCAGCCAAGCGTGTTTGGTTGGCATTTGTTCTGTCTAAGTTGGCTTTTTTCCCATGGTTGGTTGTGAGAGACAAACACTTAATTGTTGATCATCTCATAAGTGGAAAATGGGTATTCCCAATAGTGAATTTGTGTAAGGAGCAGATGAAGTTGGTTGATAATCTTTTCCTTCATTTTCATGTGGCTTAGAGTTTGTGGGTTTTTGTCTTCCACCTTTTTGGGGTTTAGTATTTTTTACCTTCCACTGATTGGGACTTACTCTCAAGTTGGTGGATTAAAGCAGGTGGTAAGGAGAATAAATCCGTTTGGAATATGGTTCTACATGCTCTTTTTTGGTATATTTAGCAAGAGAGGAATATGGGAATCTTTTATGACATAGAGGTTTCATTACTTGATTTAAAGTAAATTTTTGTTAAGAACATTCTTTTTTTTTTTTTTTTATATCCTTTCTGGAACCATAACCAAAGAAGTGGGTCCATGTCCTCTTTCGTTCAATTTGTAGATTCATTATGTTTAAGATAGCCTCTTTTTTTTTTTTTTTTTTTGGTTAGTGCTTGTATATGTCTCATATACATGTACATGGGTTGTGCCACCTTTTGTTTTAATACAATCCATTTCTTCATTACAAAGAAAAAAGAATAAAAAACATATATAAGCTTTGGGATCAAAGGACACAAGTTCTATACACAATTTTTTACACAATTCTTAAGCTGTTGGATTCCACAAGATCCAAAAGTCTCCAAAACAGCCAAATGAAAAAATGACTCAACATATGAGACCATTGGACATTTGGATCTCATAAGATCCGACAGCTTAAGAATCATGTAAAAAATTGGGTATAGCACTGTGTCACTTGATCCTGACCCATATATATACACACATATTTATACAGTTTGGAATCCCTAGTATAAAAATTAAGCTACAAGCAGACTTCTAATCTCAGCCCTTTATTTTTTATCTAACGACCAATATGTACTTTAAAAAGCAGGTTACCGGGTACCTGATATTTAGGCCCTTCGACAAAAAAATAAACGACTAAGATCAGAAACTGAACTAATCAGCAACCAAAGAGAGTATAGTTAAGTAAAGTTCTCCAACAATTTAGGAACCAGAATTCAGGGTTGTCAATATTGGTGCCCATAACAACAAACTATAAGTGCTTGAAATCATATCTATAAACCTAACAAAGAGAAAAAAAAAAAAAAAAAAAAAAAAAAAAAAAAAAAAAAACCCTAAATCCACAAGGCTGGCCTAAAAAGTGATGACTCAAGAACCCAAAAACCAAAATTCACATATGGACTCCATGATGGCATCAACATAAGTAGAAGAAAAAAGAAGAGAGAATTCGAAGGGTGGTACCTGATCTCGAGAGATGTGAGAGAGAAGAGAGGGAGGGTTCGTGGGAAACCCTAGAAGGGAAGGAGGATTGTTTCTTGAAATTGGGGAGGGTTTTGGGAGTGTTTAAGGAGGAGGTAGGTGTGGTATAGGGAGTTGGTGACACTGATGATATGCCCAATGGTACCGTCCGCATTTCTTGGAGATTTCTTTCTCACAATTGGGGGAAGAAAGATTCCCAATTCCCTCTCTCTCTCTCTCTCAAGAATAGGAGATTCTCTCTCGTTTACTGTTGTGAGGTACTGAGGAATACATATGAGTTCGGCAGCTAGCCAACAATGAACAAACATCACACACCCACACGTGTGTGCGTGCCTCCCTTGTTTTTCACCCAGACTTTACTTATGACTTCCTCAAGAAATTTTATCTTGGCGAATAATAATTTAGGGTTGTAAGATGAGCTAAAGCTATTTGAGGTTGGTTTGAGATCGGTTCAAGAAAAGAACTCGTTCACATTTGCTCGTGAGAGAAATAAGTTGAATTCAAATATTAATTTAATTTTATTAGTTTATTGAGTTTGGCTCCAATAAAATTCTACTTGGTTTAATATGCTCATTAATATATTAAATAAACAAAATATTTGACCCTAGCTTAAGATTGGTTTGATAAAAGATTCGTTTGAGTTTGGATGAGTTCATTATTATTTCAAAAATCAAATTATTTGAACTCAACTCAAAATTGATTCGATAAAAGACTCGTTTGAATTCATTTATAAGCTAAATTAGTAAAGTTTAAGCCTCACTTTTGAGCTCATTAATTAAATGAGTCAAACTCGAACAGCCTACTACTCGAGTCTCGACTCATTTATACCCTTATAGTGATCACTAACTTACCATTTAGGAAACCCTAAGTATAGACAATTGTAAACCCCAATGGATGGACAAGTATTCTTGGGATTTATATGAATTATAAGAAGAAACAGTGAGTTTGACTTGTCAAGTTCTTCAAGGTGATCATGTCGAGTTATAGATATCCAATGAAATGGATCAACCCAAACACGATACAATTATTTATCAAGTCTTAGGTAACACAAACGATAAATGTAACCTTGTTAAGGATTAACCTCATTAGGATTAAAGGTAACACAACACAAATAGGATCCGGTTTAACTTGAAATTAACCTCATTACCTGTCTATCCTATTTACATAGTTGGACCACATTTTTCTAAATATGATGCTATGGTAGGTCATCAAGTTCAAAGAATTTAAGGACCAAAATCAGAGAACAAAGGTTCTCTTGAGAATGCCACTTAGGGCATGTTTATTTGGCTGGAATTAAGGAGGGGGGGAATGGAATCAAATTCCATTACTGAAGTAGTCTGAAATTGAATGAGAAAAATGTAAGGGCAATTTGATTCTATTCTACATATTCAACTCATCTAAATATGGGATTTGGAATGGAATCCAAAATGTGATTCCGTTACAAGCTTGATTTTGACCAAACAAGCGAGACCTTATATCATTTCAATTGGTAAGGAAAAAAGAAAAAAAACGCATTCACTTGTATGTGGGTCATACTAGGTTCGAGTATCGTAAACTAAATATGTAAGAAAATATTTGAAAACAGCTTTTTGGGGTACAATTTCCCATCAATGAAGAACAAGAATGTTGGCACTCTGTCGATCTTAATTCTCAAATCATAGATAAACTTCATCCGATCCTGTTCCCTGAGCCTAAACGAGAATTGATATCGAAATCATTTGAGTTGAGTTTCCACAGGTTACAGAGATTCTCAACAGTCATTCAGTCAAATGCATCAACAATAAATTTCTGAGCTTTGTGTGTTGACAGATTTTTTGGGTCAAAGGACTAGCAATAATTTTACTAGCTCTTCAGCGGTTAAAAAAAAAAAAAAGAAAAAGAAAAAATTACACGAGAGGTTTATGGATTTCAATTGGTAATCGACAAGAAAAATTTTGAAGGCTTACACCTAACAGTAAAATTTGAAATAAACACAGATATCTTTCACTAGTATATTGTTTCATTCCATTTGGCTTATACATGGGTAAAAAAATTAAAAAAAAGCAAAAAGAAGTGAGAGTCTTATTATAAATTAAATTTCTACAAACTAATCTTACATTTCTTGGCATGGAAGTTTAGGTTACTAGAAATCAACAGGAAGACTACTCAAGAAAGCTAAGGTGTGAGGGGATGTGGACTTCCCAAATTGGGAGCACCAAGGAGGAAGCTTCATTAGGACTCTTTCAGCTTTTGGTGTCAATCTGTCCACATCCGTTCTTAGTTTCAAAAGGAGATGTTGGTCCTCTCCTTGTCCCTCCACCTTGCGAGATAAATGGGTAGAATTTTTCACCCAGAAAAGAGTCAAATCAAACCTCGTTGGCGCATTCCTCCCTCCTGAATACTGAATAATGTGCCACCCATCTATGCTGCTCTTCTCGCTGAGTGGAATTAGCTCCTCTGAATCTCCTGCATTCCAAGTAGAAACTTAAATGACCCACAATCAACTGATAAAATATTCCAGGAAGCCCAATTTTGGACAAGCCCCAACCATGATTTTGATTGATCGAATTTTAACACTTGGATTATATGGCGCATTGGCCAAGTAACATGACCCTTTTCTCTTCAATATTTATAATTTATCACCTGTCAGAATTCCTACAATATTAAACCTTTCAGGGTAATAATGCTGGCCTATCTCTAAATGACAAAAGCATGACAATTACAGCACCCACCTCCTGGTCAAGAATTTTTTTCCTTAATAAAAAAAATTATAAATAAAATAAAAAAGAAAACAAAAGCAAATAAAAGTAAATAAAAGAAGAAGATAAAGAGAAAACAAAAAGATGCACAATCACTATAATTCAAATACCTGTCAACTTTAAATCTTCTATTTCCTTGGTATTGATTGCAAGAGACCAACGCGTCGAAACCTTTGTATCGATTGAGACTTGTGTAATTCTGTCATCCCCCTTTGTATCACTAGCAACATGCAGAGTGGGAATATCTGATTTGCTCCACCCAGTTTTAGTATCATCATAGGTCCAGCAACCATATTTGACTGAAAAAGTAACAAAATCAATAACCCTATCTCTACCACAGATGAATCCTTCTTTAATCTGTTCAACCTCCTTCATCAACTTTCCAGGAGTATTGGAAAACAAAGATATATATGAGCTGGGGTCTTGATTTTCACCATATCCTCCTGTTGTGTCCACAACATGCACTACCTGAAAACAAGAAAGTCGTTGTATTGGATCGATGTTGATAAGATAATTAACTGCATGCAGGCATTTACTTATGGAAGCTCCATTGTAAAGGAATACACAATAATTAACAAATTGTCTACCATTTGATGAAAAATTGAAAAGCTGCAGTACCCCAAACAATGCAGTATATATATGGCTGAAAGCCCACAAGCTAACTTATAACCTCACTTGAATCAAACCACTGTAATTTTATTGGTTAGCCTTGTCAAAAGGTCAGGTGATTTAACAACAGCTAAAAATTCTCTAACTCAACCAACTCTTCCATGTTTAAACAGTCTCTTTGTAGTTTAAAATGCATAGTTGTGACTCAGCTTGGATATTAAAAATTGGTCAGGTACTTTTGCATATGAAATCCCACAAATGCATAGAACAGAAGGCAACCCGAACCAACGATGGAAGTAAAAACAATACAAAACAGCCAAGATGAAATTAATAAGCTAATTTAAATAAGAAAGTAGGACTTTTTTAACCTAATGAATAACTATATTTGATAAATCTTTAGTAGTGATGTTCCTTTTAATTATTTTACATAAAGCAGGCAAGATGAGGGAACAGCTCAATACGTAAAACTGGGAGGAAGTTTTTATCATGGCACTGGTATAAAATAAATATTCGCACTTGGGGCCTTCAAGACAGCTGGATGAGGAAAATGGATGAACCATAGTGGTTTTTGGATAAAATTGTCTTCCCCCACTTTTGATAACAAAATGATATAAACGTTTCAGTCCTACATACAATTGCCCATATTTGGAACCCTTTTTTCATCTTTTTGTTGCTTTCCGTGTTTGTCCTTTCCTTTTCTTTCCCTTATTTCCTTCTCTTTTTTCTTTTTTCTTTTGAACGTGACTGAGAACTTCAGCCCAAAATACAAGGTCACTTGTCAATTTTCAGGCGCACCCATATCCAATTAAGCCAAAGCATGTGGAGGGAGAATTTGTGTCCATGCCCCATATACCATAGAAAGAATCCTTATCCAAGACACAAATCAACTCATGTCAATCAAATGGTTCGGAAACTGAGTAAAATTGGATGCATATCAACTTACAAATCATACAAACTGGACAATCTTAAGTTTCCTAACTATTAATGATTTGCCAAAATTCTGAAGGATGCATTTAGAGGATATTGTACACATATAATGCCAGGGACAATTTACTGTAATCAATGTGAACACAAGGTAAAGAAATAGTCAAGGGCATGAAAGAAATTAAGTGCCAATAGAACTTACATTGACAGCAGTCAAGGACACAATAGAAATTAAGTGCCAATAGAAACTTACATTTACAGCTCTGGCGGTGTCTTCCGTAAATGGTGGTACAATACCAAAGAATACCGCAGAGAGAGAGAGGCCAAACAGAATACAAGTCGCAAGGAAAATTGATCTTTTTGCACCTAGACACCAATTGTAGAAATAGATTGAATTAATTAAATAGCAAGAAATACATTATCTCAAGAAAATTTTTAATTTTGTAACAATGCACCAAGATAATCAAGTAAAAAATAAACATGAGGAGTGGAGCTAGCATTATTAGCTAATCTAACAATAAAATCGTAGACACATTAGGCAGATAATGTGGGCGCAATGCCCAGACCAATGAGGAATCCTACTGCCCATGTCGATCTTTGTTCACAAATGTTCTGAACATCTATGTTACACGGGTTCGGGTGTGGGTATGTGTCTAGAAGTCGGATTCGTCAAATCATTAAATATTAGGATACGCGGACTCGGCCAAAAAGTACCCAAAAATTGGATATGGGTGCGGGGATACGTGTGTGTGTATATATATGTATATATGTATGTATGTATTTATTAATGTGGATGAGGATTATTTTTGTACGTATACTGATACGGGGGACCTTATCATAATAAATAAGTTTTGAAGGGTTAACAGTTAATTAGAATTTTTGTACTTTTGTAAATAGATAAAGTATGAGGGTTAAATTAGAAATATAAACAAGATAAAATAGAAAAGGGAGGGAGGGGGGTCCGTGTTTCATTCACAGGGGGCAGGAGAGTACGCCTCTGTCACGCTCTGGCACAGTCTGGCAGCAGCACTTCCGGTGACGTTCCTCCGGCCTCCGGCAACACAGCTCCGACCTTTGGCGACATAGATCCATTATCCGGTGACGCAGCTCCGACATTCAGGGACATAGCTCTAGCCTCCGGTGACGATAAGGTTCTCTCTCCCCCTCTCTCTCTCTCTCTCCTCCTTGCTGTCAAGCATCTCTATCAACAAGCTTTGACTACCCTAGTTGGACAGCCATGGAAATTACGTTTAGACTTCAACATAGCCCTATTTTTCACGATGAGTTAATTGCACAGGAAAAGAGCCCTATTTTTCACGATCGACTGGTTGGAGTCTCTCCTCCTTCTCTTTCTTCTTCTTCTTCTTCTTCTTCTTCTTCTTCCGTGGTGAGCCGAGTCCGATTGAAAATTGCCGTATCCACCACGGATCCCGTACCCGTACCTGTGTCGTGTCGTGTCGACACGGGTACCTTGGGGTAAAGTGAAGAGTCCGTGTAACACAGCTGAACATTACATCAATTTCAAGCTTTGATGGCCCACCAGTTTAAGTGCTACTAATCCAGGCAGTCTTGTTAGGCTAGACCACAGGCCAATAATGGCATCAATTACAATATCCATTAATTGCTTGATTTGGATGATTATGACTGGATCATTACTAAGATCCAATCCAATCTATATACAGACCAGAATCTAGGCCTAAGAATATGGATCCAATCGGGATTTATCTAGATACACTCCACTCATTGCCTAATAATCACCAATTCCACCTTAGACCTGAACCTAGTTAGCTCTAAACCCAATTTCTATAATAGGGCCTGCTGAATAAACTAAATCAGTCCAAAATCTACCACTTGACTCCCCTTCATATAAGCAATAGCAACAAACATTATCAACAAGAAGAATGTAACTGGCAGATCCAACCAAAAATACACATGCGATAAATAAGAACCTGAAAGGTGTACATATGAAAGGAGATACACTGAAGTCAGGCATATGACAACAGCAATATATGCAGAAATAAGTACACTCCCCAGCCACTCAGGAGTGCTACCAGGGTTCCTGCAAACGAATTGAAGGCAAGATTAGTAAGCATCCCTACAACTGTCTGTTACTTATAATACAACTAATTTGGCAATAGTTTTCAACTGATATAACTGTTTCTTAAAAATTCAAAGAAAGTTTTGATATTTTTTCTAGTGTTACCTATTCTATACATGTAAGGAATTCCACCCAATCAAAGTTTCTTCTTTTATTAAATTTCAAAGCTTTGGTATTTTGCACAGAAGTCACATATAGAACCTTGAAAGCAAATATAATTAGTGTAGAATATACACTCTAAGGACATAGACAGACTTACAGTTTTCTTTTGTTTTATTTTATTTTATTTTATGTTATTGTTGTTTTATTTATAGTTTTTTTTGTTTTTGTTTTTATTTTTTGGGAAATTGGAACAACAAATTACATTACCCAGTATCATGAACTCTATTTCGAAGATTTTCCAAGTTCGAGGTATGTTAACAACACAGAGGGAAAATCTCATGAGTACTAAGTCAACACAAGTATTCTGTTCCATTGTATGCAAATTGTAGATAATCCTCACAATGAAAACATCATGAGTACTCATCAAATTTTAATGACCATGTCTTAAATCTAATGAGAATTGACATGAGTTAGTCTGAAGTCTGAACATGTTACAACTGACCTACAAAGGAAGAATAAATCAAATCTTGACCTTTTGGGCTCTTTTCTGCTGTTACTATTACAAGTTACAACTTCAAAATATGGTTGGCATCAAAACTTGCAAAGATTAATATATGATGTAATTAACAAAATAAGGGCTTTATCATTAATAAATACATTCTGATTGAAACTCCCCCAAGCTGTACAGCCAATGAGAAAGCAAAGAAAAAGCGAGAATTAAAACTCAAAGACATATGCCTATATTAAAATCACTTCAGATATATAAATTAACAACACCACATTAATTTTACCTATCAAATCGAACTACAATCCCAATTGCTATGCCCGCAAACCTAATAAACATGCCAGCAGATATTAAAATAGGTACAGTTAAGCTGATCAGCAGGGTAACAATTTTGAGTGGCTTTGGGAATTGCACTGGGGTTAAAGTTGCTTCCAGCAAGCCATCTAAACATTCCAGAATAAAAGATTAGTTGAAAGAAAAGACTATTGAAATAATAAATGCAGAAATTTTTTAAAGACTAAGAGCAAAGAAACAAGAATAACCTATTTTAAACCTTGTGGCATTGTTGAACACAATCAATGGGCATCATGTCAAACACATCCAACATGGCCAAACATTGAATGATTCTTTCCTTGAAATTACGGTGGCTAATGCCTCATTCATGTTGGCCACAGATACCCAATTCAGTATTATTCTTACCTGAGCTAAGATAGTGTAAACGTAAACTTACATGCAAATGCAGGTGAAACTAGCCAAACAAGAGCCAAATAGGAAGACCCAATCTTATAATAGTTTCCCACCATGAGAAGAACAAGCCACTGGACAAAACCAGCTTTAAAGAGCCACCTTTCAGCCTCTAACTTGATCAAATCAGCTTGAACAACAGGAGACAGCTGCTGCCCCCTCTTAGAGATTACACGAGACAAATACATTTGAAGAATAAGATAACCCAAATGTTGACCAGTCAATGCCCCAAGGAGAGCAGGTGCAGCAAATAACCCAACTACCAACCACGGGCTTGCAACATAGGGCGCTGCTGATGAGGATACTAGTGGTAGAATGAAGCCAACAAGAACAGAGAAACTTAATGAAAATATCCACAAGAGGATTAGGCTCAAACACGATAAGGCCAATGAAACTGCAGCCGGATAACCACCCATAAGCAATGATGTACTCCATATCAAAAGTGACTGCATTAACACTGAATTATGAAGCATATTTGCAAAATGTTGACGGAATACAATCATGTATGTCCCCTAAGAAATTGACACAAGTGTTAGAATATAAAATCACACCAAAAACTTAATTTCAAGATAACAGAACATCCAACCACAACCAGCCCTGTCCTCAGGGAAGGAAAATAAATGGTAAGTCTTAATAGTTATAAACGTACCAAAATGTCAAAAAATATAGCAGTCTCATGGCCTGCTTTTTCTCCTGCTTCCATTGCTTTGCCTTTTGGAAGATGAGATGAAGTAGCAGTCTGAAGTAGGAAAGCAAGCATATTGTCTCCAAGATGTTGAAGAGAACCCGGTTTCAAAAGCTCTAGTTTGTCATTCTGCATGGGGAAATAATTTAATTAATTTAATTTTTATCAGGAAATTCAATTATACACATAGTTAAGGTTGCACAGTCTAAGTTTTTTTTTTTTTTTTTTTTTTTTTTTTTTTTTTTTTTTTTTTTTCACTAGGGAGCTGCCTAAGTTTGTTTGAACTAATCAATCAATTTTGGGATTAGCCAAATTTGGGATAGGGTGGCTTTTCTGATTCAAATACCAAAAAAAATCAAATTTGTACATAACCTTCTACTTTTCCCCCCTTTCATTACAGGTGTTGAGTTAATGTTGGCACATCATCCGAATTGATAAATTAACATGGGTTTACTATATATTTTAAGCCATTATACTAATAACATAGCATACATTATGTCTGCCACAACACAAAACAACGTGCACTGCTCAAACTGTTAGAACATCACTTAGCCCCAAAAGCTTAAGTTATTAAGGAATGGGCCAACAATGTACATCAAGCTAACACTCTTGCTCATGTAGAGCCCCGTCCGCACGTGGAGAGATAGACAAACACACAATAAAAAGACAAACAAACTAAGGTGGAAATAAACACATGGAGGTAATAAGACTCAAACCCAAGACTGCCTGCAAACCAGCTCTGATACCATGTTAGAACACCAAGTAACACCAAGCTTAAGCTGTTAGGGAATGAGCCAACAAATGTACATCAAGCTAACACAAACAACTATCCAGGCCACCAGCCCAATTCAAAGAAAAAAAAATTCTCCCACATGTTCCCCTACCAAAAACAACACACATCCATCAACTATTTGCTGCCTTGGCCCACAGAAAATCACCATGCACCAATCCACCCATTTTCATAACAGAAAATGCTAGATCATATACCGTGCATACAACCAAGGACTAAAATTTCTCCAATATATCTCTTATCGCTATCGGAGCATGGTTCAAAGTCTCGGTCTTGGTCCTTGTCATGTTTCGGTCTCGGTCGTCTCGGTCTCGCCCATATCATCGCATTTCGCGTAAGATGCAACTTTACACATGAAAAAGTGTTCAAAAAAATCTAAAAAAATAATAGAAAAATCAGAAAAAATATCATAAACACATTGGAACCATCAAATAAGCAAAAAAAATTAACTTTACTATGGTTAAGTACACTAAAACAGGCGTTAGCGTGTTGTTTTACTATAAAATACATAATATTTAATAAGTGTTTTTTCTCTTTGGAAATAAAAGGTATGACTATTATTTATTACTATATTAAAAAGAATTAAATTAAAAATAACTTATAAATCACAAATGATAACCTTTTAAAACTACCTACTTGCTTATGAAAGATGAAAAATAATGTTTTGAAAATACTGAAATTGTTGGGTAATTTTTATAAATAAACAATCTTATACTATAAGATATTGCTTTTTTAGAAATAACAGCAAAAAAAAAAGAAAAAAAAACAGACCAAGTTGTAATTTATGGTGGGTCGAAGGGTTAAAGCTTTATCCTGGTCAAAAAAAAAAAAAAAGTATGATGTATTTATAAGAAGCCTGAGACAACTACTCAGCCCCTTCGTCCAAAGTGATTATATATATATATATATATATATCCCACCGACACAAAAGGAAAACAGAGAAATGAAGAAGAAGAAGAAGATGACAATGGCGATGAGGATGCACATCGACGGTGACCATAACAGGTTCTCCTTCTCTCTCATTCTGTCTCTCTCACGTTGGATTTCAGACACTGTGAACTTGAGCCAAAGCTCGAACCCACCTGTTGGGCACCCTGCGCCAGCACTCATCAGTCGACCCTTGATTCCTTGAACCTTGACTAGATTTGTTCTAATCTCGCACATGATGTGCGAGATCTTGTCCGAAACTCACTGTGTCAACGGGATTTCATGCATAACGCCTCATCTCAAGCGAGATCACGCTTGTGTCGTCCGAGAGAGAATATCCCATAAATATTTTGTACCGGTGGGATTTCTCGTCTAGGCCAGTGGCAAGACCGAGATGTCTCGGTGAGATCTCATCCGAAACGGACGAGACTTTGAACCCTGTATCAGAGAAGCCTTGCATCTGAACAAGGTCACAGTATGAGGCCCAATCATACCATTAAGTTGTAGCACCTATGCACAACTTTAATGACAATGATTTGTAATTTAGATCAAATCAAACAATTTTGGCACAATGTGTTTTGGCATATGTAAATCATCAAAAAGATTAGCTTTCATTTTCATTGTAAATCTTGGTACTTAAGAACGAAATAGAATCTGAATTTCCATGTGCAAGAATGGAATGCAGAAAGAAGAAGCTCAAGATCAAGATGACTGCAAAGGAGAACCTTTGTGTGATAAACTGCACTGCTATCCATGTATGCAAAGTCAAGCCCAGACAGACCAGCCAACTCTTTGTAGACTTGAAAATCTGTTGCAGATTTTATCACTCCGAAAGAAAAAAGATCCTGCAGCACTAATATCACTTGGAATTAATTTCAATTTATGAATAAATATATGATATATAAAAAAAGTAATAGACAAACAAATATCATTGAATAAGCAAAAAGGAACACTACAAACCTGTGCAATAATTTGACCAGATGGGTACTTCGCTGCCATTGCAAAGTTCTCAATAGCCCATGGATGAGGACCAGCCTATGAAATGAAGAAAGCAAAAGAAGAAAGATAAGTATAACATTTAACATATCAATGGGACATTCAGCAAGCTGAGGGTAACTTCTGGAAAAGGGAAGGAACACATTATTCTAATATTTGATACTATAAAACCATGGAATAGCATGGGAAGCATATTAAAATCAAACAAGCAACGGTCAGTATCTTATGGGTTTACAGCATTTCATTCATTAAAAATTCGGCCATTAGCCATCCACTAGGAGGCACAAGTTATTTTATTAGCAACATCTAGTTGAAAACCATATATACAGATAAAAGGATATACGAGATTAAAATGACCGACAGAAATGATTAACCTTCTTTTTACTTGAAAAATCTGAACTGAAGAGTTTGCATCAAACTTGATCACTACTTACATGGCATAAATACTGGGCAAGAAGTTGACACATAGCATCTAATTTCAGTTAGCCTATCTCCTTTCAACAGAATCTTATTCGGGCCTAAGGCCTCTCCCATTCAAGAGAGGATTATTTAGGTCTAAGCCGGAGCATTTTAACTATGAAGGCACCAAGGGGGTTTTGAGTAATTTGAAATCTTAAGGTCCATCCCTTATCCTTTCTGCACACTTAAGGCTCACAATCCTGCCTAGGCCAATGGCAGGACCCAGGGAATCCTAATTAGGGCTTGGTGTAGGTTAGGGTGCTGAATCATGCTATCAAGGCCCCATTTTTTTATGATAGCTTGAGGGTCTTGGATTGGTGAACGGAGCAAGGGCCAGTCGAGCGGCTTGCCCCATCACTAGGGCAGCACGCCTTCTGTCTTGGTCACCATGGGGCATGAGGTCCATATTGTTCACTGGACACAAGCCATGCACAATGCGGGCTAACCGGCCAACTAGACTCATAGGCTTGCAACTATAAAAGCCCATAAGCACCAAGAGTGGAGGAGCTCCCATTGGTTAGAGAATTCAACCAATAACATTCTACCACATAAGGGGTTGTGACTTGTGAGTTCCTATATAAAGGTCATTCATTACTCATATACAGGGATTCACAATTTTGGATTCACAAAGACAGAGCATTTCCTCTCTTTCAATCCTCTCTCTATTGCCACACGTCAAAAGTCTCCCCTTAGTTGCTTTACTCTCCATCCTAAAACACCCTCGTTCCATCTCATAAACTTGGACGTCACTAATTCAAATAGTTCACCTCTCGCTCTCCAACAAGAACCTATCTATCAACAATCACCACAACAATTGGGCCATTTTCTATTTTTCTTAATTTCAGAAAGTCAATGGTCCCTTATCAAATAACAAACATCATGTAAAACCATCTAAGTGCATACCAATTGATAGGAAAGAACAAAATGCCTTATCCAAAAAGAAAGTACAAAATGACTACATGTAGTCTCATTGCATAGGAAATACAAAAATGCAGTAATAAATAAATGATAATTTGAAAATTAGACCTGAAATATGGTGGACTTCCCTCCAATCCCCATGGACTCCAAATCTATAGCCATACGAATAGTACTACTCCAAGGATGCTGCATCAATAAATTCAAGGTTATTCCTTCCACATTATAATATTGTGTCTCTCTTAAGATATGTACTCTGTGTATTTAAAATTCGCAATAATGTATGTGTGTGTGTATGTATTTTGGAGCAAGGCCTGTAGAGTCATTCATCTTTCAGCATATCTAAAGGTGATAGACAACTTCCAAAAATTAATAAACAAAAACATAACTTTCAAGCAATTTACTACAACAAAATGCTAACAAGAAAATATGTCAAAAAACTAAGTTTTCCACTTATCCCATAAAAATATGATAATTTGTTTTAGTGTTGTTTCATTCCAGGTCCTTTCCTCCCCAAATGGTGAATTACAACAATTAGATGCAATACAAAGCTCGCGCCATCGTTTAAGTTCAACAATAATTTTAGAGTTAAAATACATAGACAGGAGCATTCCACTCCGCCAATAAACCTAAATCACATTTTTCTCCATGCGTTTTGTGATGTTCATTGGACTAAATGGGTTGTTAACAGTACTCCTTTTTGGTACAATGAACTATCTTTTATTGCTTCTCAATGATATAAGCAAGCAATTTACGGGATACACATGTAATATGTAAATGCTATTATACCATAGCATTAAATTTCATATTGTTTTTGTTGAAATGTTCATGAAGTTTCTGTTTCCTTGGCAACCAAAACGAAGCTGACATGGAAAACTACATAGTTTCCACCTCAGCATAAATAACGTCGTTGTGGGAAAGAGAGCCATTTAATAGTTAGATTCTTTGATCTTAGCAATTTTGCAAACCAAATCGCACAATACCTCGCATTTGAGCTATATTCTGAGTCTTCTAATATATATATTCAATTTTTTTTTTTTTTTTGAGAATTCATGTATTTCTGTACAAGTTTGATCCATATATTACCTCTAATGTAACTTAAATTTCATTGAATATGCTTTGGATCTATAGCTCTTACTCGCATGAAATACAAGTAGCCATAGTGATAAAAAATTTCAAGTTGTATGTTCATGGTGTATGATAAATCATGCTGAATTGGTTATGCGATATTATACTTGGAATTTAAGGGAATATTTAATTATTCATGTATTTAGAAATGTTCTATATATCATTATATATGGACTAATTTGAGTAATTTAATTTCAGATTATGGTAACGCCTTCCATATGGTTCCTCACATATAATGGGAAATGTATAAACCTCCGTCATATTCAATTAATCATTTAGTAGGTTTGTCTATGCCAATAAATAAGCCTTATATAGTGTTTCCATGCGTTACCTAATTTTGTACACTGTTCACTGTGTTTTCAAAACGTTTCTGTTTCTTGACTGACAGAAACAACCCTCCAAAAAAATAAAAAATAATAATACATTTGTAACTTTAATCGATTTAGCTGTTTATTATTATTAATATAGTATTTTATTATTCCTATAATTATTGCTATTAAAACTCATAATTTTGTGACAATAGATGATAAAAAAATATTATTGCAAAAATTGTTATCAGCAGGAACTGCCAAGTTTATTGAAACAGTGATAAACTGCGGTTTTATTCATGTCCTCCCAAGAACACAAGATAAGACAAGGGATGCAGCTTTTATTTTAAATATCCCAAGCTTTAACTTTGAAATTTTTTATTTTTTATAATTATTTTTTTTTTGATAACGAGGGAACCATCCCACAACAGGCCCTTTGGACCCACCCATGGAACCTAAACCCTCGGGGAGACTAGCGTAGCAACCCACCACCACGGCTCCCCACTTAAATCTTGGGTTGTCCTAGCGGGGAATCGAACATGTAACTGTGCGCCTAACCACACAATCACAAGTTCGCCCTTACCAACTGGGCTACCCAAGGGTGGGCAACTTTGGAAATTTCAGTAAACGCTTTTTCTCCCAAGGAGTTTTTTGTCTACTAATTAAAGTAAGTATACTATTTTACAATGATATCATGATATGCTGTCTTCCGTAGAACATAAAATTAGATATACCTTTAAAAACTAAATTAAAAGATCTTGTAAGGCAATTAATTTTAGAACTTAATTAATCTTAGTCCACAATTAAGCTCATTAAGAAGAGGTTTCAAATAAAGGTGTGGTCCCTCAAGAAAAAAAAATTGAACTAAAATTAAAAGGTTCTTCACAATTTATTAAATTTCTGTATTTTAAAATCCTTATTTCTTATACATCTAAAATTTTCAGACTCATTATTGCTGTGGCAACCCCACGCATTTCAATCAGAAGATATTACATTTAACCTGTCTATTAGACAAGGTAAACAACCAGTGCATGTCTCTCTTAGAAATTAAAATACAAGACACAGAATCAATTTGTTTGCAACTTTAAATTCTCTACAGGGAAAGAAAACAAGAGGACAAGCTCTCAAAAGAAGTAAGAACACAACAAACAGCAAGCATATTCTTAGGAGTTAAGAACATGAGCACTACGCAAGTGAGTGAACACAAATGCACTATATTCAAGAACTATATTACCTAAAGTTGAAGGAAAATCAGTTGCTGAAGCTATTAAGCTATTAATTCAAAAAATATCTGGGCGAGGGAATATATATATGTGTGTGTGTATCTATATATATATATATATATATATATATATATAGGATTGTTCTAGTGTGGGATATCCCAGACTATCCCACAGGATCATAACCATCTACATGTGTCGCCCCTGAACGGTCGTGATCGTACGAGATATCCAGGATATCCCACACATGATCAAAGCTATCTATATATATATATATTATAAAAGAAGCCACATTAGTTTGATGCACCATAAATGCTCCAAACCTGAGTTATAAAGCTATGAGCTCCATTAAGACCCTCCTCCTCCCCTGTATTAAATAAAAATATCACAGCGTTCTTAAATCCATGAGCCCAGTGAGAAATCCCTCTAGCAAGTTCCAACATAACAGCAACACATGAACTGCAGTCACCAGCTCCTTCCCTGAAACAAAAATAGCTATTGTTTTAAAGTAGGGACATAAGCTTGTAGTTTAAAACAAACTATTCATGGGAATAACTTGAATAGTCACGTGAGAAGAAAGCAAAACCATACTAGGATGTGTATTAAATTGTCCAAGTTATGGATGTGTCTTAAAGTGGCCATCCAAGATCCTTTAGGATAAATTCGTTTCCTTTCAAGAGGCGCTTGAAAGGATAAAAGCGACAACTTCTTCCGGGATCTTACTACTCTTATCCCACGAAGTGAATGAACACTAGGAAATTGTCTCCTATGGCCTTGGATGAATTTAAATTGTATAGCTAAAAAAAAAGGGCCTTTGTACTAAAATTCCTATTTCCCATCCCTACGACTTTAGTCCTTCATCGCTTAGATGTGTTAACCCTGTCCATAGGCAGAGAGCAAGACATATATTTTGTCTGATATGCCCAATAGATGTAGTCTATCCCTACGAATGTAGTCCTTCATCGCTTAGATGTGTTCACCCAGTCCATAGGCAGAGAGCAAGACATATATTATGTCTGATATGCCCAATAGATCCAGTCTAAACAATGAACAATACATCCTCCTTGGTTTTTCTGGACAGCTGGTTGGGCGGAGTCTAGCAATGCAGAAATTCATGCCACCATATGAGGCAAGAATATGAAAGCTCATGATTTGACCAGCCTTTAACTAAAGGTGATGCAGCATCAGTCACAGGCTGGGTAATAGTGGAGCTAAGTTGCCTTGGAAAGGCACAGATGCTCTCTTTTTTTTTTTTTCTTTTTTTTCTTCTTTTTTTTTTAAATTAAAGAAATTACTTGAACTTTGTCAGGATTCAAAAATTCAAATTTCACCAAGATCAAACAAAAATGAAAAGAAAAAAAGAGGCAAATTTGCTAGCCAAAAGAAGAGCTTCCTCTTTGGAGTCAGTGAGTCACATGGTAGAAACCTTTTAACTGTTTGTCCTTGACTTTGAGAGCAGCATATGGGTAGGTGAGGGTTATCACACTTCAACATTCGTATGTGAGTAAAGAAATTAGTCCAAGAGAGTAAGATTCATTTAGCAACTTGGAACATTGGAACATTAAAAGGTAAATGAATGGAATAAATAGATATAGTGATTAAGAAAATAATAAATGTAGCTTGTTTACATGAAACAAAGTTGGTAAGAGAAAAATCCGGGAAATTTTATAATAATAAAAAAAAGGATGGGGGGGGGGCATCAACTTTGTTAATAGACTCAAAAGAGGAAGTCGTAGACATTAAGGTAAAAGGTGATAAAATAATAGTAATAAAACTTGTATCAACATAATTAGTACTTAAGCACCCCAAGTAAGATTACATGAATACAATAAGCGACAATTTGGGAGGATGTGGATGGACTCATTCAAGAGATACCTAATGGGAGGAAGATCTTAATAGGAGAGGACTTAAATGGTCATTTAGGGAAAAATAGTGGATAATAAGATGTTGTAAATTGTAATTACTAATGCTTGTTTCTAAAAGAGATTAATAATAACATTTAAAAGTAGATTTAACACTAGTCAAATAGACTTTTTTCTTAATAAAAACATGGATAAAAAAGTTTGTAATACTGTATGTCTCAGGAGATGGAGGAGAATGTATAGGGATAATAGATAATCAAGAACTAGGTGGTAGAACTTGAAAGGAGAAAAATAAATAATATTTAAATATAAATATTAACAGTTAAAAAAAAAGGAATTTAGATGAAGAGATGAAAATTATGTGGAATGAAATGGTTGGTTGTTGTTAACTTTCCAACTTAAAATCCTAAGCCTGTAATTGGAGGGCCCAAACAGGTATTTGAAGACATGTTTAACTCGATATATATATTTTTTTCATAAGGTAAATGATTCTATTAGAAAAGAAACAAAGGGATTAAACCCTCGTACATGAGACATATACAAGAGAATAAAATGGAGCTCATAATAAAAAGAGCCCAACAAAAAAAACTAAACCCCCAAAAACAATTATGTACAAAGGGAGTCAACAAAATCTAAAAAAGATGGGTAATTTAATTGATGTGGGATGTGGGATTTCCCAACACTCCCCTCATGTGCCGGCTTAACAAGATTCAAATGGCCTGTCAGGTGGACAATAAAGACAGGCTCACAAGCGAAATGGCCTAGGAACGACATGCTTTAATACCATGTTAAGTTTCCAACCTAAAAGCCTAAGCTTATAAGTGGAGGGCCCAAACAGGTATATGAAGACATGTTTAGCTCGATATTTAATTGATGTGGGATGTGGGACTTCCCAACAGTTGCATTAGATTAGTCACAGAAGAAGTTCTACAAGAATCTAAAAGGAATGGATTACATCTAAGGAAACTGGGGGGTGGAATGAGGAGATCCAAACAACAAATAGGGAAAAACAAGCACGGTAATGAGGAAAATTATGGAATTATAAATTAGCTAAAAAGGAAGATAAAAGGGTAGTTAATCAGGATAAAGCAATAAACTCAAGGCGTATAACGATTTGTACCATAAGTCAAAGGACGAGGATGAAGATGTTTATAAACTTGGTAGGATAAGGGAAAGGAGAAATAGAAACTTAAACCATGTAAAGTGCATTAAAGGTAAGGACCAAAGAGTTTTAGTAAAAGATGGCAAGATTAAAGAAAGGTAAAGGAGTTATTTTAACAAACTATTTCATGAAAACCACATAAAGAATTTAAGCTTGAGAGAACTTAGTAATTCTGCTAAGGATAGAAATTGTATGTTTTTTTTTGAAGAATTAGGAAAACTAAGGGAAGGAAGTTGTGAAAAAGATGAAAATAGGTACGTGTATGGGTTATGATGGTGTAGTTTGACTGATTAAGTTGTCTAATAAGACATCAAAAACTAAAAAGCAAGTCGAATGGAAGCAAAGTACTTCAATGCCTCTATATAAGAACAAAGGAAATATATCAAGATGCACCAACAACCATGACATTAAGCTCATGAATTATACGATAAAACTCACGGACAGAGTAATTAAGCGAACATTAAGACTTAAAACTATGGTATCATAAAATCAATTTGGTTTTACACCAAGAATATTAACCACGAAACTATTCTTTTATTGAGGTGATCAATGGAAATTGGAAAAAAATAGAGGGAAGAAAAAAAGTCCTTCATATGATATTTATTAACTTAAAAAAAGCATTAAGCATATGACAAGTCCCAAGAGAATAATGTTGTGGGTATTAGAAAGGAAATAACTATCTATTAGATATATTGATATAATCAATGACATGTATGATGGAGCCGTAACTAGGATTATGACAACTATAGGGGAGATCCTAACCATAATACGCCTACATCAAGGATCAACATTAAGTCCTTATCTTTTTGCTTTCGTTGTGGATAAACTGACTATACATATTCAAAAAGATATTTCATGGTGTATGTTGCTTGATGAAGATATAGTATTAGTTGATAAAACTATAGTAGGGATTAATCCTAAGTTAGAAAATGGAAAGACTACCTAAACATGAAATATTGAAATGTAAATTTAGTCAAACAGAAATGAGGGTGTAGTGCAAATTAATGGCCAAGAGATACCTAAAAGCGATCATTTCAATATCTTAGAACAATAATCCATAAAGTTGGAGAAATTAGGGAGGACGTTGCCCATAGAATTAAAGCATGAGAAATATAGTGGAGAAGTGCATCGAGAGTGCTATGAGACGAAAAAATACCTATCAAGTTAAAGGAAAAGTTTCATAAGACAGCTATAGACCAGCTATGCTCCATGGTACTGAACATTGGCTACTAAGAAATAGCATGTTCAAATGTCAAAAAAATAGTGTAGCTTAAATGAGGCTGTTAAGGCGGATAAGTAGTAAAATAAAAATTAATGCATTCAAAAGAAGGTAGGTATGAATTATACAAACTGAGGATAAGATGGGGGGAAATCATTTAAGGTGGTTTGTTGATGTGTAATGAAAACCTAGAAATGCACCAGTATGAAAGGGTGACTTGATTCAACTCAAAGGCCTCAGAAGGACAAGAGGAAAGCCCAAAAGAGTGTGGTTAGAGCTGATGAGAATGGACATCCATGCTTGGAATTTAACCAAGGATATGGCCCTTGATAGAGCTAAATAGCGAAAAAGGATTCACGTAGCTGACCCCATGCAGCTAGGATTAAGGCTTTGTTGAGTTGAGTTGAGAATTGCCAGGTTCTAATTTCTTTTTTAAAAGTTGAGGGGAATAAGGCATGACCAAAATTTATTCTAAGAAATTATGGGAGATTAGAGAGCTTAAAGAGAGATAAGAAACATGAACATATTAGAATGGGATCAAGATTAAAGAGTGTCTTGGTGGAAAATAAAATATTTAGTGGTGAATGGGACCAAAGGTCATTAACTGGCAAGGAGGAGATGCCAGCTCCCAAAAAAAAAAAATAAAAAAATAAAAAAAACATGCAACATGACTATGTGAAATTACAGCAACTTGCATAGGACGTATTGCTGAGGAGGAAAAAGGAAAGGATTGAGGCTGAGATGATAATCCTACAGAAGTAATGAATGAGATGAACTGACATAATCATAAATATTTTGCAAAGTAATAAATATGCTAAAATTTTAGAAATGGTTCAGATAAAATGGTTCAGACGACAATGAGCCAAAATTGTGAATCACATTGAGAATATGAAAGGGAACCAACAAGTGAGACTGGAAACATAATTTTCACAAAACCCATTTGTGTTCTCTCTCCACTCTAAAGTCTTTCTTGCCTAGGGACTTAGGAGTCAAAATCTATGTGGACAATGTGGTATATACTCCTTTTTTGTTTTTTTGGTAAATGTGGTATATACTCCTTAGAGAATGCATAATACAATTTTTTTTAAAAAATTATATGTTTCATCACTTCATGCATGTCAAGGAAGAAAGGAATTCCAAGCACAGTCCTGCATTTATTGAAACCATCAAGGGCAAACAGGAAACAAATGCGACATCATAGCTGATGATGAGATCTTTATTTTGAATAAATTTAAACAGGGGCCAACCTTCAAATTGGATGTTTTAACATTGTAGCCACTACTAATCAAATTATAGTTCTAAGCTGGCACCTTGCCTAACAGGTTGGCAAAAAAAAAAAAAAAAAAAAAGATTCTTGATATGTCTTATCTGCAAATGATGTGATATTGTTTAGTGAGAATAGAAAACAGAAGAATGCAATTTATAATCATGGAAGGATAATTTAATATCTAACAATCTTAAAATAAGTCAGAAAAATACCAAATAGAATAAATGCAACTTCAGTGAAACCATGAAATGAAGTGAGTTGATTGCTCACTGTTCCTAAGAAACCTCAATGTGAACCATTTTTCTCTCTCCTTTGGTCACCCATAAGGAACTCTGAACTAGAGCTAAGGGGCCTTATGTTAACATGCTGCAATGCTTTTATGTGATTGATCTACTCTGATCAAACAGAAGGAAATATCTGTAAAATGACAACCAAATTTACTATGAAAAACAGTGTATTCACAACCAGAAGGAGTCAGGAGTTCATAACATAGGTTTGCCGCAAAATATCAGATTGGAAATTAGCACATTTGGGGAAACACAGAAAGATAGAACTCTAGAAATAACCTAACAGGTACAAAGGAGAGCCAATTGAGATGGCATAGAAACATACAAAGAACAATGTAACAATCAATCATCATTGTAATTTGAAAACCCTAAAAGGGGTAGTGAACACGAAAAGGAACATCTATATAGAGTTAAAAAGAAGATATCTAAATGCATCCTAATTTTAAATATTTCTTTCAAATAGACTGAAATGGCATTCCAGGAAAGGTTTGCTGAGGCATCATATATGATGAGGTATGAATGAGATAGGCGCATATCCAGCTTACTGTTTTTTAGTTTGATAACATTTCAATTTTTAGTGCTCAAGGAACAAAAAGCAGGGCTAACATTTCCTAAACATGGACCAGACGAACAGAAATTCAACCAAATGACCACTGGGTACTTGTGATCTTTTCAATATATTCAAAGTTTCCTTTTCTCTTCCCTTAATTAGGACATAAATTAAGATCTAGAGTAGACTGAGTATAATTTCTTCACATTGGGAGTCTAAATAATTCATTTATGACCTCTCTTTTTTTTGTTCTTCATGTGCATGACAAGATTCCTAAAATATCCAATACACAAATTTTCAAAACCATGACTCCTAGTTCTCAGAGTTTGCCTAATGACACTATGCCCTGTGCCAGATACTGGCACACCAACTCAAATTAACAGAAAATAAAATGTGAAAAAATTTGCAACAACACAAGAACATAACAATATGAAGACAAAGGAAGCGTACGTTGAGAAAACGGTATCAATGTGAGAAGAGACCAGAATAGCATTTTCTCCTGCTTCAGATGCATATTTTGGCAAGATTCTTAGTATAATATGATTAAGATCTGAATAAACAAGTGTTTTCCCCACAAACAGGCCACTGACCAGACTGTTTGCCCCAGATTTTGCATGGAAAAGATCCACTTCAACATCAACCTCCCAGTGAGCCATTTTCTTAATTTTTTGAGATGCTGCCAAAATGTACTGCAGGGGAAACCATGTTAAAGGAAGATCTCCACAAGATGAATTCAAAGGAAAGGGTTCCAAGTGGTCAATTAATTTTAATATTAACAAGGAAAAAATAAAATTTATGAAATGAAGTTTTTGAAATTGACCAAAAAGGAAAAATCAATAACGCTCAATAAAACATGCAGAACAATAGAGTACAACTTTGTAAACATCCACTGGAAAATCATAGTTCAACGAAATCCAAATCAACTTTTAAATAAAAATATTATTGGCCAATTCGAAATAGTAAACTTCCTGTAGTTCCTCAAATTGAGAGAGGAACTTCAGAACAATATTAAATACATTTGTTATTGTTTCAAGTAATCTCCACATATGATAAACACAGCAAAAATTGATGAAAATAAATTCTAAGCAGACATCAAAACGACGTAGGAAGCACACCTTACATTGATTGAAAATGTACAGCATCTCAAAATATGTTTTCCATTCCAAGAATTAACATGGTACAGGACATTATTTGTGCACATTTTAATATCTCAAGGTTCACAGTATTTTGGTAACACAGATAAATTTTCCTGAACTTAGACTACTCATTTTCGGAATTATGCGCAAGAAAATAGGTGTGCATGCTTATAATCCATCGACTGAAAATAGTCCTAAGTTTATTGTAACTTTTTATGAAAGTCACAAAGATCCTTTTCACCCAGACTTTACATATATAAATGTGCTAATTATTAGCTAATTGAATGATTAGAACCTAAAAGTGGTATCATTATTTATTTTTTTCTTTTTTGATAAAAGGTAAATTTTTTTAATCACAAAAGGCCAAAGGCATCATATACAGGAAGTATGAAAGCTCAGTTATCTTTAAAAAGAACAAGAATCTAGAGAATCCAAAAAAGAAGGCCGTCCACCAAACCAATGTGGAGACAACCAAATAAAACTGTACCAAGAAACCCTTCTAAGTGTTGGGAGATAAACAATAACCTAGTCTATCTCAAACATGCAACCAAGCAAATAGCAAGCAAAACAAAAAAATAGAGAAAAGCACAAGAACAATGATATATGTGATTCAGCAAACTCACCTACGTCCACGGCTCACACCTAGTCCACTATGCTCTGAGGCAAAAAAGAGAGAATACAAATTACAAGCCTTATGATGGCTAGCCCATTATATAGAATTAGGGTCGACATATAACCATAGGAAAATACCTAAAATACCCCCCAAATGTTGTACGGTAGGGTTGCCCCGGCCCCCAAACCCCCTAGCACAATCGTGTTGACCAATACCATTAGACTCCACATAACATAACACTAAGATCTTATCAAAATAAAATTCCTTGGCTTCAAAAGTCCTTCTATCTCTCTCTCCCTCCCCAAAAACATCATAGATTATATTAGAAAGTACGACATCCCACATCGCCCAAATATTGGGTTTGACATGGCTTCATATACCTATTTGGACCCTCCACCTAATAGCTCAGGCTTTTCGGTTGGAAACTTAATAGGATTTACAAAGGGGCCACTATCCAAATGATCTTAAAATTCTTTCCTACCGATCTTGAACCACCACTCTCAAAAAATTTCCTTGGCCATCCTAGGCATCAACCCTACTAATAAGGCTCCAAATCTGCTTGGCTAGAAAACACCAACCAAGACCAACCACAAGAATTAAAGAGGCTACTCAAGTCCAGCCAACCCAACCCCAGGTTAGAGGTGTTCAACTTACGCTTAGGTTGGTTAGGTTTGTCGAATTGGTTGGTTGTTCAAATCAGGCGAATAATTAGTCAACTTTTCTGCACGGCTTATATACTTTTGTCTTTCTTCTACCTCCATCGTGATGTAATCAAACATACCTCAAGAGCATGTTTTCCAAGAAAAAGTATTAATGGATAGAGTGTCAAAATAACTTGCAATGGCAAGAAAAAACCTAGCAACAAGCAAGTGACGAATGAGAATATACAATTTCATACAGTACTCTCAACTTTAATACTCTGGTCCTCAGAATAAAGAAAAGGAAAGAAACGAAAATGCTTATAAAGACTTAATTACTCAAGAAATAAGGCCATTTTAAGCATTTCTCTTTCCCATTCCTCATTCCTTTCAAGAACCAAACAAAGTCTCTGACTCTGATAATTTTTTCAACCAAAAATCAATAACATCTTACATATAAAAAAATAATTACATGGCATAGTATATGGCATAGTATATGGCTATATGCAAAATGATAACATAAGTAAATTAGATCAGTTTAGTTTTACCCAGCTTGCCCTTAGTCAACCTAAGACAAACCTAACCTACAATCAGGTTGGAATTTCTTAACTCAGACTGAACTCTAAGTATAAAAACCTCAGTCGAAGCTTGCCTATAGGTTGTTTATGGGCTGGGCTCAGGTTGAATAGGATTCAATCCATCCAAGTTGCATTCCTAGTGGAGAGGAAGGCTATGTGCACACTGGGATGCGACATGGCAATCTTCAATACATGGTAAGTGGCACAGTTTTTAGAGTTATATGACGGTCCAAGCCTCGTCATTTTTTCTTTTTTTCTTTCCCCATTATAAGAGAAATAAGGATGATTTGATGACAATACAAGTCCTAAAGGCAACATCTGGGTGATGGGTCTGCAATATTCTAATAGAAAAGGGAAAACACTTGGTTCTGGTTGGGCATGGTGACATGGCCCCTAAGCCATTATAAAAATATTGTTTGGTAAATTTTGTCATGGAAAAAGTAGTGCACAACTACTTTGTCATGGCAAAATAGGCAAAGTAGTTGCATTTCCTTAAGAAGTCTAGGTAATCATCAGTGACCTATAAATGGTGAAGAGCATCAAAAGTCTGAAAATTGGAAATTACAAAAAAAATGGACATCTTTTTTTTTTTTTTTTTTGATAAGGTAAATTTGTATTAAACCAAAAAAGGCCAAAGCCCATGTACATAAGCCATATACAAAGACTAAGCATTAACCCCTCTACAGCTTAAAAAAGTCCACAAAATAAAGAAATGAAATATTACAAGTATTGGTATGACTAGAATACCACAAAAATAAAGACTTGAGAAACGAGGATTTGAGTTCAATAATAGACTTCTCAACCCCCTCAAAAGTTCTAGTATTCCTTTCCCTCCATAAACACAACAAAATAGCATGCGGGGTCATGTGCCAAATAACTTTAGCCTTTCTACAACCCCCTTTAAACCACCACCCCGCCAAAAAATCATAAGTAGAGGAAGGTAGCACCCACTAAACTCCAAACAAATTAAACACTAACATCCATAGACTTCTAGCCACATCACAATGTAAAAATAGATGATCCACCGACTATGCTTCATGTTTACAAAGGACACACCTATTCGGCACAAACCACCCTCTTCTAGCAAGATTATCCAAGGTCAAACACTTATCTCTTCCCACTAACCAACAAAAAAAAGCAACCTTAGAAGGGACCGAGGAAGCCCAAATGACTTTGACCGGGGGAAATAAATTCCCTATAGGCCTAGTACAATTGTAATAAGATTTTATGGAGAATGAACCCTTAGAATCCTTACGCCAAACCTAGGAATCATTCTCAACCTCAAAAATATTAGTCTTGTAAAGCACTTGAAAAAAAACTAAAGCTTCCTCCATCTCCCAATCATTTAGGTGGCGAATAAATAGAACATTCCAATGATAAGAACCGGCTTCCCCTACCAAGCAATCCGAAATCAAAGCTTCTTTGTTAGTAGCAATAGAGAATAAAGAGGGAAACTCCTCCTTGAGTGGAGTGTTGGAGCACCCAAAATCTTGCCAAAAAAACACCCTCCTGCCATCTCCCACTTGAAACCCAATTTCTTTGACGAAAGCATTAAATCCTTGCATAATTGCCTTCCACAGACCCACCCCATGCGAACCAACCACCTCATTAGACCACCACCCCCCATTGGAAAGACCATACTTCCAAATAATAACATCCCGCCATAAGCCTTGAACCCCCCTACCAAATCTCCAAAGCCATTTTCCCATGAGAGCTTGGTTAGTGTATACCATGGATCTCACCCCCAAACCACCCATATACTTCGGAAGGCACACAGTACGCCAATCAACAAGATGCTACTTCCTTTCACCACCCACTCCATTCCATAAAAAGTCCCTTTCTAATTTCTCAATTCTAGAAGCCACAGACTTAGGTATTTTATGAATAGACATAAAATAGATGGGAATGGAAGATAAAACACTATGAATGAGAGTCAACTTGCCACCTTTATAAAGATATCCTTTTTTCCAACCACCAAGCCTTCTTTCAATCTTCTCAATGACGGGATCCCAAAGTTTTGTATCTTTGAAGCATGCCCCCAAGGGAAGACCAAGATATTTAGTTGGTAATTTCCCAACTTTGCAAATCAACAAGGTAGCAAGATTCTCCACATTAGCAACATTCCCCACCGGAATGATATTGGTTTTTCCAAGGTTAACTCTAAGACCCTATACCGCTTCAAAGGATTGAAGAATAACCCTTAAATAAGACATTTGCTCCTCCTCCACTCCACAAAAAATCAAAGCATCATCGGCAAAAAGTAAATGTGATATCTTGCCCGCAAAAAAAATAAAAAATGGACATCTTTCAAGGTAGTCAAATAGCTGACTTCATAAAGCTTGCCAATCCTTGCTCTGTATGTAATAATTGTGCAACTAATCCTTGTACAGTTTAGTTTTCCTAATAATAATTCATTACTTATTTACAAAATAAAACAATAAAAATAAAAATAAAAACAAGGTGGGGATAAGACTGGCCTCTCCCAAACACTAAGTGATCTACCCTTGACAACACAAGGGAAGACTTTCGATGCTTAAAAAGGGATTAATGTAGTTTCCATGAAATTAGGAAGCAATATCAACATTGCCACAAATTGCAGTAGCACTTTATATTGGGGGTGGCTTTTAGACCAGATGCTCTGGGTGGGCGTCCACAATTCCCAATGCGCAATGCCCCTAGTTTATGGTTTGGGCAGATTGTCTATTACAAGGCTGTCCAGCCTACATATACCTGGCATGAGCAGCCAACTTGTGTGTGAGTAGCTCACTTGGAAAGGCTGGCTCATCATTACAAAGCACAACTAGTCAAGATGCAACACTGGGCAAACAGGCTAACAAGCTGTTGGATGATGATATGGATCCTCAAGGTGATACCATCAGTGTTGGTCCATGGATCACATTATGGCCACACAGTGGCTATCGTAAACTATTCAATATAATATTATATAGGACTTGTGTTGCATTTAGAGAAGTTAATGGAAACATAAAACCTCAATAATTATGTGAGTACCATTGGGCATAAGGAAGTGGTCAATACGCCAGCCAACAAGTGCTCAACTAATGATGCAAGGCCGGTCTCAGCGAGGTCAACACACAATCATTTTGCCATGAAAAGAATCTGACCATTTAATAGAGCGAGTAATCCTTTATGCGAGGGAGCCAAAGACATGGGTTGTGGTAATAGAATTAAACAAAGAAGCCTATCAGATTGTTTGGAGTAGCAGAAAGGACATTGGTCACTCAACGATACAGAAGCGCTTATGAGGTGGCTTAGAGTAATGGCTTCCTTCAATCTGAGTTAAGTGTGGCAAATTTTTCCCTTTGTTGATATGGAATTCAACAAGAACTTCATGCAAGGTCTATGATGTAGCTAAAAGTGTCATAGCTCAACACAAATTTCAATAAACGGCTCCTCAAAGTGACTCAAGGACTTGCTACCTTCAATCCTAGGTTGCTGAGAGCCATGAGATTCTTGAATGTTTACCTTATGCTATTGCTTCCAGCAAAATATAAGAGTTACTGCCCCTTCTTATGTATTCCAAGTTTCCAATGATAACTCTTAAGAAATAATAATAATAAAGGCCATTAGCCAGTGTTAGTTTCATAAAAGTGGGTCCTGGGAAGGGGTATGCTGGGTACAGTCCTAACCTTCAATAATTTCTGCATGAATTGGCCGCTCTCAGGGATAATGTCACAAGTCCACCCCTTCACATGTGAAGATCACACGCAAAATTTGAAAGTTGGACACCTGCATTATGTGCTTTTTTTCCTTACTTTAATAATAAGTGCCTCTCTTTCTTTGTGAGTCACTCCAATTTGTAGGGTACCCAAATTTTATGTTTTGAAACTTAATAACTTATTATGTAAATACATGTTCTCTTACAACACTATTAATTTTAAGAAAAACTCATGCTAACACATGCATTGAAGATATTTAATCATTCTAATATTTTCGTTATAAAAGAACATATTACTTTCAAACAATGCACACAAGAAATACTACATCCCATAAAAACAACAATTATCTTCGGAATGCAACCTCATTCAATTGAAAAACTTTCATCTACATATCAACATTCATAACCATAAAGCCTCCATGCACATATTGTTTATACCAATTGCATGAGAACCACATTCAACTCAGAATAGTGTCCAACAATTCAATCCCTCAACTAATACTAAAGGTTTAGGCAAATACTAAGACAAAAATAATAATAGTAGTAAAAATAATAATAATAATAAATAAATAAAAATTGAGACAAGAATTTTTAACTACGCAGTTCACATATCCAAGACAACAACAGCTACAACGACAATGAAAATGTTGATTAAAAAAATAGAATTATAGAAAAATAATTGATTCAATGGACCCACCTGCAAAGCACTATCGAGAGCATCAGAACCCAAAGGGTGAGGTCCCAATTCAGTCAAGGCCACAACGTGCTTCATGGCCTCTTGCTCAGAGAAACCCCTCTTGCCTACCTGGTCGGCACTAAGAGGCATAGGCATACTCTCAAACTGGTAATAATGAACAGCCCAAGAGGATTGTATGATCAACACAAGCAAGGCCCACCATACATATGCTGACCTCTTTGGCCTTTTCACACCATAATTGCTATGGACTTCCTCATCAACCTTAGATAAATCCTCCTCTTCATGAATGCTCGATGATGGTTTAGATGCTGCTGAAGAACTTTCAGGCCTCCGTCGCATTTTGTACAAGTGTAATTAAACATGCACCTGATCAAGATAAATGACCCAAAAATATATCTAAGTCACGATAGACCACCAACCAGCCATAATATATATACACACACACACACACACACACACACACACATACATGTTTATGTCACTATCTATATGTATTTGTACATAGTCAATTCTAACTCAACAAAGCCGTAATCCCAACTACATTGGGTCAACTCATGAATCCTTTTATGCCATTCAGCTCTATCAAAGACTATCTTTCATTAAATCCCTAGCGCAAATGTCTGTTGTTATGTATATGTACATAATAATAAAAAAAAATGCTCACAAAATATTAGGCAAATTAGAGATTAGGAACTACCCCATTCATAGAGCGCTTCAAAATATAGTTCTATTTATTAAAAAGAAAAAAAATGTGAGTTTCTTGATCAATTGCCAATTGATATCACCTTATCAAAAAGAAAAATTTGCCAATTGATATCCGATCAATGAGATATTGGGCATGCATGACCTGGATAAAAAGTCTATTTACTCCAAAGGTGGGTTTAACGAAATATGAATTCTACAAAAGGTGTAAGTTGATCTTGCCTCTCTCTCTCTCTCTCTCTCTCTCTCTCTCTCTCGCTATATATATATATATATATATATATATATATATATAACGTAAAAAACTTAAAATAGATATAGAAAAATCATGTGTGCAAAAACAAAGACAGAATTCAAATGTGAACAAGAAAGAAAATTGCAAATAAGTCGAATGAAAATGTGCATATATACGCATTTGCAGACACAAACAACAGATGCGAGATAAATTATAATTAAAAGGCACAAAATATACACACCCACAAGCCAAGAAAAGTGAATATCTACATACCCGCACACACACACACACACACTTACACACACACACACACACACACAAATATATATATATATATATATGGGAAAAATCTCGAATCTGATGATCATGTTACAATACCCATAAAAGGTTATATAGAGTTATGGTATCAGATGCCCACAATGAGATACCTGAAATTTGTAGAATTACGTTGAAGTGTATACGAATTTTAGTTTCCAATATATGTGCGTGTGTGTGTGTGCGAGTGAGTGAGAGAGAGAGAGGTGATGAAAGAGTGAATGTTACCTGATTAATGGGGTGAATTCTGAGGAGAGCGGAAGAGAGAGGTGTGACGTAGTTTGTAGACTTTATAGTTTGGTTTTTCAGAAGAGGAAAGTCAGAAGGGGAGGAAGCAGATTTGGCGCCCGGTTGGTGTGCGTCGTAGGAGTATTTAGGATGATACTCGTCGCTCCTCAGCACTACGATACAGAGATGGTGCATTGGGTATATCATACCCGCTGACTTTCTGCCACGTGGCAAGGACAGTTCTCAACAAATCTATATCTATCTACTAAAACGGAGTAAATGCCTCCCTTTGTGCCACGTGTCCGTTTGTGAATAGTTGGGAAAAAGGTAAAATTACCTTTTAGTGACCATTGTTCAATCTAATGCCAAAAAAGGACAATATCTATCAACTTACTGCAAATTACCTGTATACTTACATCAAAATAAATATCAGTTTTCTTTTTTTCGTATTAAGTTGAGAAAGAATCACTAAAAAGTAATTTTCCCAAAAAGATATGACTTTTGGAGAAATTACTTTTTAGTAATCAATTTTCAACTTATTGCCAAAGAAAGAATATTCTCTGCCAACTTGCTATACATTGACTATATACATACTTCAAAAGGACTACTAATGTTTCATGTTTGCTATTAAGTTGAGAAGTGATCACCAAAAGGTAAATTATCTAACTTCTCTATTTTTTGGTTTTCACTGCTCTTTTTTATGCTCTTTTTCACGTGGTATAAGTAGGTTGACGCTTGGTGTACCCTGCATATCTTTTTGTTTTTATGTAGGAAAATCGAAAAACCTATATTATACAATATTCAACCCAAACTTAGTAGACTATATCATATTTCTTCGTTTTTTTTTATGTCTATTAATCTCATTCCCCAAAAGTTAAACGTATAAAATTATAAATATTTATAATCAGAAAGGGAGCCAAATAAAGGCAATAATGATTAAAAAAGAAAATGCGATACATTGGAATATGTATTAACATATCAAATTGCTTAGAAAACTATAAAAAAATGCTTTCAAAATTGTACAAATACACTTTTGCCAAACAAGGAGTATCTCAAACTGTTAGATCCAAACTAATTTACATGATGCACAAATCATTCTCAAGTCCATGCATTCGATAGTAGAGGAGCAAAGACACGAACTCAAGATTTATGATTTTGGAGCCGCGGTTCTTTACCATCTGAACTACCACACGGGTGTGTATTATATATATATATATATATATAGGATGATGACCAGGTAAGCACGTGCTGATATAATTTATATCAAAACCTGCATTGGGAGTTGTACCTTGTGCATTAGTGGGATGTGAGGTGCATTGAATCAATGCAAGGAGTACAACCCCCAATGCATAGTGCTGATGTAACTTATATCAGCACGTGCTGATGGGATCACCTATATATATATATATAAAATTTATATTGTTCACAATATTTATATTTACAGACCTCACCCGTGCGTTGCACGGGTTATAAAAAATAAATGATATTGTCTGTCAACTTGCTACAAATTGACTTGATAAGTGCTTCAAAAGGACTACTAACTTTCTATGTTTGGTATCAAGCTGGGAAGTGGTCACCAAAAGATAAATTTCTCACCTTCTTTTTCTTTTCTTTTTTCTTTTTTCTTTTTTTTTTTTATATTACTTGCTCTTTCTTATATGGTGGAGGTATGTTGACGTTTAGTGTTCACTACATATCTCTTTGTTTTTATGTGAGAGGATTAGAAAACCCACACTATACAATGTTCAACCCAAACTTAATAAACTGTAATATATTTTTTTGTTTTCTTTATGCCTATTCATTTCCCCTCCTAAAAATTAAACGTATAAAACTATAAATAGTCATAATTAAAAAGAAAGACAAATAGAGAAAAGGAGGATTAAAAAAAAAAACATAATCCGCTAGAATCTTCAGATTCTTCCAATTTGCTTCTGACATGAATAAAAAAAAAAAAATTCTATTTGAATCAAAATTCTTCCCATATGGTTAATTACATAAAGTTGAAAAGATTTATACTTTCTCTTATTTTCTTCTTCTTCTAGGTCTTTTTCCTATTCTCTTTCTCAGTCTAGACTTTTCTCTCATCTTTTTATGATCTAATTTCAAACATATTTTTGATATTTTTCCCCATGGTTTTTCACTCTTTGTGAAACCCACTCGAAACTTCATGAAAGGTCAAGATTTATCATTGTCATGCATTTTACAATCTCCACCGTTGGATTTCGAGACACCTTCAACGACTATATTTGCTTTGGTATATACCAACATATTAAAACCATGATTGTGGGATAGACTAGGCTTTAGAGAATTTTAATCTTTTTCCACCAAATATCATAACGTATCAGTTCCTTCATATTTTTTTTACAAGTTTCCACTATTAAATTAATTGTTTTTCAAAATAATTTATCTTTTCGAGAATATAATTAAATTTTGTGTAATACATTAGGCTAACATCACACCAAAGATTATTTTGATTAAATTATTTTATTTATATTTGTCGATATCTTTTCAATTTAATTGACATATTATATTAACAAATATATTTTACTATTTTAGAGAATAAGAGTTTTGTTAAAATTTTAATTTGTTAATAATATTATTTTTTATAAATTAATCCGTGCGTCGCAAGGGTTCTAAAGCTAGTTATGGATTATGTTAAAAGGACATGAGTCGCATATCATTCATGACATTGCATGGGTTTTAATTATTTTAAGCATGGTTTTAATTGGGTATATTATCATACTTTGATTACTTCTATATGAAAATTATATCTACTAAGTTTTATACTCACTCCTATGTTTTATAAATTCTTTTCAGATGATTTCATAACTGGGGAGATCTCGCCTTAAGCTGTTACGCTTTGATGGGAATAATTTTAATATTATGGTTATGTATTAATTAAACACTTTTGTATTTGGCCAATGGGCACTAGACACATAATAACTTATGGTTTGTAATATTTTAATTTCGTAGGTCTCTTTATATGATTTATTTAGCATGTGATAATACCAATGATGAATGACAGGAATTTTTATAACTATTTTATACAGGATTTTGTTATAGCATGTTCTATTTACGAATAGGTCATGCCGAAATTTTTATTGAAACTACTGGTTTTCTAACATGTGCCATTCACGTGCTTTTTAAATGATTTTCTTAATTAAACTAGATTTATTAATATTGATCACGACTTAATTAATTTGGGTCGTGACAGGCGGGATGAGAAGGCAACCATGGTTGGGCACCGGCCAAGAGAGAACTTATTCTCCTCTGTCTTAGTTTTCTCCCCAAATAAAACCAAAGCTTTAATGAGCACGTGAGAGACATGTGGATGGGGACATATGTTGATCAAATAACATGCCACATCATTAGTGGGGAGGAGCTCCTCCACCCTAGGGTGGAGACAAGTATTGTCCTTTCCAGTCTAGGCATTTCCACACATATATCATGTAAAAATAATCCTAATAAAAATACAATTCGCACATATGACGAATGTAAATTAAGCAAATGTAATTTAATAAAGGTTTTTTTAAGTTTAAATTATAAATTTAGTTTAGGTATTTTTATAAGATAGGTATGGGAAATATTAAGCTGATTTAGGTTTTTTTATAAGATAACTGTTAGAAGTTTATGAAATTATTATCCCATAAAAAATAATAAAATTATTATTAAAATACAATTAATTTGAAAATCAAAGAAGGCATCAAATACTTGCATAAAAATGTGCCACGTAACTACCTAAATCTTACCTTATTTTATATATACTAACGATTAATTGGTGCAATGCACAAGACAAAATGAAAATGAAATTTTAAAAATTTTGTGATGGCATTAACCCACTCCTTTTTGTTGTTATTATTATTATTAACTAGCTTTAGAACCCGTGCAACGCACGGATTAATTTATAAAAACTAATATTATTAACAAATTAAAATTTTAACAAAACTCTTATTCTCTAAAATAGTAAAATATATTTGTTAATATAATATGTCAATTAAATTGAAAAGATATCGACAAAAATAAATAAAATAATTTAATCAAAATAATCTTTGGTGTGATGTTAGCCTAATGTATTACACAAAATTTAATTATATTCTCGAAAAGATAAATTATTTTGAAAAACAATTAATTTAATAGTGGAAACTTGTAAAAAAAAATGAAGGAACTGATACGTTATGATATTTGGTGGAAAAAGATTAAAATTCTCTAAAGCCTAGTCTATCCCACAATCATGGTTTTAATATGTTGGTATATACCAAAGCAAATATAGCCGTTGAAGGTGTCTCGAAATCCAACGGTGGAGATTGTAAAATGCATGACAATGATAAATCTTGACCTTTCATGAAGTTTCGAGTGGGTTTCACAAAGAGTGAAAAACCATGGGGAAAAATATCAAAAATATGTTTGAAATTAGATCATAAAAAGATGAGAGAAAAGTCTAGACTGAGAAAGAGAATAGGAAAAAGACCTAGAAGAAGAAGAAAATAAGAGAAAGTATAAATCTTTTCAACTTTATGTAATTAACCATATGGGAAGAATTTTGATTCAAATAGAATTTTTTTTTTTTTTATTCATGTCAGAAGCAAATCGGAAGAATCTGAAGATTCTAGCGGATTATGTTTTTTTTTTTAATCCTCCTTTTCTCTATTTGTCTTTCTTTTTAATTATGACTATTTATAGTTTTATACGTTTAATTTTTAGGAGGGGAAATGAATAGGCATAAAGAAAACAGAAAAATATATTACAGTTTATTAAGTTTGGGTTGAACATTGTATAGTGTGGGTTTTCTAATCCTCTCACATAAAAACAAAGAGATATGTAGTGAACACTAAACGTCAACATACCTCCACCATATAAGAAAGAGCAAGTAATATCAAAAAAAAAAAGAAAAAAGAAAAAAGAAAAGAAAAAGAAGGTGAGAAATTTATCTTTTGGTGACCACTTCCCAGCTTGATACCAAACATAGAAAGTTAGTAGTCCTTTTGAAGCACTTATCAAGTCAATTTGTAGCAAGTTGACAGACAATATCATTTATTTTTTATAACCCGTGCAACGCACGGGTGAGGTCTGTAAATATAAATATTGTGAACAATATAAATTTTATATATATATATATAGGTGATCCCATCAGCATGTGCTGATATAAGTTACATCAGCACTATGCATTGGGGGTTGTACTCCTTGCATTGATTCAATGCACCTCACATCCCACTAATGCACAAGGTACAACTCCCAATGCAGGTTTTGATATAAATTATATCAGCACGTGCTTACCTGGTCATCATCCTATATATATATATATATATATATAATACACACCCGTGTGGTAGTTCAGATGGTAAAGAACCGCGGCTCCAAAATCATAAATCTTGAGTTCGTGTCTTTGCTCCTCTACTATCGAATGCATGGACTTGAGAATGATTTGTGCATCATGTAAATTAGTTTGGATCTAACAGTTTGAGATACTCCTTGTTTGGCAAAAGTGTATTTGTACAATTTTGAAAGCATTTTTTTATAGTTTTCTAAGCAATTTGATATGTTAATACATATTCCAATGTATCGCATTTTCTTTTTTAATCATTATTGCCTTTATTTGGCTCCCTTTCTGATTATAAATATTTATAATTTTATACGTTTAACTTTTGGGGAATGAGATTAATAGACATAAAAAAAAACGAAGAAATATGATATAGTCTACTAAGTTTGGGTTGAACATTGTATAATATAGGTTTTTCGATTTTCCTACATAAAAACAAAAAGATATGCAGGGTACACCAAGCGTCAACCTACTTATACCACGTGAAAAAGAGCATAAAAAAGAGCAGTGAAAACCAAAAAATAGAGAAGTTAGATAATTTACCTTTTGGTGATCACTTCTCAACTTAATAGCAAACATGAAACATTAGTAGTCCTTTTGAAGTATGTATATAGTCAATGTATAGCAAGTTGGCAGAGAATATTCTTTCTTTGGCAATAAGTTGAAAATTGATTACTAAAAAGTAATTTCTCCAAAAGTCATATCTTTTTGGGAAAATTACTTTTTAGTGATTCTTTCTCAACTTAATACGAAAAAAAGAAAACTGATATTTATTTTCATGTAAGTATACAGGTAATTTGTAGCAAGTTGATAGATATTGTCTTTTTTTGGCATTAGATTGAACAATGGTCACTAAAAGGTAATTTTACCTTTTTCCCAACTGTTCACAAACGGACACGTGGCACAAAGGGAGGCATTTACTCCGTTTTAGTAGATAGATATAGATTACTGACCACTCCCGCAGGAGTTTTCGCGCGGAAATAGAGGATTTAAACCCACCTCCAAAAGAACAACACAAGGGTTCCTACCTGGAACCGGAAAGTAACCTCTGATTCGGGAACATAAGAGTTCCTACCTGGAACCGGAAAGTACCCAGGACCAAAGGAATGGAAAACACCGCTAAGTCCCTTGACCGCTAGTAGTCTAAATCTAATGACCCTTTAATATACTTTTACCAAGTAATTAATTAAATCCATTTCATGCATTTTGTGCCAATGAATGCCATGAAAAGAATAGAAGCCTATACACGTGTCAGTTATTCCAGAAATAAACAATATATAATTATTACATAATTATATAATATGTGGGAGCTATGTAAAGCATGTAAAATATAGACCAACAAGAATTTACACAGCATATACATCCAAAATAAACCAAAAGATAACGAGTATATCAACCCATATATTCCCAAATGTAATATTCCTAAATATAGGATTATGTAAGCTAGACCCCTCAGTACATGCATTACAAAATATACATGATAATACACCCAAAAAATCATGTAAACTCATAAATAACACCAATATACCTTTTTATTCAATATATATGGGCTTATATCCTAATCCATTATCATCCCTATGATTAAAACTCATGAAAATTACACCTACCTTAAATATATTGCACCAAACGTAGAGAAAAGATGTTGGGAGGGTCGGATCTGAGTTTAGAATGCAAGAACAAGCTCCAAGCTCCACAAATCAAGCTTGAATTCTCCCCAAGCACGTGTAGACCTTCAAATCCAACCCCTAGAATGCGAGTTCAAGCATTGAAATGAGGTGAGAGAGTCAAAAACCCAAGCATGCAAGAGAAAAATGTAATTTTCTCTCTCCAAACACTTCCTTTCTCTCTCCTTTCTCTCCTCCTTCTCTCTCAAGCTCTCTCGATGTAAAGTGTTGAAAATGAAAGAGTATGGGTCGAAATAAGGTGTTTTAAAAAGAGGAGAAGGGTACATGCGTCATTTATTTCCTTTAAAAAAAAATCTGCCAGCCGAGGGTTTTAGCCGGCTGAAAATTATTTTCAACCGACTATAACTAAATGAAGAAATTCTCCTTCTCTGGAGTGTTCAGACGGCTCAAATGTAAACTTTCAGCCGGCTGAAAATTGCCTTTTAGACGGCTGAAACATGTTTCAGCTGTCTGAAATACACAGACAGCTGAAATTAAACAGTCCATCAGGCAACTCCTCATCAGCATTGATCACAGCCTTCTTTTCATTAAAAACATTTAAGTAAAAGGTTACTTTAAGTTATTTAATGAAAATAAGCAAATAACCCCCTATTTGAATCCAAATAAAATATCAGAAAAATCAAATTCCAAGTATATCAAAATCTCATTTTCAAGTTGTAGTACAAAATCCGACTCTCAACAGATTTTTCAAAAACAAACGTACGAGGAAACCAATCGAGTCGTGGTAATAAAATCCCATAAAATCACAGATGTCTTATAATATTATAAACTTCCATTATCGCCAAAAATTATCTTTAAAAACGAAGTTTTACGAAAATCCATTTTTTCCCAACACTTAGCCAAATTTCAGCAGTCTAAAAATGTGAAATCACAAATATATCAACATCATACCTATGTGATGCCTATGCGTGACAATACCCGACAAATCAACTAAAGTACATGCAAATTATGCATTAAAGGTGAGATTATCCTAATTAAATGATGCGGGCATTACACCGCCTCCGATGAATTGCACCCTCTCCAATGACGATCCAACAACGTAAACATGTAACCACTGGAGTTACCAACTTAAAATTATTTTTTTTAAAAAAAATTCCAAAACAGGGATCCCTGTTTTGGACGCTGGCATCCATGGCCCCCCTTCGCCCCTGCCCCTTTTTTTTTCCTTTTCTTTTGGTATCCATTTTGCCCAACTATGTGAGGGTTTGTAGAGAAACGATATAAAAAAAGAAAAAAAAAAGAAGCCAGAAACCCAAATGGATGGCTGCCCTCTGGTTTGCCAGTGGTGTGCTTCACCAGATTCGTCGGAATGTCACCGAATGTGAGAAGGAAAGGGTTGTGGAAAGGGAAGGGGGTCAAATCTGAACGGGGCTAACCACGAAGCCGCACTACTTCGGCGGTAGTATGAAGTGAGAGCATAAAAGTGAGGGAGAGCATAAGGTGAGTTGCCGGACTGGTAAGGCTGTGATGGAAAGTGCTTCGCCGACAGTAAGCTTCTTCGCGGCTATGACAGAGGAGGAGGGGGCTTCGTGTTTGGTTTTTCAAAACTCAGACGGTTGTGAAACGGAAGGTGTGTTTGTGGTGGTTGCACGCTTCTGGCGTCAAATCTTCGCTGGAGAGAATGCCATCCATTGGAGGCAGGATAGGGGGAGACAACCGAGGTTGGGCACCGGCGAGAGAGAACCAGTGTAGACACCCCATTTTGTATCGGTTGTCATCTTAAGTCCCGTGACCCCGATGATGAGTTTAGTGTGATTATTTACGGATTATTCTTGAAGAATTAGTTGGAATCACGGCATGGGATTTTTGGTTAAAATGAAAAGAAAATTATTTTATTAAATTAGCCATTTTTATCACGCCACTAACACGTGTACGTATATGATGAGTGTGTGTACGCACATACGGCACATGTGCATGCGTGTTAGCGGTTACTCTCCTATTTTTTATAAAAGACAATTTCCCTTTCCTATTTTGATTAGAAGTCTTTTATTTTTATAAAATACCTTTTGATAATTCTCTAAAGAAAGACCTAGTCTAGGAAGGAAAGGGAAACTCTAGATTTCAGCTATAAATACTCTCTTAATGCCTTAGAGATAGGGGGAGGAGAATAGAGTTTAAAGGGAGTGAAAATTCGTCATAATTCAGTAGAAGATTTTCTGAAACCAGTAATCGTATTTTAATCATAACTTTTTCATCCGAAGTCGAAATTTGATGAAATTGGTCTTGTTAGAAAGATAATTCAATTCTCTACAACTTTGTATTTCACAAGCTTTGTCCAATTCCAACTTTTTCATATCCAAAAACGCGATTGAAGTTGCTGCTGTTGCAAAGTGACGAAAATCACTTTTCTTTTCTCTTGTTCTCTTTTTTGTTTTCTATTTCTTTTCAAAGTTGAGTGAGTTTTGATCTCTTTGCTGTGATACCACTTTGACGAAGAGGAGGATTCGTGTTGGTTTGATTCAATCTAAAGACCTGAGGAGCCACGAACAATTACAAAGTCGGTAAATTTACTTTAATTTAGCTTTTATTTTAGTTCTTCTTTTTATTATTTTTATTTTATTTTATTTTTGTCTAAAGCATGATTAGCATGATTTAGGTTTAGTTTTTATATTTGTATTTATTTGTTTTTAGTTTTAGTTTTATTTTATTTATTTTGGGATGCATGATGTAGATTGATATGTGAGTTTTGTGATTCTGCGTGAAATGCCTATTAGGTGCGTACGCATATATCAGTGATGCGTACGCACCAATCAGTGATGCGTACGCACCTTACCTCGGCAGACAGATTGTTTGTTTATTATTTTATTTAGTTTTGTTCTTAGTTGATTAGTATCTAGTTGGTCTTTTGTATATTCTGATCTCTGCTTTTTAATATATTCTTTTATTCTCTTTTCTTTATTTATTCATTATTTTGGTCATTGTGTGTGCCGTTGTTATTGCATGATTTAGGGTCAATTTTAATTGAGCATTTAGATTAATTAAAACCATTAATCATGTGTGGGGGCCAGTTGCAACCGGGCGTGGCTGGGTGCCTAACACCTTCCCAGCTGCGTACCCTAACTCCGAACCCGAATCTCTGGTTTTGACGAGCTAGACCCTACTAGGGTTCACTCGTTCCCATTTATTGGGTGGCGACTCTTCTCCGTGTTAGTCCTTTGAGGCTAATGCGTACTCTCGAGCTATGTGGTATATTAGGGCGTGGCGCCCACAGTGGCGACTCCACTGGGGATAGAGAGTTAGATTCCGTATAGTGATTTATGGCTTTACTTAATTTAAATTGTTTAATTGGAAAAAACCAAAATTGCACACACGTGCACTACCACCCATTACCCTCGATGACAGTCTGATGAAAAGTACCGGGTCCCATTCGGGCCTATGGTTACTGGAAGTTGGCATCATCAACCCACAGCCTGTGCCACTAGCCTGTGATAAGCTAGTGAGTACGTTAACGGGCCACTCTTTGAGTGCCCTAGCTTGGGTGACCCTTGAAGGAGAAGTACCCCATTAACTAACACCACTAGTTATCCCACCAACCTTTGCATAGCCCTGTTTGAATGTGTGTCATTTTGCATGTCATGTTGCATTTGCATATTAGGCCCATAATGTTTGGACTTAGGGGCAAGGCCCATCATTGTCTATTCTCTGTTTTAAGTCTAGGCCTAATTGAGAGGTAAGGTGCGTGATTTTGTAATTGGGTCCAAGCCCAAAAAAAAAAAAGAAAAAAAAAATCAAAGAAATCAAAAAAATCAAAAATCAAAAATCAAAAATCAAAGAAATCAAAAAGAAAATATGGGCTTGGATCCAAATGAGAGTGGAAGAATGTGTGGATATTGTAATGGGCCTAGATGTGAAAAACGAATAGACTTTGGTTGGTTGAACCCAGTGTGATACCCTTGGCTTCATGTGTCATTAATCTGATTCTATGTTGGGCTTTCTCTCATGGTTTTAGGTCCATCTCTTTTTCCTAAGGGCGTCTCATTTATTAGAGTCATTCAGTTTAGGGGTATGAGGGTTAGTTGAGTCTTCTTTCTTTATGTGTGGTCTTGTTGTTGGTCCATCTTAGGGGCATTAGGCCCATTCATCTAGGGTTTACATCTTTTTTTTTTAGTGTTGTATGTTGTCACCATGTCTCTTGTCTAGGTCTTTAGTTGTCATTTTGGGAGTCTATGTCCACTTTCATTTTTTCCTTTTAGGTCGTTGAGTCTTGGTCTAAGTGTGTCTAGGTTCCCTTCTTTGGTTCAATTCTCTAGTCTTTGATAGGCTTTATTTTAGAGGCATGTTTGGATGAATTGATGTGAAATCTTTATGGATAATCATGGTAAATGGCTTTTATAAAGGAATATTCTTTGCAGGGATAATCAATCATTGCTTCTAAAGAGAATATTACACAACTAACTTGGGTCCGCAATCCGTTTGAGAGGTTAGAAAAAGTAGAAGTTACCCAAACTGTTATAATAGCTGCTGAACAAGATTTGGTGAAGAGATTGGAAGAAATGATGGCAAAGATGATGGAAAGATCAATGGCACCTGTTTTAGAAAGACTCCAAAAGATTGAAGTCAGCCAGGGTAAACAAGTAACTAAAGAAGAAGATAAAGTTGAGGTGGAGGATGAAGATTTTATCTTTAGTACAGAAGACAAGGAGGACTACTATAAGAAGAAAGAAGCTGAATCTAAGAAGAAGGAAGCTGAAACCAAAAAGAAGGGAAAGGAGGTGCAAGACATTTCTGCTGAGGTGGAAAAGATGAAGACTATTTTGAGGAAGTCTCAAGGTATTGAAGAGTACATGTTAGACATGGATGAATTATGTCCATTCCTTAACGTCCAACTACCCCCAAAATTCAAAATGCCTAAGATGGATGTGTTTGATGGGACTGGTAATCCTCGCAATCATTTGAAGCAGTACATTCTGGCGATGAAACCTATAGGGCTTTCTGAAGAGCAGATTATGCATTGTTTCCCAAGGACCCTTAATGGCGATGCTATGAATTGGTACCTTTCCTTGGACATTGCAAAGACCCGAGACTGGAAGGAACTAGCAATGGAGTTCGTGCACCATTACAACTACAATGCCCAACTCGATGTAACTCTACGAGATTTGGAGACTACAAAGCAGAAGAATAATGAGACATTTTCTGAGTTCTTAATGAAGTGGAGGGCTAAAGCTGTTAAAATGCCCAATCGTCCAACTGAGAAGGATCAGGTGCGCATGATTGTGAAGAACCTTCTACCGGCTTTTGGAAGACCATTGATGCCTATTCCATTGAGGACCTTTGAAGACTTGTACGATGCTGGTATACAAGTTGAGGATGGCATGGATAGTGGGCTAATTGATAAGAATGATGGGAAGAAGCGCACGTATGGATTTGGTAGCTCGAGTGCAAGTAATGGCAACAAAGCTAATGAGGTTAATGCAGTTAATCCTCGTGGTGGACCTAGAGAGTTCTCTTCACTTGGTGTGTCTCTATCTACAGCCCTTCGGAATTTAGTGAAAAGAGGAAAGCTGAAGCCGTTGGATCCTACTCCTATCAACAAGTCGGCACCGAACCACAATGAGAATGAGTATTGTGATTTTCACCAGAGTAATGGTCATCACACAGATAGGTGCGGTCGTCTTCGCCACACCATTCAGGATATGATCGATTCAGGGAAGCTTCCTAGGCCAGAAGAACCAAATACAGTGACGAATCCACTCCCAAACCACCACGCCATGCCACCTCCATATGCAAATGGGACGTAGTGGGTTTGAAAGTAGAGGATTGCTTAGTTTCTTTTAGTTTCCATGGCTTTAAGACATTATTTGAATAATTGGTTATTTTGGTTGGATTTTTATGATTTGGAACAATTATGTTGGGATAATTATTTGGTATGATTGTTTCTTTTGATTATCAATGAATGGTTTTCATTAATTTATTACTTGCTTTCTCAAGGGTTTGTTATAGTTTGCTTTTCTAGCACATGAGTTAATATACCTGCCTTTTTAATGCATGAACTGCGAACAATGGAAATCAAAATGAAGAGAGGCCATCATTTCTACTGTCCTTCAAAAGAAAAGAAAAATCCTTTGTTAGCCATGTTGAGCCTGAATATTTTCCTTTGTGATACCCTTGTCAAGGATTACCCCCTACACTATGGGCAAATTTTAAAGAGATGTTTGTTTGAAAGAATGAGTGGTGTATAAACCATTGAAATAAAAAGAAAGATGAAAAAAAAAATTGAAAAAAACAAAAAAGAAACATAAGAGAGGAAGAGAAAAAGAAAGAAAAAAAAGTGAGAAAAAAGAAAAGAAAGATGCCAAAGTGAAATAGCAAATGAAGTGCTAAGTTGGAAAGTAAAATGAGCAGTGTTGAAGTAATCCTTGACAGATAGGAACCCATTGAAATTAAACTTGAGCCTCAATATCCTTTCTTTCATGAGCCTAGAACTCCGAGCCTACATTACAGTCCAAATAAAAATCCTCTCTGATTGATTGAAGTTATTCAAGTATAGATGAACTACGTAAGGCTTGATCCCTTTTTGGGTACGTAGGCAACCTTTAGAGGTGCAGCCACATCATTGTTCATACAAGGGGGCATGTGCAAAAGATTCATGTGTTAGAAAGTTGAACTAATGATAATTCAAATAGAAAGATTAGCACTTTATTAATGTTTACCATGTTATGAAGAAGCTTTCAAGCAGTTTAATGCCACTGGAAAGATTGTGATGGTGAAAATGATCTTTTGAAGGTGCTGATGGGTTGATTATTGATTGATGACTACCAGACTGGTCTGAATTGAATGAAAAATAAGAAAGAGAAAATGCCTGCTAGGTTGAAAACCCAAAAGGGCGGCCTAGGCAAAAGTTAGGGCTTGAAAAAAGAGAAGGAAAAGAAATGAAAAATGAAAGTGAAAAAAGAATGATAAAAATAGAAGGAAGAACTTTGAGCAAAGGGCAAGGTGAACCCTGTGAGGATTGTGTCCCGAAGTAAAAGAACATTTCAAAGATTATCCGTTGTGATTTCATATCCTCTTTATCGTGTCTTGAGAGTCTTCTCTTCTTGTGCTGTGAGTCATGTTTTTGTTCATCCCTTAGACTAGGGTTTGTTCCTGTTGTTTATTCCTTGAAGTAGGGTCTGCATCCATATGCATTTAAGTGATTTGATGTTTCCATGTGCATTCCCTATGAAAGGGATGAGGTCTTTCTCATGAGATATTCTCTACTAATTACTTGGCTAGTCTGCTGCATTAATGGTCGTTGGATTTGAATTCTAGATAGAATTCTTATTCGCCTTGCGAGGCATTTTATCATTGTTTTTGGGTTCGAACTCTAGATAGAGTTCCTCCTTGTCCAGATGGACACCTTTGGGTTTGAATTCTAGATAGAATTCTTACTCGCCTTGCGAGGCATCTTATTGCTATTTTTGGGTTTGAACTCTAGATAGAGTTCCTGCCTGTCCAGATGGGCACCTTTGGGTTTGAATTCTAGATAGAATTCTTACTCGCCTTGCGAGGCAACTTATCATTGTTTTTGGGTTTGAACTCTATATAGAGTTCATGCTTGTCCAGATGGACACCTTTGGGTTTGATTTCTAGATAGAATTCTTACTCGCCTTTAAGAGCACTGTATCACTATTTTTATGCTTGTGACCCACGGGAAAAGGGGTCTTCTCTATTTGCTTGTGACCCACAAGAAAATGGGTCTTCTCTGATTACTTGTGATCCACAGGAAAAGGGATCTTTTACGATTGTTTGTAATCCATAGGGAAAGGGATTATACCTTTATCCACAAGGAAATGGATAAAGTTTCTATCATTAGTGTTTTCTTATTCATTCCCCGGGAAAGGGATGAAGCTTCTTGTTTATTCCCCAGGAAAGGAATAAAATTTTCATATTGATCTTTTTCAGTTGGTAGTTTTGAGAAATTACCTACTGAGTGCCCCCATCGTTTTGCATGAACTACGCTAGGTCTAATCTCTGAGGAGTACGTAGGTAGTCAGCTGAGGCTGGCATGACCTTATTGCATGTGTGTGTGTGTGGACTTTAAGTTGCCAACTGGTAAATGGTTTGTCTTTTCAGGCTTTTGACTTTCGTATTGCAATGCAAAACTCAGCCAAAAGAAGGGCAACTGTAGACACCCCATTTTGTACCGGTTGTCATCTTAAGTCCCGTGACCCCGATGATGAGTTTAGTGTGATTATTTACGGATTATTCTTGAAGAATTAGTTGGAATCACGGCATGGGATTTTTGGTTAAAATGAAAAGAAAATTATTTTATTAAATTAGCCATTTTTATCACGCCACTAACACGTGTACGTATGTGATGAGTGTGTGTACGCACAGACGGTACATGTGCATGCGTGTTAGCGGTCACTCTCCTATTTTTTATAAAAGACAATTTCCCTTTCCTATTTAGATTAGAAGTCTTTTATCTTTATAAAATACCTTTTGATAATTCTCTAAAGAAAGACCTAGTCTAGGAAGGAAAGGGAAACTCCAGATTTCAGCTATAAATACTCTCTTAATGCCTTAGAGATAGGGGGAGGAGAATAGAGTTTAAAGGGAGTGAAAATTCGTCATAATTCAGCAGAAGATTTTCTGAAACCAGCAATCGTATTTTAATCATAACTTTTTCATCCGAAGTCGAAATTTGATGAAATTGGTCTTGTTAGAAAGATAATTCAATTCTCTACAACTTTGTATTTCACGAGCTTTGTCCAATTCCAACTTTTTCATACCCAAAAACGCGATTGAAGTTGCTGCTGTTGCAAAGTGACGAAAATCACTTTTCTTTTCTCTTGTTCTCTTTTTTGTTTTCTATTTCTTTTCAAAGTTGAGTGAGTTTTGATCTCTTTGCTGTGATACCACTTTGACGAAGAGGAGGATTCGTGTTGGTTTGATTCAATCTAAAGACCTGAGGAGCCACGAACAATTACAAAGTCGGTAAATTTACTTTAATTTAGCTTTTATTTTAGTTCTTCTTTTTATTATTTTTATTTTATTTTATTTTTGTCTAAAGCATGATTAGCATGATTTAGGTTTAGTTTTTATATTTGTATTTATTTGTTTTTAGGTTTAGTTTTATTTTATTTATTTTGGGATGCATGATGTAGATTGATATGTGAGTTTTGTGATTCTGCGTGAAATGCCTATTAGGTGCGTACGCATATATCAGTGATGCGTACGCACCAATCAGTGATGCGTACGCACCTTACCTCGGCAGACAGATTGTTTGTTTATTATTTTATTTAGTTTTGTTCTTAGTTGATTAGTATCTGGTTGGTCTTTTGTATATTCTGATCTCTGCTTTTTAATATATTCTTTTATTCTCTTTTATTTATTTATTCATTATTTTGGTCATTGTGTGTGCCGTTGTTATTGCATGATTTAGGGTCAATTTTAATTGAGCATTTAGATTAATTAAAGCCATTAATCATGTGTGGGGGCCGATTCCAACCGGGCGTGGCTGGGTGCCTAACACCTTCCCAGCTGCGTACCCTAGCTCCGAACCCGAATCTCTGGTTATGACGAGCTAGACCCTGTTAGGGTTCACTCTTTCCCATTTATTGGGTGGCGACTCCTCTCCGTGTTAGTCCTTTGAGGCTAATGCGTACTCTCGAGCTATGTGGTATATTAGGGCATGGCGCCCACAACCAGCGCTCCGGCTTTCCTTTGCTCTCCTTCAGTAATCAAAACAAGTTTTTAATAAGCATGTGAGAGGCATGTGGATGAGACACATGATGATCAAATAGCACGCCACATCATGGGTGGGGAGGAACTCCTCTACTTTGGGGTGGAGGCAAGTATTGTCCAACTAGAAATGGCAGTATGGGAAGTACTTAGACTAAAGAGAAATGCATTAAGATATAAGGCACCTGAACTGTGAGTTAACAAACTAGTGTAGGCAACCTAGCAGTACACAAGTAGGTTGAGCTCAAGAACTCCACACATAGCTCGAGCTCAAGCTATTTGCAATAGTAGTTAATGGACTCAATGTAAACGTGCCCCATAAAGTGAGCTCACTACCATGTCTGAGCTCCATCACCCAATACAATCGAGCTCTATGAGCTGAGCTCACCAACCATAGTTGAGCTTGTTAACCGTGGTCAACTAACCCTAGTTGGGTAGTTATGGAACTAACTAGGGTCAACCCTAACCTAACCTAGACGGTTGTTAAACCAAGATAGGGTTAGTCCCTACAACTATCTATAAATAGCACACCTCAAGCCAACCAAGATATGACCTAACCTATCTTCTACCGCTAGTTCTAATTCTCCATTCTCCCAACTTCCACAAACTTAAGTATCAGAGGGGATTTGACTGGACCCACTCCAACCACCCTCTGACCTCTTTTCTTTGTCCTTACAGATCTAGCGATTGAGGCAGCTTCATCATTAACAGGTCCACAATTTTCCTCATACAATATTTTTTTGTTAAATATTGGGCAAACTACATATTAGTGTCACTAACTTTAGCCCAAATTTCAATGTGGTGTATAAACTTCTAATTTGTCCAATTTAGTGCACTAACTATACATTAGTGTTTCAATGTGGGTAAACAAGGGACGGCCGTTTAGTTTACTAACGGAGACCTCACGTGGCGCTGACGTGACGATTCACGTGGCGCTGACGTGGCATCCCTGGTGGAGTCTCCCCAGGAGAAATTACATATTAGTGTCACTAACTTTACCCCAAATTTCAATGTGGTGCATAAACTTTTAATTTGTCCAATTTAATGCACTAACTATACATTAGTGTTTCAATGTGGGTAAGCATGGGACGACCATTTACTTCACTAATGGGGACCTCATGTGCCCTCACGTGGTGGCCCATCTTGCACTGATGTGGCATCCCTGGTGGAGTCTCCCCATTTTTTCCCACCATTTGCATCTCACGTGCACAGCATCTGAGAGATTACTTACATTGATAACCCCTTATGATCTAGGGCTTCTGACCCAAGAGTGAGAATGGTGGTAGGAGTGGGGGACGCAAGGAGCTACTTTGCTTCCACATCGACTGCGAACTGATCTGAAGAATGGTAAAAATTATCTTCGGGAATGGTGGTAGGGGTGGGGGACGACGTGCGGGTTTGGGGAAGGGAGAGAATAGAGAAAGGATAGAAGGTGGAATTAGGGTTAGGGAGAAAAGGAGAGGGAAAACTCCATTTCTTTGAGGAAGTCGTTAATGTGGCAATAAGGGTGGAGAAGAATGGGGGAAGAGGGAGATTCTCATATCACATAAGTGGCACCAGTGTGTCTGTCTTTCCATGGTGGCAATAGTGGTGGTGGTGGCAATAGTGGTGGTAGTGGCAGTAGTGGAAGACATGGTGAATATCTCCCTACTTTCAATAGTAGCCTTTCTTCTCTTCAGATAGAAGGGATTGTAATTGCGTATGTTGGGAAAGGGAAAAGGGAAATGGAAAATGGAAATGGGAAGGAAGGTGGGGTTTCCTATGCTCTATCATTTCTGACTATGAATGGGTTCGTCGAAATAGCTTTGATGGAGACTCTACCAGGGATGCCACATCGATGGCAGATGGGCTATTACCTAAGCGCACATAAGGTCCTCGTTAGTGAATTAAACAGTTGTCCCATGTTTATCCACATTAAAACATTAATGTATAGTTAGTGCATTAAATTGGACAAATTAAAAGTTTATGCACCACATTGAAATTTGGGGTAAAGTTAGTGACACTAATATGTAATTTCTCCTGGGGAGACTCCATCAGGGATGCCACGTCAACGCCATGTGGATCGCTACGTCAGCGCCACGTGAGGTTTCCGTTAGTAAATTAAACGGCCGTCTCTTGTTTACCCACATTGAAACACTAATGTATAGTTAGTGCACTAAATTGGACAAATTAAAAGTTTATACACCACATTAAAATTTGGGGTAAAGTTAGTGACACTAATATGTAGTTTGCCCTTAAATATTTAATCTAGTGCATTTGCACGGGTCTAACCCCAATATATATATATATATGGATGATGATCAAGTAAGTACGTGTTGATATAACTTATATTAACACCACATGGATGATGATCAGGTAAGCACGTGTTGATATAACTTATATTAACACCCACATTGGAAGTTGTACCATGTGTATTAGTAAGATATGAGGTATATTGAACTAATGCAAGGGGTACAACCCCCAATGCATGGTGTTGATATAACTTATATTAATATGTGCTGATGGGAACATAACCGATATATATATATATACTTTTTTTTTTGTTTATTTTATTACATCAGACATATATAAAATACAGTCTTCCTTTTATTCTTTTTTTAATGTTGTGCTATAGCAAAAACAAAATAATAAAAAGAAAAAGAAATAATTTTATAAGATTTTTTTTTCCCCATCTTTCCCATACGGCAGTGTTTTTCCCGTTCCATGACTAAGCATTCCCGAAGTTGGTAACTTTCTTATCTCACTACCCGTGTTAAAAAAACAAAAAAAAAAAAAAAAAAGGCAAGCGCTTTTACTAGTAGCACTTTCAAATAACTGAAAGCAATATAAGTAACAGCGCTTTCAAAGCACTACTAGTAGAGTGTTGTACTAGCGCTTTCAGATAACGAAAAGTGCTACTAGTAACAACGCTTTCCTTTTTTTTCCCCTCCTCCACTAACGGCATTTTTTCCACCTCTCCCCTGACTAAGCATTCCCCAAGTTGGCAACTTTCTCACCTCACTACCCCTTAACATCTTCACCTTCTCAGCAACCGCTCAATGGCACAGGTAAATCAGGCCTGCGCGCACAATGGCTTCTCGTTGTCTTCTGCACCCCTCAATGGTCAGTACTACTTTGTCTTCTTCAAAAAACCCCCCTCCACCCTCACTTTGTCCAATTGAAACCCACATTTTATTCACATGTGATTTGGTGTGGTTGAAACCCAAATCCCACAATTAAGGTCAGGGCACAATTTTGACACTGTAAAACAGTGCTGCATATAACATTGATACTGCCAAATATAGCATTTCGACATCGGTTGTTAGTGAATGATTGGCCACCGGCTCAGGCCCGGACTAATGTTGATCCAATTCTGTTCAGAAACTGGCAGGAATACATCCTCAAAAGACATTATCACAACTTTTTAGTGATGACTTTGTGTGTAACAGCTGATTTATAGTTGGGTTATAGGATTTGACTGCTTAATGCCTACTTATCAGCCGAAAATTGCAATCTGTCACCTGGACCTTTTTTCTTTTTGTACTGTTTTAAGTTTTAACCGTAGTAGATTACATAAACTTCTACTAAGGACATGTTTGTTTAGTTGGAATGGAATGAATGGAATTAAATTCCATTCCAATTCATTTCAAACAACATGTTTGGATGAGGTAATTAAATCGGAATGGAATCAAATAATAGTAGTGAATTATAATGATATTCATTCAATAATGTTTATTTCAATCTCATTCCATTTCAGACTATTTTGAGCAAAGAATTAGATTCCATTTCCACCCATTCCATTCCATTCCAACCAAACAAACATGACTTAAAGGTTTTGTTTGGATCATGGAAAGAATGAAGGAAAGAAAGGGAAATGCCAAAGATTGCTTTAAAAAAACAAGATATATATTATACAATTAAGTGTTTTATAAAGTCACTGATCCTATCCCCGATGAGTATCAATGTTATTTTATAATCTTGCGCTTGAGATCATTCACTTTACAAGCGAAATAAATCCCCGATGAGTATCAATGTTATTTTATAATCTTGCGCTTGAGATCATTCACTTTACAAGCGAAATAAATACAGGCCACTATGAGCTACGATCCAATTGGCTTTTCTCATGCATGCTACGATCCAATTGGCTTTTCTCATGCATATTTAACATGCTTTTCATTGATACACCAAGATTGGGTGATTCAACGATTTGGTTGGCAGTCCGTAGAACCAACAATTAAATCTTATACAAATCATTTTCCAAAAACTACAAGGGGGAAGAAAGGAATTGCAATTTAACGTGTGGCTACCAGCACAAGAGTTGCAGATCCCTCCAACCCTAACACCCTTGTTAGGGTAAAGAAAAAAAAAAGCAGATTAAATTTTTTTTTACCGTAGGACCATAGAGGAACCCAGAGAAAACCGTTATTTAATATTTTTATTACCGACTCTAAAAAACAATAGAGAAAATGTCTCTCATTTGTACCTATTGTTAATATATAAGATGAATAATAAGATTCTATTAAAAAAGTGGGATAATAAGAATCCACGAAGTCGAAAAAGGAAAATCTACTAACAAGAAAAGACATCCAAGAAAAGAAGATTTGAGAAAAAATTCCTAAAGCTTCAAAGGGGACAACTCATCTTCAAAGATCCTTTTTATTTATTTCCTTCCATAGGCATCAGATAAGACAGAGAAGCCACCTTTTAGATTACCCTACTCCTCTTCCCAACTTGAATCCATCAACCACGAAAAAAACATAAAAATAAAAATCAACGACTGATCTTGGCGAGGCAAAAACCCAAACAATCTCCCATAAGAGGAGAGGAGAAATGCCCAAAGCTCCCTAGCAAACTGGGCAAACGGAGGAGAAGATGATCCACCAATTCTGCATTCCTAAATGTTATACATACATAATCTATTTGGGAGCATCCACCCTCAACTAATCCAGTGGTCCACAATAAGGCGTTAGCCTCTAGCAGTCATCCACACATAAACTAGAACATTTACAAGTGGCAATGTGCAGGGGACCTGCCACTCCATCAATAACTATGCTTCTTGCTGTAACTCGAAAAAGCTAAATTCAATCGGCAATCCCTCACTTCGCCTCTGCCAGTCTTGCATGTATCAACTCAGGGCTTGATGTCTTGTTGATGCTGCAAAAGGACAGATAATTGCATCAAACACCTCTAAAAATTTCCCATTCACTTTTTTATAATGTGAACAATACAGCAAGAGTCTTTCTGAAACAAACGGAGACCCACTCTAGATGCACAGCACACAAAAACTAAATGAAGTAAATATGATAAACAAGGCTCACCATAGAAGAGAATCCCCGCTAGATGCCAACTTTTCAGATATCCATTCGGGAATTAATTCTTGCAACACAATAAGCTGCTCTTCGACTTCTCCTGCAAATACAAATCAGGAGGATTTAGCTCACATAAAGCTTCCGTAACATAGATAGTGATCTCCTAACTGATAAAACTTGAGGCTTACTTCTATCAATGACATCACAATGACTTGCAATTATCTTGTAAATAAGTTCCTCCTTTGTGATAACAGAACGCTTAATTGATCGAAATAAGAAAAGAATCATGTTAAAGAGCTTAGGCAGGCTGGCAATTATTTGTCTCCGCCTCTTTGCTTGGGATATGGCCGGATCCCGCTCTTCAATTGCCTTCCTCTCTTTCTCTCTTATCTGCAAAAAGAGGCAATATGGCTACGTCAAAGTACTACAATCCTTCAGTTGTCCGACATATTTAAATGCTCTCCTACAAGATGTAGACAAACAAGAGCTGGACGACAGACGAACTCTAAGCAATTAACAGTTTGGCTTTGGCACTATTGAATGGTATATCCAGGGAATGGTTCCAGAAAATTCTTACTGACTTGTCAGAAGCACAAGAAGAAAAAAAAAATTATCCTCACTTGGAACAAGATTCCAAATTTTTTCTCAAGTCAAGGAAATATTTTTTCCTTTTATAGTGTTTCATTTTGCTATAGGTAATTTCTTGGTATGCAGGGTGCCACCTCGTTCATACACTATCATGCAGCCCCACAAATATAATAGCATGGCGTCATATTACTACATGCCTTGGCTGGCAGCAATGAGCTAATGATCTCTGATACCTGACTTTATTATCTATTGAAACAGAAAACGATAAAAATGAAACTTACATCTAGGTGAGTCAAGCCCTCTCAGATAGAATAATCAAATTTCATCAGAAGCTAAAGTGTTAGGGGATAGAGACATGCTCAATATTAAAGCAATGGGAATTCATGATGGACTTACCGATTGCAAAAGATTTTCAGGAAGAATATCAAAAACATCACTGTCAATTGATGAGCATCCTGTCTCATTTACTTCGTCCTCAACCTTTGCATTTTTTACAGGAGTGTCAAATTTCAATGATCTAGCAGGTACTGGGCGCCTAACCAACTTATTCGGTGATCTCTTGGAATCATCATCTGGGCTCATAAGACATCTCTTTGGTGAATGCAATGCAGGTGTGGACGTCATCAGTGTAGTTGGAGTTGAAGTGATTTTTGCAGGAGTCCCTTGAATGCTAGCAATTTCTAGAGGAGAAAATTTTGCATTCATTGAGGAATTTATCTCTTTGCATGGAGTTGTAGACGGGCAAGACAATACTAAACAAGAAGGAGAAATCTTTAACGCTTCACATGTTTCACTGGTGGTTGGCTTTGAAGAAAATTTAATAGGAGGTGGAGCAGAACAAGCACAAGCTTCCTTGTTGGAAGAACTTTTGTTAAGGCACAGTTCTGGTACTGGAAGTACTGAAGGTTGGAAAGAATCCTCTGATGGTTTTTGGCTAGTGTTCTCTCCTTCAGGGCTTGAAACTTTCTGTGAAAAGTGCCTCTTGAAACTTCGACACAGATGGGATGCTACCACTGGCTGTTGTTCCAAAAGTGCTTCAGTAGATGTCTCAATGGACAATGATGAGTCCAAGGCTTTAATTGTGTTTGAATGCAGATCTTGCTTTGACCGATTGAATGGCTCTGGCAGTGTTTCCTCTGGAATTTCACCCCCCTGTATACAAGAAGTCATTCCTAATGAAACATTTTTTTTCTTTATTTGAAGTCTGAAAATAAAGCAAACAAAACATAGTGCTAATTTATGATTTTTGAAAATAATGCATTCAGAACTATTGGCATAAGGGGCTTATTATCCCTCATTCAATATATATATATTTTTTTTAATTGGACAAAGCTTCCTAGCTCAGGACTACGTATTCCAAATTCAAGTCCTATTCTAATAGGATGGTCGCTGTAGTGAAGAGGCTCAGAATTCTCCAGCTAAGTTTACCAATCATATAAAACCTATGACGATTAAGAACAATAGCATCTCACTGTGTGACTGTCGTGAGAAAATGGGAAAGCACATGCCTATCAATCTCATCATCATGATCTCTATTATTAACATACTTCATAGAGTTTTTCTTTTCGACCCCTAAACTTACACCTACCTGAACGCCAACCAACCCTGGTACCACGACTAGGCCACAAGGGCTGGTGGTAGGCATTGCCATTATCACTTATGAAATAAAAGGAAGTGTTTTTTTTTTTTTATAATTATATTGAAATCCTAATATGCCTTTAAACAAGTCTTCATAAAAACGCTCATTTAATTTCTAATTGAAAGCACAATTGCTTTATTATAAACCCCATGTTAAACAAAACTAACTTCCTCAGTAAATTCAAATGACCCATTGGCAAATCTAGCCTTGCACAATTGAAGGTCTCAGAAAACCTGAAGATTCTCAATTATAATTATTAACTTGAAACCACAGAAAGTTTATTTTGAAAATTGACAACATGAATCTACAGAAAAATTTAACACTGTAAACATGAAAGAATTCTATTGGTGAATGTGAGACAGTCAGAAGCAATAAAATTTTCAACTGTTTACCAAATTTGGAACCATTACACAGTATTATGCAATGCAATCAAACACTGATTCAAAAGAAAACACTCAAGAAAGCTATAGGAGGGAGAAACCCTTGTGTTACCTCGGGATGAGCTTTAAAGAAATCCAAAAGCCTTGAGCGGAAAACCTTCCTCAAAAGTGAATTCCCGCTTCCATATTTCATCTTCCCATCATCTTTTACTGCATCTTCTTTCAAAGTGACATGAAGATCTGGCTTCATACAATCCGTTCGCTCATCCAGCGTAAGGATCTTCTTTATCACAATTGCCTCGGGTAATAGAAACTTCAATTGTGCTAAATGACCATACGAAAATCTCCTAAACATACACAAACAAATGGAAAATTAGGGAAAACATAATAACACTGCAATCAAAAAATTTCAATTTACAGAATCAACAAACGAAATACCTATCCGTTAAAGATTCAACTTGAGGACAGATTTTTGTGAATGAAGACATTGAGCCCTTCAACCGAAGCAATCGAATCGAACTATCCAAACTATTGAAAAATTGAGCCAACATCTCGTACCTGGATGAACGCAACATCACCCACAATCAGACAATGTTCTAAAAACATCGCAATATTCACTATTCATATTGAAACCCTGATCAAATTGGGACGATATTCGATCATAAATTCAGAAAAATTAGCCATTTCAGAATAATTGGGCGAAAATGTGAGGAAATTAATTTAAAAATTCGGTTAAATTTGGCAAAATTTGGCCAATAAATGGTAATAATAATACAACAACAAATAAAAAAGATAAACAAAAGAACAGATTATCCAAATTCGTGACTTAAAAACCAAAAATGTAGACAAAAAGTCAAAAACAACATTCATGGAAATATCATTCTAAGTACAAAAATATGCGCCAAGTTCTCCCAAATTTACAGGAACTTACTTTTCCGGGAGCTTGACAGCACCGCCCTTCACATTCTTCGACTTACCGACCGGACTTTCGCTCGGCCACGACGCGATCTGCTTCCTAGCAGACGACACAGTCGGATCCGTCCGTCCACCAGACCGACTTCGATCCGATTCACGAAGACCTTCAGCTGCCTTCCTAACCTCTTTCAAAGTCAGCGCGACGCCTCGGTTTCGGATTCGACGCGGCGCCGGCGTCGGCTTCTCCGGGGTCTTCGAGTCCCATGGATTCTGATCTGGTGGTGGTGCTAGGGTTTGAGCGGACATTGATGATGAAGAAGAAGAAGAAGAAGAAGAAGTTGGCTTTGAGCTCTTGTTGAGGATCTTTTTTGCCTTGAACGAATCGAACGGCTGTGATTCGGAGGAGTCCATGCCTGAGAAATGTTCAGAGACTAACAGAGCCGACTGGGGTTGTTTTAAGGAAGAAGATTGAGTAAATATACTAGAGTTTATTGGCGGGAAAGCTGAGCTGGATGCCCATGTGTGTGGTAGCCACGTCAGTATTCCCGCTAAAATTGTCTTCGCGGGAAGCGCTGGTCATTTATGCCCTTCGCGCGAGTTTTATAATGCTGTGTTTGGTTGGAGGGATGGAAAAGAGGAAGGGAAAGAAAGGGGAAGGGGATTTTTTTTCCTCCCTCTTTGTTTGGTAAGAAGGAAGATGAGGAGGAAAGGAATAAAGGTAAAAAAAGATATTTTACCATATTACCCTCATGGGATGAATGGATTTTTTTTTGGCAAATTAGTTTTTTAAATTATTGGGTAAAATGCAAAAAACCTCCCTCTATTATTATCCATTTTGCAGGAAACCCCCTCTAATAAAAAACTCAACAAAAAACCCCTCATATTTCCTAAGGTTGACGATTTGGCCTTTGCCATCCAACTGCTGTTAAGAAAACTAACGGTTTAGTGTCACGTGCTTAGCATGTGACTCTATTTACTACTTTAAAGACAAAAATACCCTTATTTATACTAAAGTGACGTTTTTGCCCTTCATTTATACACTTCATCTCCTCCTCTCTCCTGTCGTGGCATGGCTACCTCTCACCGGCACGGGGGTCATGGTTTGCGCCGACGGCGAGAGAAATTATGGTGAGACGTTGGCGCCGGTGAGCTTACCCACAAGATACACCCAATCAAACCACCACACGAACCCCATCATCAAACCCCGACAACACTAAACCAGTTCGGCGAAGCTTACACCGCCGGAGTCGAGAACCCCGTCAAACCTCTTGCGAAATATGGCAAATCTGACCTTCCAGGATGAGTTTTTTTTTTGGGTCTTCACCGGATTTGGCAGTTTTGCTGTATTGAAGGTTCAGATCTGGCAGTAGGCTTTACTTGAGGGTCTGTCGGAAGTACGCTTCACCAGAGGCTCAGATCTACTTTTTCGTGGAGAGATAATGGGTCAGATAACGGAAAAATAAAAAATTAAAGCCTTAAGTTAGTTGGTGACTGACCTGGCTGGAGAGAAGGGAAAGGTTAAGCGGGGTCTGGTAAGGCGGTTCGAGGGAGAGGTGAACGGGGGAGAGGGGTGTCGGTGACTGACCTGGCCGGAGAGAAGGGAAAGGTTAATGGGGGTCTAGTAAGGCGGTTTGAGGGAGAGGTGAACGGGGGAGAGGGGTCAGCCGGTGACTGATCTCGCCAGTGGTATCGCTTCTCATTTGACTCCATCATTGGTTGCCGGAGAGAGGGTGGTGTATAATGGTTGATTGATGGTGGTGTATATGTGTGGTTGGTCATGAAGTTACTGGAAATTGGTTGATTATGGTAAATTGGGTCGCCATTGAAAATGACCGGAAAATTTGCCTTTTTCTTCTTCGGTCTTCATCCATTTTGCTCTCCTCCTATAGCTTTTTCTTTCTTCTCCCCCCTTTGCTTTGACTACAAATTCATGCCTGTATGTTGGAGTGAATTGGATGATTGAGTAGAGGGCAGCCATGGTGGGTAGAGGGCTGCCATGGTTCTCCTCTTCTCTGTTTGCCGGACTGGTATGCAAGAGGAATAAAGGAGCAAAATTTTTATTTTATTTTTATTTCTTATAAAAACGACACCGTTTCATAATATAACAATATTATCAATTCAAAATCAACTATTTATTAATAAAAAAAAGAAGGACAAAATAGACTTTTCAAACTTCTGTTAACGCCGTACCCCCGGGACATTATAGGGGTTTTTTGTCGAGTTTTTTATTAGAGGAGGGTTTCTTGCAAAATGGGTAATAATAGAGGGGGTTTTTTACATTTTACCCTAAATTATTTGACTCTCAAAAAAATGAATACAATTTTTATAAACTTCAAATCTTATGTGAAGACAAACAAATCACAAGCAAACTCAAAACCCATCCATATTTGTGCCGTCACCTTTCTTTTTTTTTTTTTTTTTTCAACTGCTGCGTAATGAGCACAGAATAATACAAAAAAAAAAACTTAAACCCAACAAAAGCCCTCATAAAGTAAACTTCACAACAATCTGTAAACAAACTTAAACCCAACAAAAGCCCTTGAAAATAAATAAATATATAAAAACGAGGTTACCGCTTGGGGTTTTTTACAAACTCTAATCTTTTGTTTTGTTTTGTTTTTTTTTTTTGGTGCAAACAAACTCTAATCTTTCATCACAAGAATAACCTGAGGAAGGTTGCCGATCCGTTGAGACAATCCGCTACACTCTGGCTCGCTAGTCGTAGGAGAAATAGGAAGGAAAATCAAAGCCCCAAAACAAAAACTAACCTAACGGGTACAAGAATCCCAGATTTGAATATCGTTTTGTTTACCTTTTTCTAGGTTGTCGTTTTTAGTGCTATTGCTGTGATGGATTTCACATGAAACCACATAAAAAGCCACACAGTGGTTTTTAGAGAGAGAGAGAATAAAGAGAGGGAATGGGGAGATATTTAAGATTCCCTTTATGACCAAACAGAGTTTTCTGCAAAAAAATAGAAGAGATAAGCTAGTTGAGACAGCCTAAAGAGGGGCTTAAACAGGGGCTTTGGACTGGAGAGAGAGGCATTGAGACGACCCACAAAAACAGGGCAAAGAGAGCACAGCCTCTTGTATGAAGAGGGAAAAGAGAAGTGAGCTGCTACACGTCTTTCATTATAGGGTAAATTGCATAAAACTTCCCTCAAGTTTGGAGTGTGTTTCAGTTCGGTGCCCTCAAATTTAAATGTCATCAATTGAGTACCCAAACTTTAAGTTTTGTTGCAATTAGGAGCCCACCGTTAGCAATTGTTAGTTGACCAAACGGTGAGAAGGCACATGACATGTATGTGACCTTATTTATCTTTAATATGCCTACTTTGCCCTTTTCCCCCACAAAAAATAAAAATAAAAATAATGACAAGCAGCGTTGCTGGTTGTCTTCTCCGGCGAAGCTGGCTAGCTATACACTGCACCTCCCTAGCTCTCACTGGCCCAAACCTCCCTCGCCGGCAATGCACCAAAAAGAAAAAAATTCATGATCCACCGTTTCCCACTCACTCACCCAAACCTCGCTAGCCGGTAATGCAACAACAACAAAAAAATAAAATGCGAAAATACTCACCCACTCAAACTTCTCCTCTAGGTGATGATGGCGAAAACCATGAACCCAATCCCTCCCCCCCTAACCCCCATTTGGCAACGCACAAAACCACAATCAACCCAATCCTCGAATCTACCTTCATAACTCACAACCCTCACTGCCGACAACAACCCATCATAATGCACATTATTAAAGCCGTCAATTGGTCGGCGACGGAGCCCTCGATCTGCAACGTTGTGTTTGGTTGGGAGCAGATCTTCAACTTCAGATCTTTTAACTTGTCGCCGTCGATCTGTAGGAACCGCCGCTGGTTTTTACCGCTGTTGACCCTAGCTGCCAGCTGTTAGTGGTTCTTGCATCACCGACAGATCTGCAGAGGTAGTTAATCTCAGATTTGGCCATGGAACAATAGTGCAAAACCCAATCAAGTGCTGTAGCAGACCAAAACAGGGGAGGATGCGATGGCGTCTGCTTCTTTGATGTTTGATGGCAACGGCATCGGCATCGGCGAAGCCCAAGCGGTAGATTAGGAAGTAGATGTGTGGGCCGCCGTTGATCTACAAGTTCAGGTGCTCTTTCATGGTGTTCGTCGTCGGCCGTCAAAAAAGGGAGATGCCTTTGCTTCTCGCCATCGAGAGCGAGATGCCTGATTCCATGACATTTGGGAGTGGTTTTTCACCGCTAAGCAAGTTATTTCCCTAAACGACCTCATTTAACATAAGGGTAGTAAAGTCATTTTACTGTCTTTGTTAACAGTGTTACTGATTTTAAGTCGACGAAAAATATAGGCACTAAATTGATGCGTTTTAAACTTTAGGGTATCAAATTGAAACACACCCCAAATTTGGGTAGTTTTCTACAATTTACCTTTTATTATAAAGCCCATTCAAGGGTATTTTGGTAACTTTTGTGTCTTGTGTGCATTTCCTCCCTCTTTTCCGCCCATTTTTGGGCAGATTCAAAATGATGGGCTGGATGGAACCGCGTTCTTTCCTTTTTTTTTTCTTTCCCCTCCCTTTTTCCCTCCCAACCAAACAAAGGATTTTGAATCCTTCCCCCCCCTTTTCCCTCCCCCCTTTCCTTCCCTCCCCTTTTCCACCCAACCAAACACAAGGTAAGTGTTGATGGACCGTTTGATTAAACAGCGGACGATCACTTCACGGAACGAATGGCTGTGATTTGTTTCTATATTTTCGTTCATTGTGATTAATGTGCAATATACTTATCCTGGGCCTGGGCCTACTCATGTTAAGATTTGGATTGGACTTAAAGACTAGTCCTCAAATTTATGGCAATGGAAATCTCTTGTTGGCCTACTGGAAGATTAAGAGGATAGAGAAAATTACTCCTAATCCCCATTTAAGTGTAATTACCTTGATCTTGAGAGTAAATCCTAATCTTTGGGCTGACTTCCTTAATTAAAAGGGTCAAGAGTGGGTACAATTCTCCTCTCTCTATTTCACCATTTAATTTCTCACTTTTAAAGAGCAATTGAATCAATTTCATCACAAAATATAATCAAAGGACAACAATTTGAATTTGTGGTCAAGTAAATAATCAACACCATCTTTCTCACTTTTTTTATTTATTTATTCTTAATAAGCCAAAATGGTAGAAGGAAAGTAATTAGTCATGGTGACTTTACTTAGACGTAAGAATAATAGCTCTACATATCACCCGGAAGAACCGATAATAGGACAGGGCCTAGACAGACCCACAAAAAATGATTTGCATGGGATAAGGTAATTATGAAACTTTACTTAGACGTAAGAATAATAGCTCTACATATCACCCGGAAGAACCGATAATAGGACAAGGCCTAGACAGACCCACAAAAAATGATTTGCATGGGATAAGGTAATTATGAAACTTTGACTAAAGTACCTTGTAGTTTGTACTGTTTGTTAACCAGAATTCATGAACCTAAGAGGGTACCGCATGTGCTCCTTCAAGTTATCTGAACTATAGCCTAAGCTCAGCTCCATCGAAAATTAGTAACTTCAATGCATAAGTAAAACCATCAAGAGACAAGTACATGTCATGCCACCACCGTGGTATTCAAACATCTTAATTACTTAGCTTCTTAAACCTTTATCATTAGATCACCGTCCCCAATGATTTTCACGTACATAGAAATAAAAAACTGGTCAAAATGAAAGATACTTGACTGGTGAAACACAAAGAAATCGCACTTTATAATTAGATTTTTGGAACAGTGATCCAAGCATAATCACTAATTTAGTTAAGCCATAAAAGCCCTTGTTTTGTTAATTACAATTTCAACTAGTGCACATTTGCATGGAACCCCCTCTCCTTTTTTTTTGATTTTTTTTTTTTTTTTTGGACCATTGGAAAATTGAAAAAGTATTAAACATGGACACTAGATTCAAAACAACATATTTATTTAATTTCCAAGTGCAAACATAACTTACATGAAAATTGAAAATACTAGCTTCCGTATAAAAGCAAATACAACTTATTACAAGGTCTTACAATACTGATGTCTTTAGAATCTCTAAGCAAATATATATCATACATACTAGCAGGACAAACTATTATTCATGGATAGTAAAATATATCTATGGAGTACGTCTTTTCTGGAATTGGTTGTGTGGGTGGCATACAAACTTCATCACACAGCTGGCGTGAGTTCCTCAGATCCCATTCCCTCACATAAGGCACCTGCATTCATGCATCTATTAAACAGTAGCTAGGTTCAATCAAATGCACATAAGTACAGGGGCTAGTAGTGAGAGAAGATGTGACAATTAAAGGATAGGTTAGAGGTTCGATCACCTCCCATTGTACCCAAAAAAAAAAAAGAAAAAAAAAAAGGATTAAATGGACCTGTTTGTAAGTTACTAGATATAGCACACGTGCGTTGTACGTGAATATTTTTAAATAATATTAGTTTTATAAAAATAAAAAATACATAAAGATTTTATATTTTTTTTCATAAAAGATCAAATTTAAAATTCAAAAATACATACATACATACATACATACATACATACATACATACATACATATATATATATATATATATATATATATATATATATATATATATATATATATATATATATATATATATATATATATATCAAAATTGTCAACGAAAGATTAAAAACTCTTTAGATATACATTCATAAATTATTATTATTATTATTATTATTTCCATAAAACGGAATAGTCAAAGAGTTTGTATTTATAATTAAGAGTTTGAGTTAAAATCTAATTTTTATTTGTTACCAAATGATAATAATGTTTACCAAGGCTAAAATTGTATTTATAATTTAAAATGGGGGCAGAATGGTTAATCAAAAGTTTTTCTGAGATACAGACTTTTATAGATTAGAGATATAGATATACATCATAAATCATTAAATCCTTTAACTATTCGCCATAACCTTCCGAATAGCTTATTTAGCTAAAGCAGTTATTGAAAATAAAACAAATATTAAACACACACACTCCCCCCCCCCCCCCCCCCCCCCCCAAAAAAAAAAAAAAAAGAAGAAAAGAAAAGAAAAAGAACAACCATACCCCATTTGAACCATATGATCATCCCAAATTGTCAGTAATATATAATATATTCTCAAGAATGTAGAGCCTTTCATGACAAAGTCCAAGAGGAGACCAACAAAGCTTGGCCCAATTTTTGCTGGCTTATAGATATTAATTATGGGATTGTTTGGGTGTCCAATTTGAAATGAAATAATTTGATAAATTTCACATAATATTGAAAGTATAAATTCATCACTTTGAATTGACAAATTCAAAAAATGATGGTCATCATCACAAATAAGAGTGGAAACTCAAAATAATGGCATTTCATGAATTTCTAAGAATTAATTTTATTACATCAATTATAGTGATGATTTCAATTTTATAAATATTTTAATTCAAGATGATAGATTTGTGCCTTCAATACCATGTAAAATTTGTTGAATTGTTTAATTTCAAATTGGATACCCAAACAGGCCCTAAGCAAAAAACATTATTTCTTTTCTCTAAATATGGAAATTTAAATTGTAAATTGTAATAATGTCTTAGACGGAGAATTAAAATAGGCACTTTACCTAATTAAGAAGATTGTCCTTAATCAAGTGCAACTCTGCTGCAACTTTGCTAATATCTATTCGTTCTCCTGGTGACTCTGAAGAACATATTACTCCAATTCTAAAAATTGAAGCCAAGCACTCTTGAATTTTGTTATCTCTTACTTGCCTCCTATTGTGAGTGATTCGGGTGCTTGTCTCCTCTGCATTGTTTCTTGGAAGAAGAATTTGATCTGCAATTTCCTCCACCTTTTTGGGCAAAGCCATCATCACAAAGTCATGAAGGTTTAGGCCATCCCTAAACATGGTGTCAGTTGGTCTCTTCCCGGTAAACATCCCTAATAAGAGGATGCCGTAGCTATACACATCACCATAAGTTGACACCTCACTTCCCATGCCATATTCTACCAATTTCACATATACAGGTTATAAGTATAGTGACGCATGAATGTTGTTGAACAGCAAATTTTAGCAATATAACAAGATAAATAATCTCTACTTTTCATTTATGTTAGAGAATGGAAATTTAATTTAAAAAGTATAGCATAGTCTTATAACTCTTGGCCCAATTAGAAAGCAAAATTTTTCTTTAGTATGAAACTTTTAGTTATCAAACAGCAAAGCCAAGAGGGCATTTTTTTTTATGTCATTATCAATGTGATTGGATGTTGACACTTAATCATCAAGTTAGATATTATTATTCGAATTCTTCACCACACTTTTTAAAAGCAAAAACAGAACACAAATACAAGCACCGATGGACATGTGAAGGGAGTGCACCCCTCAAATGCTCAACACCAACGGTAATTTCTTTCAATAGAAAATAAAAATTTAAATCTTATAACTCCAAAAAATTTTAATTTTCAAAACAGAGATTAATGCCATATAACCCCAAACATTTTCAATGACATCATGGAAGCACAGTTAATAGTTAGAGCTAGCTCACTATTAACGAAGGTAAATTGTGATGGCATATTATAGAGTACAATAATCAAGAAGTGTTATGCCAAGAAAACTTGTTGTATAGTAAATTGCAATAATCAAACGCACACAAAGAATACCGGATTCACGTATCCTGACAAAATGCCTACGTCTACAAAGGAGGAGGAAGTCAAATCCACTATCATTTGGGTACTTTAAGGTCGATTTATGTTTTTATAACTAGCCCTCCATTCTTTGGAGAGGCCCTTTTTTGCCTCTTGGAGTCCAGTAATAAAAGAATGCAAGACACCTCACAACAAATAGTAAAAGAAAAAGGAAAATGTTATTGATCCCTAAATTGGGCGAAAAAGTGAGGAAATTAATTTAAAAATTCGGTTAAATTTGGCAAAATTTGGCCAATAAATGGAAATAATAATAATAATACAACAACAAATAAAAAAGAAAAACAAAGGAACAGATTATCCAAATCTGTGACTTAAAAATAAAAAATGTAGACAAAAAGTCAAAAACAACATTCATGGAAATGTAATTCTAAGGACAAAAATATGCGCCAAGTTCTCCCAAATTTACAGGGACTTACTTTTCCGGGAGCTTTTTCCGGGAGCTTGACGGTTCCGCCCTTCACATTCTTCGACTTACCGACGGGACTTTCGCTCGGCCACGACGCGATCTGCTTCCTAGCAGACGACACAGTCGGATCCATCCGTCCAGCAGACTGACTTCGATCCGATTCATGAAGAACTTCAGCTGCCTTCCTAACCTCTTTCAAAGTCAGCGGGACGCCTCAGTTTCGGACTCGTCGCGGCGCCGGCGTCGGCTTCTCCGGCGTCTTCGAGTCCCATGGATTCTGATCTGGTGGTGGTGCTAGGGTTTGAGCGGACATTGATGATGAAGAAGAAGAAGAAGCTGGCTTTGAGTTCTTGTTGAGGATCTTCTTTGCCTTGAACGAATCGAACGGCTGTGATTTAGAGGAGTCCATGCCTGAGAAATGTACAGAGACTGACAGAACCGATTGGGGTTGTTTTAGGGAAGAAGATTGAGTAAATATACTAGAGTTTATTGGCGGGCAAGCTGAGCTGGATGCCCACGTGTGTGGTAGCCACGTCAGTATTCCCGCTAAAATTGTCTTCGCGGGAAACGCTGGTCGTTTATGCCCTTCGCGCGAGTTTTATACGTGTTGATGGACCGTTTGATTAAACAACGGACAATCACTTCACGGAACGAATGGCTGTGATTTGATTCTATATTTTCGTTCATTGGGATTAATGTGCAATATACTTATCCTGGGCTTGGGCCTACTCATGTTAGGATTTGGATTGGACTTAAAGACTAATCTTCAAAATTATGGCAATGGAAATCTCTTATTGGCCTACTGGGAGATTAAAAGGATAGAAAAAATTACTCGTAACCCCCATTTAAGTGTAATTACCTTAATTTTGAGAGTAAATCCTAATCTTTAGGCTGACTTCCTTAATTAAAAGGGTCAAGAGTGGGTACAATTAATAGCTCTATCACGTACCCGAAAGAACCGATAATATGACGGGGCCTAGGTAGACCCACAAAAAACGATTTGCGTGGGATAAGATAATCATGAAACTTTGACTAATGTACCTTATAGTTTGTACTATTTGTTGACCAGAATTCATGAACCTAAGAGGGAACCACACCTGCTCCTTCAAGTTATTTGAACTATAGCCTAAACTCAGCTCCATCGAAGATTAGTGACTTCAATGCATAAGTAAGACCATCAAGAGACAAGTATATGTCACGCCACCACCATGGTATTCAAACATCTTGATTACTTAACTTCTTAAACCTTTATCATTAGATCACAGTCCCCAATGATTTTCATGTACATAGAAATCAAAAACTGGTCAAAATGAAGGATACTTGACTGGTGAAACACAAAGAAATCAGACTTTATAATTAGATTTTTGGAATAGTGATCCAAGTATAATCACTAATTTAACAATTTGAATAAGTTAAGCTATAAAAGCCCTTGTTTTGTTAATTACAATTTCAACTAGTGCACATTTGCATGAAACCACCCTCTCCTTTTTTTGTTTTTTTTTGGACCATTGGAAAATTGAAAAAGTATTAAACATGCACACTAGATTCATAACAACATATTTATTTAATTTCCAAGTGCAAACAGAACTTACATGAAAATTGAAAATACTAGCTTCCATATAAAAGCAAATACAACTTATTACAAGGTCTTACAATACTGATGTCTATAGAATCTCTAAGCAAAGATATTTCATACATACTAGTAGGACAAACGTACTATTATTCATGGATAGTAAAATATATCTATATATGGAGTCTTTTCTGGAATTGGTTGTGTGGGTGGCATACACACATCATCACATAGGTGGCGTGAGTTCCTCAGATCCCATTCCCTCACATAAGGCACCTGCATTCATCTATTAAACATTAGCTAGGTTCAATCAAATGCGCATAAGTCACAGGGGTTAGCCTAGTAGTGAGAGAAGATGTGAAAATTAAAGGATAGGTTAGAGGTTCGATCACCTCCCATTGTACCAAAAAAAAAAAAGAAGATTAAATGGACCTGTTTGTAAGTTATTAGATATAGCACACATGCGTTGCACGTGAATATTTTTAAATAATATTAGCTTTATAAAAAATAAAAAATACATAAAGATTTTATATTTTTTTAATAAAAGTTAAAATTTAAAATTCAAAAATACGTATTTTTATTTATTTATCAAAATTGTCAATGAAAGATTAAAAACTCTTTAGATATATATTCATAAATTGTTATTATTATTATTATTATTATTATTTCCATAAAACAGAATATTCAAAGAGTTTGAATTCATAATTAAGAGTTTGAGTTAAAATCTAACTTTCATTTGTTACCAAATGATAATAATGTTTACCAAGGCTAAAATTGTATTTATAAATTAAAATGAGGGCAGAATGGTCAATCAAAAAATTTTCTGAAATACAGACTTTTGTAAGTAGTATAGATATAGATAAATCATTAAATCCTTTAACTATTTGCCACAACCTTCCGAATAGCTTATTTAACCAAAGCAGTTATTGCCTCTCGCTGAGCACTTCAAAATAAAACAAATATTAAACACCCCCCCCCCCCCCCCAAAAAAAGAAGAAAAGAAAAGAAAAAGAACAACCATACCCCATTTGAACCATATGATCATCCCAAATTGTCAGTAATGTATAATATATTCTCAAGAATCTAGAGCCTTTCATGACAAAGTCCAAGAGGAGACCAACAAAGCTTGGCCCAATTTTTACTGGCTTACAGCTATTAGGGAATTTTGGCGAAAACCCCTTTGTATAAGAGTCCTAAGTTAATAGGACCTACTAAAACAAATGTTTAGTAAAAACCCCATTTCACGTTAAAAAGACTGATACACCCTTGTTTTTAAAACTTCCCTAAAATTACGAACGTGCCACGATACACTTCCAGGCGAAAAAACAGGATACCTTGCTCGACATGTCCCATTGTTTCCGGCGGATATACAGAAACGTATGGAAGATCAAAAGGTTTCCAAAAAAAATCAGTTTCCTTCGTTACACACAGCACCATCTCTCATTCTAAGGTTTCCTAGCAAAAACGATCGTCCCCCAAACAGTGAAACGATACATTGTAAAACCCCAACAGACCCAGAGGAATTGGAGACGACGCAGAGACGAACACGATTGCAGACCTAGGGCTTCCGATTGAAGAGCTTGAATGGCGAAAAGAAGTGAGTAACCGTTATTCTATTTTTTCCCTGTTTGAATCCTAAATATGAACAGTAAAATGGTGTGTGTTTACATTAAAATCGTGTGTTTGATGTTCCTAAATGAAAATATTTTTTTCATGATTTATTCTTGTTCAAATGACATAATATCGACAATATTACAACTTGTACACAC